>CAMZMU010000066.1:31008476-31412623 GCA_947311845.1 Poa pratensis | reverse complement strand
CTATCGCACCGAGCTCATCGACTTCGACGTCGCGCACATTGGCCTGCCCTACAACGCCATCCTCGGCTACCCCGCCCTCGCGAAGTTCATGGCCGTCACGCATCACGCCTACAACATGGTCAAGATCCCTGGCAGCGGCGGCACCATCACCATCCATGGTCACGTACAGGACGCTACACGCGCTGTCGAGCTCGCCTACAAAGCGCTGCCATGGCGTTCCCTGCTGACGAAGACCTGGAGCCCCTCGCGAGGCCCAAGAAGAAGAAGCAGCTGTTCTCTCAGGAGCAGGCCGCTACAAAGAAGGTGTCGCTGAGCACCAGCGATTCGGGGGCTGAGGGCTCGGGGGCTAGCGTCACCATAGGCGCTGGCTTGCCTCCCAAATAGGAAAGCGCGCTCGTCGCCTTCCTTCGGGCAAATTCTGACATGTTCGCATGGACTCCGTCAGAAATGTCCGGCGTACCAAGGGAGGTGATCGAGCACCACTTAGCTGTGTGTCCAACGCACGCCCCGTCAAGCAGAAGCACGGAAACAAGCCCCTGAGAAGCAAGCCTTCATCATCAAAGAAGTAGAAAAGCTAAAAGCAGCAGACATTATTCGAGAAGTTGCCCACCCCACCTGGGTCTCTAATGGCGTGGTTGTCCCAAAACCCAATGGGGGAGGCCGGCTCTGCATCGATTACACTGATGTAAATAAAGCCTGCCCCAAGGACCCATACCCCATGCCAAGGATTGATCAGATCGTGGACTCCACAGCCGGCTGTGATCTCCTCTGTTTTCTGGACGCCTTCTCAGGCTACCACCAGATCAAAATGGCTAAAGAGGACGAGGAGAAAACAGCGTTCCTCACCCCCTGTGGCGTGTATTGCTACACTTGCATGCCCTTCGGGTTGAAGAACGCCGGCGCCACCTTCCAGAGGCTCATGAGGATCGCCCTGGGGGCTCAGATGGGAAGAAATGCAGAGGCATATGTTGACGACATCGTAGTCAAGTCTCGCGAGGGAGACACTCTCTTGAAGGACCTCGAGGAGACCTTCGCCAGCCTGCGCAAGGTGAACATCAAGCTAAACCCCGCCAAGTGCGTCTTCGGGGTACCTTCAGGCAAACTCCTCGGGTTCCTCGTGTCCCATCGCGGCATAGAAGCAAACCCTGACAAGATCAAGGCCATAGAAGAAATGCAGCCACCTCGCCGCCTCAAGGACATGCAGCGCCTAGCTGGGTGCATGGCCAGCTTGGGCCGCTTCATCTCCAAGTTTGGCGAGAGGGCCCTGCCATTTTTCAAGATCATGAAGAAGTCCGGCACCTTCAAGTGGACTCCAGAGGCAGACAAGGCATTTGAGGACTTGAAGAAGTACTTGGCTAGCGCACCAGTTATGGTAGCCCCCAGGACGGGCGAGCATCTAAAGCTGTACCTTGCAGCCACTCCACAAACCGCAAGCGCCGTCCTGGTGGTCGAAAGAGAAGAGCCAGTCCTCCCCAAGAAAAGTGCTGCCACTCCAAGTCCAGAGCCTCCCGACAAGGAAAAAGTCCCTCCAGGCCCAGAGCCAGACCCACAGCCAGCTGTCGAGCCTACTCAGGCACCCCTGCTGAGACTCCTCCACAAGGAAACCTCGCCAAAGGGCCTGAGGAGTCCTCGAGGGAGCCAACGCGCGTCACCCTCCACAACCCTTGTCGAGCATCCAGTCTACTATGTCAGTACTGTGCTAAGAGATGCTCGCGAGCGGTACCCTACGCAGCAGAAGCTCCTTCTCGCCCTGCTCATCGCCTCCAGAAAGCTGCGCCACTACTTCCAGGGCCACCCTGTCACGGTGGTCACATCATTCCCTCTGGAGCAAATCCTGCGCAACCCCAACGCCACTGATCGCGTAGCAGGGTGGAACATCGAGCTGCAGCCTTTCAACTTGCGTTTTGACACCACAAGGGTCATCAAAGGAAGAGCACTGGCAGATTTTGTCGCCGAATGGACAGACCCAACTCCTGAAGAGCCTCCTGAAGCAGAAACTATACCGCCTGGAGATACAATGCCAAGCCACTGGACCATGCACTTCGATGGAGCTTTCTCCTGCCGCAACGGAGGCGCTGGCGTTGTCCTGACCTCCTAAAGGCGACAAGCTCCACTATGCCGTCCAGTTGTGTTTCACGATGGACAAGATCTCCAACAACATCGCTGAATATGAAGGCCTCCTCGCCGGGCTCAGAGCTGCCATTGCCCTCGGTGTCAAGCACCTACTCATCAAAGGCGACTCCCAGCTCCTGGTCAACTTCTCCAACAAGAGCTACACCCCTAAAGACAGCCATATGGCTGCCTACCTTGAAGAGGTCCGCAAGCTCGAGAAGCACTTCAGGGGCATGGAGCTCATGCACATCCCGCGCAAGGAGAACCAGGAAGCAGATGACATCGCCAAGCGCGCATCGCGAAGGGAGGCCCAGCCCGCAGGTGTCTTTGAAGAGAGGCTCTCCAAGGCGTCCATAAAGCAGCCGCTGCAAGCACCAGCTACAAGCACAGACGAAGTACTCCCACCACCTCCCACAGGTGGCGCACCCAACTGTGGCCCATCCTCAGGGGAGCGTCTGATGCTAACCATGGTGCACCAAGAAACAGGCTGGGTTGACGAGCTCAAGGACTACTTGCTAAAAGGAGTCCTTCCCGAGGAAGACGCAGAGGCAGAACGAGTCGCTCGACAAGCGAAATCCTATTACATCCTTGAGGGAGACCTATACCGCAAGCGCCCAAATGGCATTGCCCTCAAGTGTGTGCCTCCTGAGGAAGGACGCATGCTCCTCAGGGACATACACAGTGGAGAGTGCGGCCACCATTCCTGCGCGCGCACCCTCGCGGCAAGGTCTTCAGGAGCGGTTTCTACTGGCCTCAAGTGCTTCAAGATGCCGTCACCATCGTTCAGTCTTGCGATGCATGCCAGTTCCACGCCAAGCAAGTCCATCAGCCTGCACTGGGACTCCAGACCATCCCGCTCTCCTGGCCGTTCGCGGTCTGGGGGCTGGACATCTTGGGACCCTTCCCGAGATCGCAAGGGGGCTACCGCTTCCTCTTCGTGGCTGTTGACAAGTTCACCAAATGGGCAGAGGTTGAAGCGGTGCGCACCATCCCAGCCAGGGCAGCCGTGAAGTTCATCAGAGGCCTGGTCTGCCGCTTTGGTGTGCCAAACCGCATCATCACCGACAATGGCTCACAGTTCACCAGCGGCATCTTCAGGGCTTACTGCGAGAGCCTCGGCACCAAGCTCTGTTTCGCCTCGGTAGCTCACCCACAGAGCAATGGTCAAGCCGAGCGAGCAAATGCTGAGGTCCTCAAGGGCCTCAAGACGAGAAGTTTCAACCGCCTCAAGGGCTATGGCAAGGGCTGGATCGATGAGCTCCCCTCCGTGCTCTGGTCCATCCGCACGAACCCTACAAAGCCCACTGGTGAGACGCCATTCGCCCTGGTGTATGGAGCCGAAGCAGTCCTCCCCACAGAGATCAAGCACGGGTCCGCAAGGGTCCTTGCCTTCAATGAGGACAATCAAGAAGACCTCCACAACGACGACCTGCTGTTCCTCGACGGGTTGCGCCGCCGAGCCGCCCTCAGAGCGGCAAAGTACCAGCAAGACCTGCGACGCTACCACAGCCGCCACATACGTCCGCGCACTCTCGAGACAGGCGACCTTGTCCTCAGGAGGATCCTCTCCAGGGAAGGTCTCCACAAGCTCTCGCCCATGTGGGAAGGCCCCTACAGGGTCGCGCATGTCGCCAGACCTGGCGCGGTGCGCCTCGAGACGGAGGACGGCATCCCGGTCAAGAACCCTTGGAACATCGCGCATCTACGCAAGTTCTACCCGTGATCTCTATCACACCAGGCATTTTTTGTCTCTAGAGGAAAGCGCACAGCTTCACCTCCAAGCTTCACAAAAGCTTCTCTCTCTGAGGGCCAGTCCCTCTGAGCTCTTCCTGTAACGTGCCGCCGCAGGCCGTGAAGAGTCTCAGCCACTGAATGTGGTCCCCATGCCTCGACATGGAAACTTTATCTTGGCAAGCCCAAGTGTAACGAACCAATTCGTTTCCTAGTGAAACATTGCGCTGCGGCGCCGCTATGTAATATTTTGGGGGTGAGTTTTAGTTCTCATTACTCTGTGTTTTCATTCGCGCTCATATCTTTCCCCTTGCGCACCTCGCGAGCGGGGGCTGAGTACGGTGACTGTGCCTCGGGAGCATCCCAGCAGCACCGCAAAATCCAAAAGGATCCGAGCTCTAACACGTGAGCACGCTCTCACGCCTGTTACCTCACCAAAGAGCTCTGGCCCAGGGGCTTGCTCCCAAACCTGCCACCTCACCTAAGGACCTTTGGTACTTACTCTCCTCGCGAGGCACCCATGAGGAAACCTATAAGCGCGCATGAGTTTCTCTACCATGTTTTGCTTTGGTTCCGCCTCTAACCTACACAGGGAACAAGAGTCCCCCCAAGGCTCGTGGAGTCACGCTCCAGACCCAAAGAGGGAAGCACACCTTCAGGGAAATCAACGCCCTCCACGAGGCCAGAACCTCGCTAAGCTAAGTCCTGCGCTTACACCTCAGGCGTTGTGTTTTTCCTCTCACGAGCAACTTCCGTCCCTCGGGCGGGTATTTTCTCCTTCGCATTTCATGGACTGCTTGAGCGTCAAAGGGGAGCCCTCGAGCATCGCGACTCGAGAGCTCTTACCTCTCTAAGCCTTAAACACCCCCCGGCCTTGCTGAGTCATTGCTCTGGCATACCGTAGTGGCGGAGTCATAGCGCTAAGAGACGGGTCCTGACGACGTAAAGCGAAAAAGGCATGGAATAGGGATAAAATGCCCGTCGAGGGGCACACACATTGCAGCACAATAAAGTGTTTTACAGACCATCACAAATGAAACAAAGTCTTTAAACAAAGATAACTTGCGCCTCAGGCGCGACTTGTGGCAGGAGCAGCTTAAGCAGAAGTCTTGGCGGCCTCATCCTCCTCAGCGTCATCTTCCTCCGCGCCTTCCTCCTCGACGTCTTCCTCCTCGCCAGAGGCCGGCTCTTCAGCGACCCTCTTGAAGCGGTTGACATAGTCGTTGATCTCCTCCCGCAGCGAGTTGAAGAGGCGCGTCTCGATCTGAGCATCCCCATGGGCTCGGTCACGGACTCGAAGTCGAAGCATGGATATAGGCGCTTGAGGTTGACGAAGACGCGCTCGACCGCCACCAGCAGGAGCTTGCGGCACTCCTCGTCGACAACATCGTCGAGTTCCGCCACAGGGCCCTCAAGGACGGAGAAGAGCTGGTCGAAGTAGGTCAGATACGTGGCGACGTCGGCGTTCCCGTGGACGGGGACGGCAGGAGCATCCACCCCCAGCTTCGCAGCAAGAGCGTTCCCGCGCGTCACCAAAGATCGGAACATACGCTCCCGCTGCTGCGTCAAGACCCGTGCCGCCACCGCGCTCTGCTCAGCCTCCTCGACCCTCTCCACAACAGGGGCCACCTGCGCATTCACTCCTGCATGTCTGCCATCAGGGCTGTGAGGTCCTGCTCCGAGCGCTCGAGGGCCTGTTCCGTGCGGAGATTAGCGTCCTTGGCGCGCTTCAGCGAGGATTTCAAGTTGGCGTTCCACTCCTCCAGCTGGCGAATGCGCTTGCCGAGCTCTCTGCGCTTTTTCTGGAAGCCGTCCTCCTGCTTCTTGAACTTCCCAGCATACTCCCGGGAGACGGCCTGTGTGACAGCAGTGCGGTACTCTTTTTGCTTGGTGAGGGCCTCCGCCTCCGCCTCCTTTTTCTTCTCGGCAAGCTTTGGTTGGCCTTCTCCACAAGCTCCCGGTGCCGCTCCACCTCCTTGTCGTGCTTGCCCATGGCCTCAGCCAAGCTGCTCTCGCGGGACTCCAAGGCCTCACGTTCTCTGTTCATGTCTGTTTCCGCCTGCTCCAGTTTCTCCTCACGCTTGAGCACCTCAGCTTCGCGTGTCGTCATGGCCTGCTCGCGAGCCTCCAGCGACAGACGATGCTGCTCCAGAGACTTCCTCACCACCTCAGCTTCAGCAATTATCTTCTCCTCGCGGCTGGCCAGCTCCTTGCGCTGGTCGGCGAGGGAGGTCTCGATAGCCGCTCGGTCGGAGGCTGCAGCCTGGCGCTCCGCCACAGCCGCCTCCCGATCCTCTGCAGCCGCCTTGCGTTCCGCCTGGACCGGCGCCAAGGCCCTTGCGCCTCGCGCTCCGCGTTCTCGCGGATCTCCTGGGCCTGCCGCGTCGCCTCGTCGCGCTGCGCCTGAAGGCTTGGTCGTCAGGGCCACTCCGCCGCCTGACTTCGAAGAAGCGGGCCCAGTCAGCAGCAAGGGCGTCGTACCTCCTGCCAAGCTCCGCCTCTCAAGGGCAAGTTGGGTTTCTAGCCCGTCTAGGGTGCCCCTCACCAACGGAGGGCAGCTTGGCGGCACGCGCTGCTCCGGCTCCGGTCGCTCAAGACCAAGGCCCAAGAGCCCTCACGTGGCGCAGCGTCCTCCACCCCAGCGCCAGCCTCTGGTGCTGAAAGCACAGTGCTTGGACCAGGGTCAACACGGGGCCCAGGAGCGGGCCCCCACCGTCTTGTGCGTCGTTGTTCTCCACGACGACCTCCTCGTGGGCCTCGGGGGCTGGCGAGGGAGGCCTAGCCACCAGTGGCTCAACCGCAGCCTCGCCTGCTGCGGCCTCAGAAGAAGTGGCCTCCCCCTCAGGCTCGGAATTTGGAGGGGGCGGCGGAGGAGTTCCCTCCTCCATCTCGCGTCGGCGCCTCCCGGCGCCTGTGTGCTGGTCCCCGCCGTCTCCACGGCGGGTGTCTCTGGGGGCTCCAGTGGAGCATCAGGGCGCGGCGGCGACGGAGCCTTCACCGCCTCCTCAATCTGACTCTCGGCAGGAGGTGGCGAGGCAGTTGCTTCTTCAAGGGGCGTCTCCCCACAGGCCTCATGGCCTCGTCAACAGCCGGGCCCGTGGTGACTGTCACCACGGGCTCCTCAGTCTTCTTCCAAGGGGCGCGTAGGCCCCTCAACAACGGGCGTAGCGTCGCGCCGCACGTCCGCAGCCTTGCGGAGTCGGCGGCGCTTCGCATGAACCAGACCCCTGATAATCAAGACAGTGAGATCCTCGAGAAAGGCAAGAACTCTCGATAAGCAAGAACGAGTCAAGAAGAAACAGTACTCACCCAGATGGCTTGGCGCGGGTGTCCACCCACACCTTGTTGGCAGAGCGCCAGGCCTGATGAGGCTCCAGCGCTGGGCTCCTCAGGGGCCGCCTCAGCTTTCCTCTTAAGAGGAGTGCTCTCCAGGCTTCTGGCGGCCCTGTCGTGGATGGCCTTGGTGCGGGGCTCGCGCGCTTTGCCGCGGCCTCCGGGCCGCTATCGTCCGTCTTCGTCTTCTTCTTCTGTGGCCCGTCGTGACGGGGCCACCACAAAATCCTCGTCCACATCGGACGATATCTCCAGGATCTCCTCCTCAGGGGCCGCCTGCTTTGAAGAGCTCGCCTCCCCTGACGAGGGGTTGACTCCTCCTGTGGCGGCGTCAGCTTCGGCGTCTGAAGCAGCAGAGGACTCGCCAAACAAGTCTTCCTCCACCACAGGCGCCGCAGCCCCCTTCGCCTCTTCTCCCTCCAAGCCCTCTGGCGTGAACGTCGGCATCATCTCCAGAACTGCGAGGCGCTTCTTTGGAGTGAGCTGGTGGAGGGGCCTCAGGTGCTCAGTGCCCGGAACAGGGATCTCCGGGGCGATGAAGAGCGTGCCTAAGATGGAGGCGACGTCGTCTGGCGCGTGGGCGCTGAGGTGCAAGCGCATTGGATCTGCCGGGCCGGAGTACATCCACACCGGCTTCGTGTGCGCCTGGAGGGGAGCGATGCGCCGCCTCACGAAGTCCTCAGCGACCATCTGCCCCGTGAGGCCAGCCTCGCGGACGAGCTTCATGCGCGAGACCAAGTGGGCAATCTTCTGGTGCTGGAACTTCTCGCTGGACCAATTTGAGTTCTTCAGCGGCGGCGCCTCAGGCTCATCGAAGAAGGCATTCCGCTCCTTGGCGTCGACGAGACCCACTTCTGGCGGAAGTCCTCCACCTTCTTCGTCACCCTCGTAACGGCCTTGTCGCCATCCCACGACATGGGGATGTAGACGGCGCCCATCCCGTCTGCGATGCGGAAGGACACGCACCCAGACCGCTCGCCGGGCGCCGTGTTGCGGAGCGCGTAGAAGCTCCGGAAGAAGGCCACGGAAGGCATCACTCCCAGATACGCCTCGCAGAGATAGGCGAAGATGGCGAGAATCAGGATGGAGTTCGGGTGGAGGTGCAGGAGCTGGATCTGATAGAAAGCCAGCACCTCCGCAAGGAAGGGAGAGAACGGCGGCACCAAGCCGGCGAACAGCGTGTGGACGAAAATGGGTACCACCCCGCCGCCAGCTTGCCGAAGCGCGCCGCCTTGACGCCGCTGGCGCCATGCTCATTATTCCTCCCGGCGACGAGGACCTTCAGCCTATCCAGCGCCTCCGCTGTGGAGACGCGAGTGCCGATGAGAGCCGGCGCAAGCTCCTCCTCCCGCTGCGCTTCAGCGGAGGCCTCCACCATCACCGCCTTGCCCTTCTTGGGGCCCATGGCTCGCGAAGGAAGGGCGGCGGAAAAGCTCGGAGAAGAACGGAAATCGCCGGAGCAGTGGAGCACCGGAGGTGTATGCAAGAAGGAAAGGGCGTAAATGCGGCGAACTGCTGCCGAACAGCCGCGGCAGCCTTTATATCACCTCAGGCGGTTTCCGAGGCGTCGTGGGTCCCGCCACGACGCCCACCTCCTCCGGAGAAGCCGAGACGCACCAACCGCTCGCCACGTGTCTCGGGCCGGCCGGACACTTTGGGCCCATGACGCTTCGCCTGCGCCCCCTGGACCGCGTCGTGCCCGTCATGGGCCCGGGGGCTACTGTCAGCCCAGTAAGAACCAGGGTGTACTGGGCCAGGCCTCTATAACCCTCAACACTCGGCGAGTGAATCTCGCTAAGGACCAGGTCTGCAAGCCTGGGGAGCCCGCGGGGCAGAATCGCCTCGCGGAGGCCTGAGGAGGCAGCTAGGGCCTGTGGAGCCTCTACTCCGCTGCCCCTCTCCAAGGAAGCTTTCCCTGAGGGAAGTCAACGCAGAATCCTCCACAGGGCGTTCCCGCCCACGCGAGGGTTCCTTCACTGTAAAGCAAGCTCTGCGGAGCGCACATGGCTTCCGCAGCGGCCGCAGAGTGACCGCGCCTCTGCGCAGGGTGACGACGGAGCTACAGTCCCACTTTGGTGATAAAGGAGTCAACAAAGCAGGGGCAACGGCGCAGACCACCAAGCTTTCCTCTTTGGTGATAAGGGAGCAGGCCGGCGCTACGCGCCAAACGCGACGTCACCGTGGGGACTCCCCCGCTCCTCTGCGGCAGCAGCTGGCCGTCCTGGATGGACGGCGGCCTCTCTGCTGCGGCCTCAGCTTTTGTGCCCATGGACCGCGCTCATGGACGCCCAAGCAGCGGTGCACCGTGCTCCCGACCGTTGTCGCCATGTGGTAGCCCCTCCGCTGCACAAGGACAGGGAGGAGGCCCGGGGCGCTATAAAAGGAGCTGGTGCACCACCCTAGGGGGATCGAACACATTTTACTCCTAGTCTAGCTACTTGCGCGCAAGGGAGAAGAAGACAGTAGTTTCCCTCCCCTTGTACACGCCATTGCCATACTGTGCCCTCGGCAAGCACGCTGTACTGTAACCTCTACAAGCAGCAATACAGACAGGCAGGACGTAGCGGTTTTACCTCCACAAGAGGGCCGTGAACCTGGGTACGCGCCGTGTCTCTCTCTGCTGTGATGTCCCTCCTCAGGCACGACGAGCAGCGTCGCCGCGCCGGATGAGGGTTGATTGACGTCGTGTTCAGCCCCTTACACGAACTCTCTTCGCGAGTGTGACTGCCCCTGTTTCGTGGGAGTCATTCTCCGACAGAAATCACCGGCTCAATGACGCTGCCAAAACTGAATCTGAGACCCGGGTTGATCACTCAGCTCAACTCCAGGCCTTAGAAGAAAAAATTACTGCTCTGACGCAAGAAAACTCTGATCTGAAGAAGGATATGCAGGAGAATGAGGAGAACTTCCAGGAGCAACAAGAGACCCTGCAGAAGCAGCTGGATGAAACCAACAGTGAGCTAACCCGGCTAAAAAGAATGATCACCTCCATGGTTGAATCTTTAGTGGGTAAGCACTATTCCTTTGAATTCGAACTGAACTGAGCAAGCAAAGCCGGCTTTAAAATCTCACTGTTCTTCTTGCCCTTACGCAGGCCCTCGCGACGGGAACCTCCGCAAAACTGCTGAGAAGATCAAATGCATGTACACGCTGACACGTCAGCTGTACTTTGGCAGCTGCGAGGTCATCAAAGCCGCTAGGCTCTGGGAGAACCCGCCAAGCAAATACACTGAGGTCCTTGGACATCTATCCACAATGCCACAATGGATCCATCTGCTCAAGAGATCTGCATGCAGGGCCGGGGTGATGCGAGGTCTTGCACTGGCAAAGGCCTATCATCCTCAGCTAAACCCGGCTCCACTGAAGAAGGGCTTTCCTCAGTTTGACACTGATGGCAAGGAGTTCGATAAGAAGTGCTACGCCCGGGTCGTGAAGCAAACCCGGCACGTTGCCACTGTAATTGCCAGCAAGATGAAGCTCACCACTCTACAGCTTGGATACACTGAAAATGACGAAGAGATCATGGATGATGAGCCACAACGCGTCGATCTCCTCCAAAGCTATAAGGGTTCCATTGACCCGGCAAAAACTACTCCTGGTACCTCCACTGCTCCCAGCTCCTCTACGCCAGTTATTCCTCCTCCGTCACGAGCGATAGCTGAAGAAGATGATGAAAACTTCTTCAGCCACTTCGAAAATCACCCGGCGCAAGACCAAGGCCAAAGAAACAGACGAGACCAAGGAGCCAGAGGCTAACCCGGCGGCCGCCGAAGAAGATGACCCGGCAAAGACCGTCGAGGAACAACCAACCGGCTCTCCTCCCCGTGACCGACTCCTGAGCCGAGGCTTGAAACTTACGCAGATGCTTTTATCTCTGCAAGAAAACAATTTTTATTCGGCCCTTTGGGCACTTATTGTAATAACTTTATCACTACTTGCACTATGCCTGTGATGGTGCGCCTATGCACCTTGATGAAACTTTTATGCTACTCTCAAACTTTTGCTTTGAAACATGCCTCTTCTGTGGTTTTGATGACCCTTTTGATTTCTTTAACTGTGAGCCGGCTTTCGCATGGATACCCTGTCGCTACTTCTCTGAGAAAAACAGGGTCGAACCAAGTCCCAATGGGCTTCATGGTTGATTGAATTTCCAGGTGAGCAATCAGGCCATAAAATTGCGAGTCACATCAGCTCAATCAGCAAGATAACCAAGAATAAACTAGTGGCATAAAGCCGGGTCTTGGGATTGCAGCTGCAAACTATTGAAGTAAGAGCCCCCAAGACCTGGATCAATGTTTATAAAGTAATGGCTTAACTATGCAACATTACCCCATTGATCCTCATACTGGTGGGACACGCTCTTGGGTGTCCTCAAAGATAACTATGCACTTGTTCTATGACAAAAACATAAACAACTAAAATGTAAACTTCACTGTCATACTTCTGAATCCAAAGTTATGGATACTGTAGCTAAAACTGCACAGCGGGTCACAAAACATCGAGACCCGGACGACCGTTAAAAAGGGTCTTGGGACAAGCCCCCAAGGACAAGCCCCAAGACCAAACTTAACATAGAACTATGCAACACTGCTATCAAACATTAAAAAAGAAACTGAAAGAACACAAATTTCTGTTCAACCTTCACTTTATTGATAGAAAAGGTTAGGTCAGCAAGCCGCCTCATTAAAACCTTCCAGTCCCCTTAGGTACCCTGGTAAGGAAAAGAGCGCGTCTGAAACCTGCTGCCTGTTACATCGTGTTTTACATCTCATATCTCTTTCTTATGCTAAGTATAGTATGGACGCAACTGTTGCAATGTTCCATGACCTCTCACGCTCTTCCAATGAAAAGGTAGAGTGCGATGTGTCATTCACAGACTCGGACTTTTCTCTTGCATCCACTAAATAATATGAACCATTGTTCAATTTCTTGCTTATGATGAAGGGCCTTCCAAGGGGGACATAACTTGTGATCCCTTCTTTGGATTGCACCCATCGTAACACTAAATCTCCTCCTGGAAAGTGCGAGTTTTAACCGGCGACTATGATACCGCCTCAAATCCTGCTGATACACTGCTGATCTCTCCAGTGCTTGTTCTCTGTTCTCCTCAGCAGGTCCACAGAATCCTGCCGGGTCTGCTCATTTTCTGTTACAACGTAAGCCGCCACGCGAGGGAGTCATGAATTATATCACTTGGCAAAACTGCCTCTGCCCATACACCATAAACAAAGGGGTCATCTTTGTGGATCTGTTTGGTGTTGTGTTGATTCCCCAACCACTGATGGCAACTCCTCAACCCACGCTCCAGCGGCTCTGAGACACGGGACCCGAGACGTGGTTTCAAACCTCGAAGCAACTCCTGATTTGCTCGTTCTACTTGTCCATTGGCCTGTGGATGAGCAACTGAAGCAACATCTAAACGTATACCCTGATTTCCACAAAACTTTGCCATCTCACCAAGGGACATGTTAGTACCATTATCTGTGATGATACTATGAGGATACCCAAACCTGTGTATGATCTGCTTCAAAAACTTGACTGCTGTAGCTGCTTCACAATTAGTAACAGGCATCACCTCAACCCACTTTGTAAACTTATCAATGGCAACCAAGAGGTGGGTTTTCTTGCAAGGAGACATGCTAAAAGGACCCACCATATCAAGCCCCCAAACTGCAAAGGGCCAAGTCAAGGGTATTGTTCGCAACTCCTGAGCCGGCACATGAATTTGCCTTGCATATCTTTGGCAACCATCACATCTACTCACCAAGCGCTCTGCATCTGCCTGAGCTGTGAGCCAGAAGAAGCCGTGTCTGAAAGCTTTTGCTACTAAAGACCTTGTTGAAGCATGATGACCACAATC
The DNA here is from genome assembly GCA_947311845.1 of Poa pratensis. NCBI lineage: Eukaryota > Viridiplantae > Streptophyta > Magnoliopsida > Poales > Poaceae > Poa > Poa pratensis. Next base: position 31,399,587 of record CAMZMU010000066.1, on the reverse strand, counting down.
TCCCTCATGAATCTCTTTCAAAATTTGCCGGCCTTCCTTTCCAGACACACATCTCTGAAATACTCCAGAAACACTTCTCTATATAACTCGCCATCAATAACTACGTAGGCCTTAGCCCGGCGCACAATTTGCCGGGATATAACTTCCTGCTCTGGCAGCTCTCCACGCAAAAGATACGCCAAATAAGGTTCTGTCCACTCTGGAATTTCATGAGTTGCTGCTACCAATTGCGAATCCGGGTCTTCCTGACCCGCCAGTTCCTCTACGCCCTGAGGCTTGACTGATGGAGTCCATAGCTCGTCCAAGAAAACGTTAGGTGGAACCGGCTCTCTGCGTGAGCCGAGTCTTGACAAAGCATCTGCAGCATCATTTTTCCTGCGGTCAATATGATCCACCTGATAGCCTGAGAAAAACCCGGCTACCCTGTCCACCTCTCTCTGTAAGCCGCCATTGTCGCATCTTTTCTATCCCATGTTCCTGAAACTTGCTGTGCCACAAGATCTGAATCCCCATAACAATTAATATGCTTGATGCTCATCTCCTTTGCCATACGCAAACCATGTAACAAGGCCTCATATTCTGCCACATTGTTAGAGCAATCAAAGTGAATTTGCAAAACATAGCTCAGCTTATCACCCTTGGGAGAAGTTAACACAACTCCAGCTCCTGAACCTTGTGCTTGCTTAGACCCGTCAAAGTGCATAACCCAAGGCTTGAGACCCGGCGCAAGGGTGGTGCACTCAACTGTGTCCAATCATTAAGAAAATCAGCCAATGCCTGAGATTTGATAGCTGTACGAGGCACATAGTCAATGTGGTAAGGCCCCATCTCTATTGCCCACTTGGCAATTCTTCCTGTAGCTTCTGAATTCCTGATAATATCTGCTAAGGGTATTGAACTCACCACTGTGATTGGATGCTCCTGAAAATATGGTTTCAACTTTCTACTTGCCATGAAAACACCAAATACTAGCTTCTGCCAATGCGGATAGCGCTGCTTTGCTTCTGATAACACCTCACTAACATAATAGACCGGCCTCTGAACCGGGTTTTCCTTGCCTTCCTCCTTACGCTCGACCACCACCACAGCACTCACAGCCTGAGGCCCGGCAGCGACGTATAACAGCATGGGTTCCTTGGGACCCGGGGCCGCCAGAACTGGCGCTTCTGATAATTGTTTCTTCAGAGCTTCAAATGCCTCATCTGCTTCCTGATTCCACACAAAATTGTCTGTTTTCTTGAGTAACTTGTACAAAGGTATTGCTTTTTTCCGAGCCGGGATATAAACCGGCTTAGCGCAGCCACACATCCTGTCAACTTCTGAACATCTGCCAATTCCTCAGGTTTTTTCAAACTCTGGATGGCTCTGATTTTTTCCGGGTTTGCCTCAATTCCACGCTCTGACACAATGAAACCGAGCAATTTTCCTGCTGGAACTCCAAACACGCACTTTGTAGGATTGAGCTTCATCTTGTACTTCCTCAAATTTTTGAATGTTTCTGTAAGGTCACTGATAAATGACCCGGCTTTTTCTGACTTGATCACCACATCATCCACATAAGCATGCACATTGCGTCCAATCTGATCATGAAAACAATTTTGAATACACCTCTGATAAGTTGCTCCTGCGTTCTTCAACCCAAAAGTCATGGTCTTGTAACAAAAAGCACCAAAAGGGGTGATGAACGATGTCTTTTCCCAATCCTGCTGTTAAGCTTGATCTGATGATAACCTGAATATGCGTCCAGAAAACATAAGAGCTCGCTGCTGCCTCTGCGTCAACAATTTGGTCGATGCGCGGCAGTGCAAATGGGTCCTTGGGGCAATGCTTGTTGGGACTTGTAAAATCGATACACATTCTCCACTCATTATTTTTCTTCAGAACCAAAACGGGTTAGCCAACCACTCTGGGTGGAAAACCTCCATGATAAAGCCGGCTTCCATAACCGGGCTATCTCCTCTCCTATAGCTTTTCTTCTTTCTGCGTTCATTTTCTCAAACCTTGTTTCACCGGCCTTGCCTTTGGATCAACATGTAAACGGTGCTCTGCGAGTTCAGTGAATGCCTGGCATGTCACTAGGTGTCCACGAAAAACATCCCGATTTCTCACGGATGAACTCGATGAGCGCGCTTTCCTATTTATCAGTTAGGCTGGTCCCTATGGCGAACTGCTTGGAGGAATCCCCAGGCACAAAATCCACCCATCTTGTATCCTTTGCTGCTTTAAACTTTGCCCTGTCATCTTCTGTTGTTGGTTTTTTGAGTGCTTTGTTGTCCTGCGGGTCAGATTAGACCTGTGAGCTTTCAACTCCTCTCTAGCACAAGTTCGCTCTGCCAGGCTGCGTCTCCCTCGTCACTTCTACCGCAATTTCTCTGTTACCATGAATAGTGATGATCCCCTTGGGACCCGGTATCTTCAACTGCAAGTATACATACACGGCCTTGCCATGAACTTGGCAAAAGCCGGCCTTCCAAACAACGCATGATAAGTATACATGACCCGGTATCTCCTCGTCACATTCTGGTTCTGGTTCTGCTGCGGGCGGGTTTTGCTGCGGTGCCGCGGCAAACCCGGCCACCGGCGGGTTTCCCCCGTGGCGACTCTTGCTACGATATGTTGTGGAGTGAAGCGCGCTTTTCTCCTTTGAATACTGAACTTGCTGAGCAACCGCAGTGCGTAACATGTCAATGGCACGCCGAGCTTCAACCTCTGCCGGCGAGTCTCCTAATGGAATACGATCAAGTGCTAAAGTTGCCAGCATACACGTTATCTGCTGGATTGGAATAGTGACCCGCCGGCGTGTGAAACCTTGGTGTCTGGGCTGCAGACCCGGATTTCCCCTGGCTCCCCCAGCGAGAAGACCCGGCGCCGTGCAACTGCAACTCCAGCTGCTCCTGTTCCTCTGTCTGGTTCTACATTTGCTCTAACAACTGGAGCCACCTGGGTTACACCAACTGGTTGATCTTCTGGGGTTCTAAACAATACAGCGGGATTTATGGCGTTTTCTCCAGGAGCAGCCGGCTCTGGTGCCTCCTCCGGTGTGCCCTGGTCATCTCATTGAGACGGTTTTCCTCATCCTCTAATTGCTTTCGCCTAACTCCACACTTCTTTTTCTGCCATTGTGTCTCTGCGCACTGCTCCAAGGCCGGCGTGCTGTATCCAATTCTATAGCTCTGACTGCCGCGTTTTCTGGAGTAATAATCCTTGTAAGCGCTGTTGGATCTAGGACCAAGCCATTGTTTAAAACATTGGCCTGGGCCCCAGTTGCATTGTTTCTTTCCTCACCCTGAGCTCGGTTATTGAGAAAACCGAAGCTATTCCTGTAACGCGCCGTGTTTTCACTTTCCTCTGACACCGAAGCCGGGTCTCCATCAACCCTTTGACCCGCCAGCTCCAACACCGGTGGCAATTGTTGCTGGTGTTGACCCGGAGTAAAAGCTGGAGGCACGACCATTGACGGTGATGCTCCCGCGTTGATCGAAGGGGCGGGTGTAAAACCGCCACCCTCCTGACGGGCTTGGAACGGACTCTTGCTCCTCTTCGTCCTCTTCCTCTACTCCATATCCGAACCGGCCTTCGAACAAGGGCAAGATCGATTCTGAATCTGCATAGTCCACACATCGCCCGGGATCGGAGCCGGGTTTCCCGATCTCTCCTCGTGCACATCCAGGGGCAGCTCATCTTCAGCCGTACAACTGATTCTTCTCCATCAGATTGAACAATTGTGGCAGCTCCTGACACAGATTCATAGTCTCCATCACTAGCAGATCTAGTTGCAAACATACCCAACAAAAACGTTTAAACTTGCCAATTGGAATATCACTGATTCAAGTAGATCTGATTCCGGCCCCCAGCCAGAATCGTCAACGATGGCTCTCCTTGCGAGTTGAGGGTGATCTCGCCGAAAACAAAGTTCTCTACTCCTTGCCTTGCTTCTCCATGACGGTGACACCTTTGGACGCGTTTCCACAGACGGCGCCAACTGTCGTGGGTAGATAACACGGCAGATGCTACTTTGGGGTATCTTAAGTTGATGGGCAAGGCGACACTGGCGTCTGGGAGATTGTTTAGCACGGCAGGGACAAAAGGTTTACCCAGGTTCGGCTCTCCATTGGAGATAAAGACCTACTTCCTGCTGTCTTGTTATTGATCTCGCTCGATAACAGGCTCGACAACAGAGCCGGATCTCGATCTAGGTTACAAGGTTGTGGTGTTTCTCTCGATGGTTCTCTCGCCTAAGTTTGGATCGTAAAAGTTCTCCTCAACTAGGGCTCAGGGACCGGTTTATATAGACGACCGGGTCTCCTGGCACTTTACAATACGAACCCGGGCTCTACCCAGACTCGGAATCCTACTCTAGCTCTTTCTAGCCTTCGTGTCCTCCAAGTCCCGAACCGCCTCTGGTCTTCTAGAAACTTCCCTTCCTGAACGGATTACGCCAAAGCCTCTGGCCCGCAACATAACCGGCCCATGCTGATGGTTTAGTGGCTGGCCGGGCCTCCTGCCTGGCGGGTCATGCTTCCCTCTTCATGGGCCTACCGGGTTATTATCCCCCATCCCGAGAGTTTCCGGTTTGCCGAGCGAAAACACTCGGCGAAATGATGCCAATGGTCACCTGGGATTTTCTTTGCCGAGCGTGCCGTGTTTGCCGAGTGTCGGACTCGGCGAAGGGGAGATCGAACGTGACCATTTCGCACGACCTTCGCCGAGCCACGTTGATCCCCAGGCACTCGGCGAAGTGCGGACACTCGGCGATGATTTTCCTGGCACTCGGCGAAGACGTGCTCGGCGACGATGCATGCCGGCACTCGGCAAAGAGCTGCACGGCGAAGATGCACATGGCACTCGGCGAAGACGTTTCGTCGGCGAAGACGTTCGCCGGCATCTAATTTCTAGGACACGTGGCGCCATCTTGCGTTCCATCTTCGCCGAGAGCCTGCACCACCGGACTTGGCGAAGTTCTGACACAGCCCTGATGCTCATCTGACAAGAGACGATCCAGATCGCCTTTTCTTCGCCGGGTGTCTGGTGAAAGATCTCGGCGAAAGGTTAGCCGTGTATAGCCGATAGAATGCACTCGGCGAAGTGGCGTCGCCGAGGCGATTGTTGCCGAGTCGTGGGCTGCGAGTGCCGTTCTCGGCGAAGTGTTCGCCGAGGTATATTCGGGCCTTCGCCGTGTGTTTTGACCACACGGCGAAGAGTGATTTTCCAGTAGTGGTGATGAGCTCGTTGTGAGCATTTGTCTCTGGGCTATAAAACTTTATTTCTATCTGTGGCATGTGGGCCTGCTACCTATGTACGAACTTTGCTACTTTATTATTTAAAGCGTGCATTCGATCTAAAAACATGCAAGTCGCTCGAGGCATGGTGGGTCAGTTATACCTTTTTTTTTGCGAAGGAGGATAGTACATCAGATCGCACTCTTACAGAAAGACCCAGAACAAAGGTAAAAATTAAAACGAGGTCCACTGGTCCCGGCGACGAAGACGGACGACGAAGCTGCCGTTGACGCGCCGCTGCCCAAGCTCCCCAAACCTTGGATCGTCGGAGCCCACCACCAGGCAGACGGGAAGTCTTCCGCACCGCCCTCGAAGAGGCTACTGTCGCAGCCGCCGGCGCCACCGCGCAGATCTTCAACACCAACCTCAGGAGGAACACATCAGTTATACCTGAAAATACAACTGCATATGAGCCTAGATAATGGCCTTCTTTGCTTCCGAATATTGCAGCATAAGGAGATCATCAAAAAGCCTTCTTTTAGCATTCGGTTCATGACTACTTCTTGGAAATTTTCATTCAATTTATTTCGGTTCATGACGTTTTTTGTTTCATCAAATTCAGGTCACGTTCACTTATTTAGTTCCAAGGTTGATATTTTGATTTATTACCCATTTATAAAATTAACATCTTTTCACCCCAACCGTTCCGGTGAAATAAATGCCACCCATTGGCAATCGTTTCTAGAACTTTCTCTCTAGGCTATGAAAGGAGGAGATGAGCTTGTCACATCGTGTTATTTCCTCTCCTCTTTCATTTTTGTTCACAAATATCGTTCAGAGAAGCTCCCTATATCCCGTGCCATCGATGTTTTTCTGCCTCAATTTCGAGCTCTTCGTTAGATCTCGTCGACCTCGGTGAACACCCCGGATCGAGATTCCTCGCAGCAGAAGACTTCCCTCAGCCACGCTGTTGCCGTAACCACCCACCTCCCATCCACGTCTTGCCGTTGATTGAACGCCAATAAATCTCCAAGGCCACCGTCGTCTGCCCTTGACAAGATACATCTCGTTTGATGCCTTCCTTGAGAGAGGATACCACTGTTCAGCTCCGTCGGGCACATACAAGCCACACCACATCATCGCCAAGTCAGCAACCAATTACTCAAAACCACCCACAATCTGCCTGTTGGCGGAGAAAACCAGTTTGGGGAGAGATTTTCCTGGTTTTGAAAAATAATTTGTTCCAATCATGCCAAAAATTATTTTAGGGGGATATTGATGTAAACATCTGGATTTGAGGGTGAAAATTATACTTAATACTTTCCATAATGAAGGCCATGCAGACGGGAACTAATATTCATCCGATGAAACAGTGATTTGTTTTTTTTTAGAACATGAAAACAGTGAACTAAATGGTGCAGCGTCCAGCAACTAGTAATGGGCCGAGATTTGGAAATCTGCCATATTCCAAGCCCAGTGTGGCCGTGGCATGCTAACCTGGCCTTTTATAACAGCTCAATGCTTGGCACAGAAATTGCCACGTCTATAGTCCAAACCTCCGCGACGTTTTTTATGCTTCTGGTGGGGTCAAGTAAAAAAAAATAGAAAAAATAATAAATAAAAAAGAAAAACATTGGGGTCGTTTGTTGGTGAACTTTTGGTGTGTGTTGTAATCTGAACCTTGTCGTTGGCCGGGCTTTATTAATTGAAATCCGGGCTATGCTCGAGTCTTACGTCTAAAAAAAGTTTTGAAAAGCCACCCCATATTCCAAACCTAGTGTGGGTTTTCTAAAGCCAGCCTTTTTGCCAATATGGCAGGTCATTCTTGTGCTCATACAGCTAGTCCAGAAAGGAGGAGGTGCATGTGGATTAATTTCATGCCACCATTCCTACCTAGTATCCTTGTTAAGGATTGTAATGATGTTACTTAATCAATAAAGCATTTTTCCCGGAAAAAAGTGAGCCTTTTTTTTTGCGAGAAAACACCAATCTATTCATCAACTGCCAAGCCAGTACAAAGAATGCAATAAGTAAAAAATTACATCTAGATTCGTATACCACATAGCGACGACTACGAACACTGGTTGGAGCCGAACCGCCGAAGGCGCGCCGCTGTCATCGCCCCTCCCTCACTGGAGTCGAGCAAACCTTATTGTAGTACACAGTCGGGAAGTCGTCGTGCTAAATCCCCACATGACAAGCGCACCAGACGAACAACCATCGCCGATAAAGAGAAGCGTAGGTCGCAACCTGTAGACATACGAACACATACGAACGACGACCAGATTCAGTCGGATCTACCGGAGACAAACGTCGACCGAATCCCGCGAGATCCGACAGAGACACACCTACACACGTCCTCCTACGACGATTTCAGCACCTATAACAGCCCAATGCTTAGCCATGAATTGTCACGTCTGTAGTCCAAACCTCCGGGCCGTACATGGAACGGACGAACACGAGAAGCAAAGCGCAACGACCAAAACGAGAAGGCAAAATACCACTGTGGTCGTCGTCGTCGCCGTCCTGTGTGGCTCTCCCTTAACCTCGGGCTGTTCCCAGCTCCAACGCCCATGCGCAACCATCAATAATTATCGGTCTTGTCCCAAATTAGCGCGCGCTTATATAATCCCATGCGGCTCCTATTTAATCCAGTTTGTAAGAAATAAAGTAGACCCCTTTGATTGGTAGAGGGGCTCACACCTCCTAAACACTTCCCCTTTCAGTTGAATCGGGAGGTGTTGATCGTCGCCATGAGCAAAGGTGCAATCTACGCCGCGTCGACCATCCTTGTGGTTGCGGTCGTCGCCGCCGTATGCGTGGTGACCTTCAAGGAGGAAAACAATGAGAAGACCAACGAGGAGCTGACGACGTCGGTGAAGTCGATAAAGTCCTTCTGCCAGCCCGTGGAGTATAAGGATGCGTGCCAGCGCACCCTGGAGGAGACGGCCGCAATGCGTCGAGCACGACGGAACTGGCGAAGGCCATCTTCAAGGCCACCTCGGAGCGGATCGAGCAGGCCGTCCGCGAGTCCAGCGTGCTCAACGACCTGAAGAACGACCCGCGCACGTCCGGCGCGCTCAAAAACTGTAAGGAGATGCTTCACTACGCCATCGACGACCTCAAGACCACCTTCGACGAGCTGGGCGGCTTCGAGATGACCAACTTCAAGCGCGCCCTGGACGACCTCAAGACGTGGCTCAGCTCCGCGCTCACCTACCAGGAGACGTGCCTGGACGGCTTCCAGAACACCACCACGCCCGCCGCAGCCAAGATGTGCAAGGCGCTCAACGTCTCCCAGGAGCTCACGGAGAACATACTGTCCATCGTGGACGAGTTCGGGGACACCATCGCCAACCTGGACCTGTCCGGCTGTTCAGCCGCCGGCTGCTCGGGGACGACGGCGCGCCCGGGTGGATGTCGGACACCAAGCGGAGGCTGCTGAAGGTGACTCCCACGGAGCCCAACTTCACGCCGGACATGACGGTGGCGGCGGACGGCAGCGGCGACTTCAAGACGATCAACGGGGCGCTGGCCAAGGTGCCGCTCAAGAGCACCGAGACGTACGTGATGTACGTCAAGGCAGGCAAGTACAAGGAGTACGTCACCGTGGCGCGCAACGTGACCAACCTGGTCATGATCGGCGACGGGGCCACCAAGACCATCATCTCGGGGGAAAAGAACTTCATGATGAATATCACCACCAAGGACACGGCCACCATGGAGGCGATCGGCAATGGCTTCTTCATGCGCGGCATCGGCGTGGAGAACACGGCGGGCCCCGAGAAGCACCAGGCCGTGGCGCTTAGGGTGCAGAGCGATCAGTCCGTGTTCTTCGAGTGCCGGTTCGACGGGTACCAGGACACGCTGTACACGCACACCAGCAGGCAGTACTACCGCGACTGCACCATCACCGGCACCATCGACTTCATCTTCGGGAACGCGCAGTGGTGTCCAGAACTGCCTCATCCAGGTGCGCAGGTGCATGGACAACCAGCAGACATCATCACGGCGCAGGGAGCAAGGAGAGGCACTCCGCCGGCGGCACCGTCATCCACAACTGCACCATAGAGCCACACCCGGAGTTCAAGGACCACACCGACAAGCTCCGCACCTTCCTGGGAAGGCCGTGGAAGGAGCACTCCCGCACGCTCTACATCCAGTCCGAGATCGGCGATTTCATCGACCCGGGGGGTGGCTGCCGTGGCTCGGCGACTTCGGGCTCAACACCTGCTACTACGCCGAGGTCGAGAACCGCGGGGAGGGTGCTGACATGAGCAGGCGCGCCACGTGGAGGGGCGTCAAGACCGTCACCTATCAGCAGGCGCAGCAGAAGTACACCGTCGAGCGGTTCATCCAGGGGCAGCTCTGGATCCCCAAGTTCGGCGTGCCCTTCATCCCGGGGTTGCTGCCGCAGACGCAGGCCGGTAGGATACACTGAGCGTACGCTGCATGCGAGGAAGATGGGTTGTAATCTGTGGGAGAGGGTGGGGAGGGACTCGTGGATTGCTAATTTTACGAACGGTTGCACACTGCTGCTGATGAAAGATCATCCGTGTACGCTTTCGTGTATTCTCGGTGTGAAATGCATGCCACTAGAGCACGTACATATGTACGTGTACACTACTCTAATTCGGGTGTGTTTGGTAGCCAGTTTTTTGGGTGGTTACTCTCCGTTTGTTTCCTGGTGTGAGGTGGTTGTTGCCTTGTGTTTGGTTCCTCGTGGGATGGTTGAGTGTAGCCACATTCTATGCATATTTCTTCAAAACTCGTGATGGTGGCTTCGGTGAGACGACGATGGTGGCTTTGCATCCGGGGTGGTGCTTGCTGGCGGATGGTGAGTCTTGTGGTGGCGAGGTTCTTCTCATGGGCTTCTGTGCTACGGTCGTACGGGATTGCGGATAGGGTTTTTTGGGAGAAATCTTTGTTGGCTCGTCCGACACCGACGCGGTGCCGCCTTTGGGTGGCATCTTTCCTTCTTGAAGAGCGTCGTGGCTACCCCTCATCTGCCTTCCTTTGTGCCGGGGGAAACCCTAGGACCAGTGTGCTGGTCCGGCAGCAGCGTGGCTGTCCTTCTTGGAGGTGCTGCTTGGTACTCGTCGATTCGGTGCTAGGAGCGTGGTGGTACTTTATCGGAGAGAGCGCAACGGTTGCGGGTCATCGTCGTTTAGTCAATCCGCCTATGTCGTCTTTCTTTCTTCTTTTGTTTTGTTTGGGTGCTTGTTGGCTGTCGCCCCAGCCTGTCCTTCGTTGGTTGTTTCGGGTGGTTGCTATATTAATATAGCGGGGCTACGGCCTATTTCATCAATAGGTCATTCTATCCTACACGATTCATTGACATGACAAGTTTCAGACACAATACAATACATCGGGAGTAGGTCTTTATCTCTTTATTGAGGGACCAAACCTAGGTAAAATCTTCGTGTCGATTCCCGTAGCAAGCTTCCTCGCGCAATTTCATAGTGATAGTCATACCCATTTGACAACACACTCGAATTTTCCTCAACACCTATCAAATAACATAAACGAGAAACCGGGTGCAATAGCGGGCAAGTCTTGAACCGGTACGTGAACTCGTATAAAGCTCTCGCGAAAGGCGATCTAGGTCTAGCGGCCGCCGCCGCCAGCCGGCGGCGTCGTCGCTGCTCAGTCCGACCCCTCCGCGTTGCGGCAGGTGTGTCGTCATCGTCCAGCCGTCTCGATTCGTCAGGCGACTGTACCCTTTCCGGCTGATCCGACTCCAAGTTACGGCGGCTGTGTTGTGTTCAAGTCGATCTGTTCTAGCAGGTCGCCTCATCCTGTTCCCAAGGCGTGGATCAATCTGATTTATGCATGTTAATAACATGCACGTAGCTGGCTTGCTAATTGGATGCATGTTGGGATTCTTACGGGAGTAGCCTGGCTTGGTGCTATTCTTGTCTGACAGAAGTTTTAGATGAATTGCTTAGCGTTGAATTGTCGGGGCTGCGGGAATGCTGCGACAATTCGTGAGATTGAGGTCTTGGTGAAGACCCATATTCCCAAGTTCGTTTTCTTATGTGAAACTCGTCAGAAAAGTGTTCGAGTGGAGAAGATGAAACGAAGGCTTGGTCTCAGTGGTTTCGCTGGTTGTGATAGTGATGGCATGAGTGGAGGTTTGGCCCTATATTCTGGCATGAGAGTCTGCAGGTGGATGTGAAGGAAATTACAGCACGGTATATCGACGTGCATGTCGTGAAGGTGTAGTAGGACCATGGTGGCATGCTACCTTTGTCTATGGAGAGCCGAGAACGGATCAGCGTCATCATATGTGGGACGCGCTTTGTGTGCCTTGCGTGCAACGTCAGACTTGCCGTGGTTTTTGCTAGGAGACTTTAATGAAGCACTATGGCAATATGAGCACCTGTCTATCTGTCAAAGGCCGGAGAGCCAGATGGCTGCGTTTCGTGATGCGCTACTGATATGTGAACTGAAAGATTTGGGCTTTAGTGGAATGCCGTTTACTTGTGATAATCGGCGAAGTGGACGTGTGCAAATGTTAAAGTGAGGCTGGATAGGGCCCTTGCGGATGATAGATGGCGCGATATCTTTTCTGATGCGTCTGTGGTACATCTAGTATCTCCATGCTCTGATCATTGTCCAGTGTTGGTGAAGCTGGCACGGGAGTGTAGTCCACGACCAGCGAAAAAATGCAAAAGGGATGAGATCATGTGGGAGAGAGAGCATGCGTTACCAGAAGTGGTGGCCAACGCTTGGCATGAACAAGGTGCCAAAACTGATCTTGGCGAGATTAATGTAGCGCTGAAAAGGTTATGGAGGTGACATGCTTGGGGGAGCCGGAAGTTCGGTAATGTCACACGGGAATTAGCACGGCTGCGTGCGAAATTAGCAAACCTGTATGAGAATAATGCACCTATGCATGAGATACGCAACACTCTCGAGTCTCGATACTATGAATGAGGTGTTGTACAGGGAGGAGATGTTGTGGTTGCAACGATCACGCATAGAGTGGCTAAAGGAGGGTGATCGAACACTAGTTTCTTTCATCGGAAGGCGGTGTGGCGTGCTCGCAAAAATCGTATTGCAAGCCTCAAGGATCAGTTCGGGGTGGTGAAGGACACGCCTAGTGAGATGGAGCGTATGGCCACATCTTATTTTCAGTCGGTGTATACTCGCGATCCGACCATACAATCTGGTCCGGTGGTCGGTTTGGTGAGTGAGGTTATTACGGATGAGATTAATGATGATCTTTGTAGGCCGTTTACTGTGAAGGAGGTCTCGGATGCTTTGTTTCAGATTGGGCCTCTTAAGGCGCCCGGCCCTGACAGATTTCCAGCCCGGTTCTATCAAAGAAATTGGGATGTGTTGAAGGAGGAGATTATTCAGGGGGTTATGAAATTCTTTGATACTGGTCAAATGCCGGCGGGCATTAATGATACATCTATTGTTTTGTTCCCTAAAGTGGACCACCCTGAGGAGCTGAAGGAGTTTCGGCCAATAAGCCTATGCAATGTCTTATACAAAATAATTTCAAAGTGCTGGTGAATAGGCTTAGACCTATTTTAGGTGAGGTGGTGTCAGAAAATCAGAGCGCATTTGTCCCTGGACGTCTCATTACGGACAATGTGCTCTTGGCTTTTGAGTGTTTATATTTTATGGAGCATGGTACGAGTGCACAAGATTCTTTGTGTGCCTACAAATTGGACTTATCGAAGGTTTATGATCGCGTTGACTAGGTTTTCTTGGAGGAAGTGATGCATAAGATGGGTTTTCTGCCAGTGGATACGTTGGATTATGTCATGTGTGACCACGGTAAGGTACTCCGTAAAATTTAATGGAGCTCTATTGGAAGCATTCTCCCCCACTAGAGGACTTCGGCAAGGTGATCCTTTGTCCCATTCTTGCTTCTTTTCGTTGCTGATGGTATGTCCGCGTTGCTACAGTCCAAAATCAGTTCAGGTGGCATCTCGCCTATTAAAGTTTGTCGGCGAGCTCCTGGGATATCGCATCTTCTTTTTTGCGGACGATACCTTGTTGTTCTTCCGGGCAAACCGTAATCAAGCAGAGAGAGTTAAATATGTGATTGACACGTTTGCGGTGGCAACGGGCCAGTTAATCAATGAAGCTAGTGCTCTATCCTCTTTAGCACTGGTTGTAGTGAAGAGGTACAAGGGGAGGTGAGGAGTGTGTTGAATGTTCAAAAGGAGGATTTTGAGGAAAAGTATCTCGGACTACCAACTCCTGAAGGTCGTATGAGCAGAGGGAAATTTGATAGTCTTCAAGCCAAACTAGCGAAGAGATTGCTGCAATGGGGGGATCTATCGCAAGGTGGAAAGAAAATTATGATTAAGGCAGTGGCACATGCACTACTGACATATATTATGGGAGTTTTCAAGTTACCATTCTCTGTGTGTGATGATCTCACAAAGCTGATCCATGACTTTTGGTGGGGTGCTGAGAGGGGGAAGAGGAAAATGCACTAGATTTCAAGGGATATTCTTGTTCAGTCGAAACCTCATGGTGGTATGGGGTTTAGAGACATGTGTGTGTTCAACCAAGCTTTATTGGCACGTCAAGCTTGGAGATTGATTCAGAGGCCGGATAGCTTGTGTGCGCGGGTTCTTCGTGCTAAATATTATCCGCAAGGCAACCTGGTTGACACTGTGTTCACGGGGAATCCTTCTCCTACTTGGAGTGCAATCACATATGGATTAGAGCTTTTAAAGAGTGGGATCATATGGCGTATTGGTGACGGTCGGTCAGTCAGAATATGGCGCGACAATTGGTTACCGAGAGGAGAGGAGCTGAAGGTGATAGGAGACAAGGGCCGATCTAGGCTGATCAGGGTGTCTAGTCTCATTGATGATAGCGGAAATTGGGATGAAGCATTGGTGCGGAAGACTTTCCCACCGATTGATGTTGATGTCATACTGAAGATCAAATTATCACAGAGGAGGCCGTGTGATTTCCTAGCTTGGCAGCATGAGAAGAATGGCTGCTTTTCCATGCGTAGTGCCTACCGCATGGGACTACGGCTATCACAGCAAGGTCGGGAGGTCGGGGCTAGTAGTTCAGCACCATTAGGGGACAAGCCAATTTGGAAGAAAATTTGGAAGTGTAATGTTCCGCAGAAGGTTCGAATTTTTGCGTGGAAGGCACTGTCAAAGGCCCTGGCTACAGAGTGGAATAAGAAAGGAGACATATTCCGGTGTCCGGGGAGTGTTGTATTTGTGGACACGGTCGGGAGGATACTTTCCATGCCTTGGTCCAGTGCCCGCACGCAGAGGCGCTATGGTCGGCAATGCGGGAAGTGTGGTCTATACCAGTGATAAAAAGTGGTTGCACGAGCGAAGATTGGCTGGAACAATGGCTGCTCTCAATGCCAATGGAGATGTGCAACCGTGCGCTTATGATCGCATGGAGAATCTGACACGCCCATAATGAGGTGACTCATGATAAGGAGCTGCCGACAATCGAGGGATCACGAAGGTTTATCTGCAGCTATATGCAGTCTCTTGCAAATATTCGAAGCATGACACCGGAACAATTTATGAAAGGAAAGCAGGTTCCCGGGGCGATGGCCATGGAAGTACGAGCTGTGCAGCATCCAGCGCACGCGGTATGGCAGCGACCTCCTGCTGGTTTGTTGAAACTCAATGTGGATGGTGCCTTCATAGCCCAGTCTGGGAGAGCGGGTACTGGTATGATCTTGAGACGGAGTGATAGTTCTATTGTTTTCTCAGCTTGTAGGGATCTGAATAGATGTTCTTCCGCACTGGAGGCGGAGTTACAAGCTTGTATGGAAGGGCTCCGGTTTGCCTTAGACATGAGTCAAGAGCGCGTCAGTGTGGAGACAGATAGCGCAGAGTTGGTGCAACTAGCTACGAGCAAGGTGAGGGACGGCTCGACTCCGGGCCACCTGGTGGATGACCTTCGGATATTACTATCTTCCGCTCGTTTTGCGTCGATATCTAAAATTCCTAGACTTTGTAATAGTGCTAGGCATGAGTTAGCTAGATTTGGGTTGTAGAACCAAAGAACACAAGTTTGGATAGAGTCGGTGCCAGAGGTTTATGGGACTGTATCCAGAAGGATTGTAACAACACTTTGATTATCTAATACAATCCTTTTCCCCCGCAAAAAAAAATAACATAAACGAGGAGGGGGGTCCATGAAGGAGAAGGAGGAGAGTTGGGGTCGGCCTGGGGTTGCCTCCCGATAGGACAACACTGATAGGACAACACGGGGCCCTCACCATTTCATTTTCCTTATTCACATGCTAAATAGTAATGCACAAAATAAAACACAATACATTGATGATATTCCGTCTATTCCAATTTGGAAAGAGAACACTCAGATTATATATGATCATTCGATCGAGTTTTGATGAAGCAGAAAGACTTTCTCTCGGCTTATAAACTTCCAACTAGACAAAGAACTATGTAACTCACTACTATATTTATAGGTTTTGTTAATTCTCATTTGAATGAAAATTAAGTTTGATCTCATTCAACTCTAAGACGGTCAGATTTGTATCGTGATTCATACACCTTTTGAGTTTTACATGGGTTACAATCGAGATTTTTTTCGAGTTCACATGGGTTGCACATAGTTTCGCTAATATGTTCCTAGTTGTAATTGAGTTACACATGAGATGCAACTAAAAAAATTCTCAGTTGCACATAGGTTGCATATAAGCTGCATGTGAGGATTCTTCAGTTGCATATGAGTTACAATTAAAACTTGATGACTTTATCGGATTAAAAATGAATCTAATTCTCAATCGATCGAAAAATACTTGATTTCTTATTTTATTCACGCAAGACCATGAGAACTTAGATAAACAAACATAGACATCTTGAAAAGGAAAAAAACAATATTTGACAGTTACAAAAGCACATCTTAACTTTCGACTTCCGAAGTCCATATACCATGCTTATAGGAAGAAAGCACACAAACACCAAAGTAAATTATATGACCCCGGCCGCTTGATCGACTGATTTAGTTGTAGGTGTCCGGATTCTCGACGAGGTAATCCTCGGTGGTCTTAAAGATGCCGGCGACGGAGAACTTGGCCATGGCGATCTCGTCCTTCACCTCAACGCCCGGTAGCAACTTGTACGTCGAGCTCACCTTCACGACGCTGCCTCCTTTGGCCGTCGGCTCAATCTTAAAGTGCATGGTCGTCGTCTCGATGGATTTGCCGATCTCGCCGCCCTCGATGAGCGTCGACTGGAACTCGCACTTGTCAACTTGGCGATATTCCCCATGGGGGCGGGTATCCATGGGGATGTACCTGCTAAGAAGCGGTGACGGGGGGCGAATTCCCCCCGTGGGGCTAGCGGGGCGGGTACCCGTTAACGTAACGGGGCGGGGACGGGGGGCAAATTAGCCCCATGGAGGCTCCATGGGTACCCAGGACCCCACCTGTCAGTCTAACATACACAAGACTATATATAAAAAAACCCTAACCCAACACCGCATCTCACCCCTAATCCCCTCAGTCCCTCACTCCCTCACTCGCAGCGCCGCCCCTGATCCCCCAAATCGCCCACAACCCTAGATCACGACCACCACCGACGGCGGGAGGCAGCGCCGGCGCACTTCCATCTGGTCACCGGCCGCCCCTTCCCGTCTGGTCCCGTGGCCCGCCCTCACCTGCTCCTTGCCTCGCCTCCTCCAGTCATCCTCCTCAAGCCGCGAGACAAGCAAGGCCGGCCAAGTAGCTTGCCGCAGCGGTGACGGGCAAATCGGCGACGACGGCGACCAGCGACTCAACAGCGACGGCGACAATTGCGACGGTGAATCGCAAGTCAAGCAGGTGACTGCATCGACCGGACTGGCTCGAGGTGACGGTCAACTTGGGGACGACGGCAACCGGCGACTCAGCGACCTCGCCTCCTCTTCCTCCACCTGGATCGCGAGCAGCTGACCGGTGACCTCTGCATCCCCATGAAGTATCCATGAATATCGGGTATCCGTCGGGGACGGGGACGGGGATGGTTTCCCCCCCGTGAAGGCTGGCGGGATTGGCGGGGATGGGGATTGGCGGGGATCGGGGCGGGTATGGTAAAGAGCCCCCGGAGATACCCGTCCCCATCGCCACCTTGACGCACTTGTCACTGTCCAGTAAATCGAATCTCTCTCTCACGTACCTGAACGGCATGACTGCAGTAGGCGCATATTCATCATGTCACACATTCTTATTTGGTTTTGCGGCTCTATCTGTGACAAGAATTAATAACGTATTGATCAAGCGTGTACCTGGGGTGAAGTTGAGCTGCCTGACGCTGCCGGCTTTGCTACCGTCGCCCTCGACGAACTCGACGCTGGCGACGACATGAGGGGTGAGCTTGGGGGCCAGTGTGTGCCAGTCCAGGATGGCGGCGCGGAACAGGCGCGGAGCGGCGATCGACGACTCGATCTCGTGGGTCCAGCTGTTGGAGGCCGCCATGGATCGATTACAAACCTATAAGCGGCAAAGAGTAGTTCGTTACTGCTTGGTTGCTGGTAGGGGGAGCGATCCGTCGGGTTTAAATAGATGGTTCATGATTGGTTGCTGGTAGGGGGGACCGGCGAAGTGGCGAAGGAGTTGGCCGCATGTTGTGTATGTTCTTCCACGATGAGAGTTGTGCCAGCGTTTTCCGATGATCGGATGGTGGCGTTGGTTAAACCGTATCATAATTCTGAACTGACGGGCCGGGTGACCCACATGGCCTTTTTTTTGCGCCGCATGTTGTACGCCGCAATATTTTACCTGTTGTAGAGTGTGGATTTTATTAGCACCTAGTAATACATAGCTAATAGTTAGAGCATCTCCACCGGTAATCGGCCCCGAACTTTCGGGGACGGCTTGGGGCGCCTGATGCGGTCTCCGACAGGTGCGACTCTCATTTCATAGACACGAGATCGGTCCACAACGATTAATGGTGGCATGGAGGAGACCGGTCCGTGAGTAATGGCGGCGTACACCCACTTCACGAGTTCCCTAGGTGGGCACGCTGATGTCACGCCATAGTGTGTCTTTACCACACGTGGCAACAGCCACCGGCCGCCCCTCGGCCTACCTGTGGCGGCATAAGAACCCGCCCTCTGCCTCACCGTCAAGCAGCAATCTTGCCTTGTGCCTTCTCCTCTCTCATTCATCCACTCCGGCCACCTCACAGTCACATTCGTGCACAATTACGAGGCCGACAGCTCTAACCCGTTTAAAGGATCGGTATGGCCACCTAGAAGGGGGGGGGGGTGAATAGGTGCTACTCAATTTTTAGCTTTTTTTGAATTTAGGCTTGACACAAAGGTAAATTTTCTAGATATGCAACTACGGTGAATTTACCTATATGACAAGTTAACACTAGACTAAGCAAGATACAAGTAAGAGCTAACGAGTAAGGAATAACCGAACGGGAAGCACGCGGAGACAAGGATGTATTCCTGAGTTCCTCCCTTTTAGGGGAGTACGTCTCGTTGTAGGGGTGTGAGTTTCAAACTCAAACGTCACAAATGGCCTCACCCTATTCTCCGATGAACCACACCCAAAAGCTCGGTTCACCTTCCACTATCAAAATCCTTCAAAGCGAAATCCGGAGCCCTTACAACAAACTTGAGACTCAATCCACAAAATGATTGGGTCTCCCAAGCACCACAACACCTGCTACACAAAAGTAACAAGCAAGTAAGAACAACAAGATGCCTAGGTTTTCCTAGTGAAAACCCTATGCTCGAATCGCTCAAGTGAATGAGGGGGAAATGAAGAACGCTTTGGTGATGATGTAGATCGGGGCCTTCTCCTTCAATCCTCCAAGTATGAGCAAGTTTGGTTGGAGGGATTGGGAGATCTATGAGCTTGAAGCTTTGCTTTTAAGGGAGGAGAGAATCTGAAGCTTAGGCAGCTGGAGGTAGGTGGAGGGGAATTTATACCCCCTCCCGAAAAGTGGTCGTTGGAGGGAAAAGTTGTCTGCCCCGAGAGCCCGGCCTTGGCCCGGCAAGGCCGGCCAGGAATCTTGAAGCTGGCTCCAGGCGTAGGGGACCCGGCCTCAGCCCGGCCTTGGGCCGGCCTTGGCTGTTGGCGAAAGCTGGCCTGGTGGCCGAGACAAACGGCCTTGGGACAGCCTTGGCCCGGCCTTGGCTATCGACGGAGGCTGGCCAGGAGCCAGAGGCAGCCGGCCTTGGGCCGGCCTTGGCCCGGCCTTGCTAGCAACGAGGCCAGTTAGGCAGACCACACTTTTTCAGCTTGCCCTTTTTCTCTCCTTTTTGGTGTGAGGCATATAGAAAAAATATTTCAACCCTGCAACACTTAGCATCATATTAAAAATGTCACCTGTGTTGTTATCTAACACACAAAACACAGAGGGATAAATAAATGCTCTTTCAGTCTCCCCCTTTTTGGTGTTAGATGACAACACTAGGATTTGCAATGAAAATCCACAGTAGATCATGTTATCAAGAAAAATGGAAAGGGCTCCCCCTAAATGTGTGCATATAGTTTGTTTGCCTTGGAATGCAAATACACACATAAGGAGGGAAACATTTCCAACAAGGTATAATCAACATGATATACACAACAATACACATTGCACAAAATGAGACAAAACAAACTAGATTGATATTTTGAGATGAAGGTCACACCTTGTGCACAAAGATGTCAACAATTATACTAATGCACAAAACCATATAGTCTCAACCATAGATACGACCGAATACCGAAATCCATAGTCTCATACAATAATATAACCATCTCATACAATAGTTCCACGATACAATAAAGATAACCAAGTTCCATGAACATAAAGCAAATAGAATTAACCTAAAACGATTGCAAATCCAAATAAGCAAATGAGAAAACATGCTATGCATGAATGCAACTCCCCGAAGAGAACTTTCTCCCCCATTGGCATCAAGACACCAAAAAGGAGGAAAGTGAAGCAAGAAGCCCAAGTGATCACTCGATGTGGTCGTCGTGGCCAAAATCACCAACCCTAGCAGCAGCGCCATCATCCGTAGCCTGACCGGAGCTCGAAGCAGCAATGTTCCCCGGCCAATACGGACCAAGAGAGGAGACATCATCGCCAAGCCAATAAGTGTTCTTGGATTTCCAAACATCTTCAGGTAACTCATCGGAGCTAGAAGGATAGGAAAGTTTAAGCTTTTGCATAATCTCTCTTTGGTTGCGGTTGTAGGCCTTCTGCTTCGAATATGCCTTGTGTGCCTTATCTTGATGATCAGTAAAGAAGCAATTCATCTTCTGAAAGATGGACACGAGGATATTCTTCTCCTTAGGAGTTGCAGGTGTAGGTTCGGCTTGAGAAGAGCTAGGCACATCTTCAGAAGGTGTGCGACGAGCACGCTTGCCGCGAGGGGGAGCAACCGGAGCAACATCATCTTCCTCATCCTCTTCAAGAGCAGCTATAGGAAGGAGAGTAGGCGTAACAAAGGCATAATTGTTGAGATGAGCTTAAGCAAGCTTGGTGTTAGTCAGTTTCTGCAGAAAGGCACCATAGATGGGAACCTTGTTGTTGAGAACCACGGAGCGCATTTCGTTCCACATGTAATCCAAAACATCCAACTTCTTGCCAAACCCCTTGAGTTGCTCAATGTTATAGAGAAGGTTTATCATCCAACCACGAACCTCACCCTTCTCCCCATACTTGACATGGATAGTGTTTCTCAAAATAATATGGACAACCTTCCAAAAAGGAGTGAAGTTTTTGACCCTCGGAATGTGAAGGAGTCCCACATCGGGAGGGTAGCAATGAGCAATTCATTTTTGGGCCTTCATAATCTTACTCTCATCACCATGAATACGGATAGAAGCCATGGACTGGAATGGGAGTTCAACAAGGCCAAAGAGAGCCTGATGACGTGGAACACACGTTCGCTGGCAAACCCCAAGAGGAAGGTATGATGTAGTCAGCAGCAAAATTTTCTCTTGATTACAAAACCTAGGTTGTCAGATCCAGAAGGAATTGGAAGAGCTTCAGAAAGGTGTCAGCGGCGCCGTTACCCGATCACTGACGTGGACCTGCACACACACAATCAAAGTACTTTGCCCCAACGAAACATGAAGGTTGTCAATCTCCTCGGCTTGCTGAATACAAAGGTTTAAACGTATGGTGTAGAATATGATGATGAACACAAAAGTAGCAGCAGGAAGTAACGTAGAGCGTGGTGAAAACGGTGTTTGTATCAGTGTGGAATAAAGGACCGGGGTCCACAGATCACTAGTGGTGTCTCTCCATAAGACAAATAAACATACATGTTGGGTGAATGAATTACAGCTGGGCAATTGACAAATTGCAAACGCATGACAATGCAATATATGACAAGCACATGTTTATTGTTATATCTATTGAGCATTACAACAATATACATAGACCGCTTACTAGCTGCATTTATGACTCATAATCCACTCACAAGATAGATTCTGGGTCTTACATGAGTATTAAGTTGCAAGCAACAGATTATACCATTAAGCAAAGTGTGTAATGTAAACAAACGCATTAGACTTAACAGCAGTACCCTTAAGCTAAGCATTGTTATTTTATCCCTAGTGGCAACAACACATCTACAGCCTTAGTTGTTTATGTCTATCAAGCCCAGGCTTCTAGAGGCATGAAACCACTATCTAGCATAAATACCCTCTCTTGAAGTCATTAGCATCTACTTGGCCAAAACATCTACTAACAACAGAGAGCATGCAGGAACATAGATAAAACATAATATAGATAGATGAACAAACTTGATCATCACTTCACAATTCATCGGATCCCAGCAAACACAACATGTAGCATTACATAAAGATGATCTTGATCATGTTAGGCAGCTCACAAGATCTAAACATGATAGCACAAGGTGGAGAGACTACCAACTAGCTACTGCTATGGACCCGTAGTCCCGTGGAGAACTACTCACGCATCACTCCGGAGGCAGGCATGGTGATGTAGAGCCCTCCGGTGATGATTTCCCCTCTGGCAAGGTGCCGGGAAGAACTGCAGAAACCCTCCCGAACTAGGGTTGAAGACGACGGTGGCCTCGGAACTTTTCGTGGATTATTGCTTGGGTATCTAGGGTTTCTCGATTAGATGCAATTTATAGGCGAAAGGGCGGCGTCGGTGGCCAGCCAAGGTGGGCGGCGGCCTAGGTGCACCGCCCCACCCTGGGCCGTGCCGTGGGCCTACCGGCCTGCCTGGTGTGGCCCCCGGCTCTGTCCTCCTGGCTGCTGCTCCTTCTCGGCCCAGAAATAAATCAGTTAAATTGACGTCCAATTCCGAGAATATTTCCAGAATAGATTTTCTGAAACAAAAAGACAGCAGAAAACAGGAACTGACACTGTGGCATCCTGTTAATAGATTAGTCCCAGAAAATGCATAAAAATGATATAAAGTGTAAGATAAACATGTGGTAATCAATATATATAGGCATGGAACATCAAAAATTATAGATACGTTTTGGACGTATCAGAGCCCCAAACTCCGCAAGAGTAGCTTCACACTTGATACCACCACTCATCCAAGTCATAGACCTAGGGTTGTCGGAAAAATACACGGTGGCATAGAATTCCCGAAGCAATTCTGGAGAAAATTTAACACCACAATCCATAAGAGAACTAATGCCATGAAAGTCCAAGAGCTCCATCACATCAAAGTATTTGTGGGGTACAAGAGTATTCTTGCGAGAGCATACCACATTTTCATAAACTTGCTCATGCATCTTGCAATAGAACCGATTGTCACTACAAGTGCGCTGTCCAAATGCATAGGGATTGAATTCTAGACGGTCATGCTCGAAATCATAAGAGGATCGCTTAGCCCAAGAATCATGCACCGGTTCAACCGGGTTGACAGGAAGATCAAACCTTTCCTTGGAGGCAGAGGCTTTCTTGTTCTTGGCCTTGTCCTTGCTAGAGGCCATCCTTGCTTGAGAAATCCCAAAGAAATCCAATCTTGAGAAGAACACACCAAGAATACCAACAAGTGAGGAGATCTCCCCCAATCCTTCACCAAAGGGAAAAGCTTTTGGATGGGATGGAAGATCGGGAGGGAAGCTCTCAGATCTGAGGGCAAAAGAGGTGGAAGAGTGGAGCAATGGTGGAGGAGGGAGGAGGAGGAGGTCGGGCGGCCATGGGGATGGAGAGGAAAACATGGGAGGAGGAAGAAGAGAAGTAAGGGAAACCGGTCAACTCCCCCCATAGGTACCCCGAATGGCCGGACTTGGCCCGGCCTCGGGCCGGCCTCGCGTAGAGACAGGGGCTGGGCAGGCACCCAACGGCACCGGCCTCGACTCGGCCTCGGGCAGAGGCAGGGACCGGGCAGGCACCCGACGGTGCCGGCCTCGACCCGGCCTTGGGCCGGCCTTGCGCAGAGAGAGGGGGCAAGGCACCCACCCGATGGCGCCAGCCTAGGCCCGGCCTCGACGTAGCCTCAAGCAGAGAAGGAGGCCGGCCACACAGAAAAGGATGGGCAAGAAAAAGCAGTTTTCTGAGAAATGCTCCGGTTTGAAGAGAGACAAGGAAGAATTTTGAGTTTTGCTCCGGTTTCAAGGATGACAAGGAGGAAAACATGAGTGTCAAGGGGAAAGTGCAGGCATGATAAACAGAAAGGCAAAAGCAGGCATAAAAAAGAAATTTTCGCACATCCAATGGAGAAAATCGAAAAGTCCAAATAGGCAACATTGGATGTGATGGCGAATATGCAAGAAAAACACAAAGAAAATCCAATAAGATCAACTCTCCACAAAGAAGAGGGCGGTGGCCTAGGACACCATGTATGAGTGTGTGTGGCGTGACACCGCGAAGATATATCTTGGGTCCACTACCACTACTCGTCTTTTAAGCTCACAGTTCATAGCACGAATATAGAGAAACAAATGATTTCTTGATGTCGGCATAATGGGGGGAGGGATAGTCCAATGAATTAGGACCGCACTCCCCCTATGTCCATGCCTACACCTAAACACAATAAATAGTCAAGACATAGGTGTGTATGCAAGATAGTCAAGCCAAGCTCCTTGAATCCACGATATTTAGCTCATTCCTCAAATAGGTGAATCTTGTTTCATCAAGAGGCTTCGTGAATATATCGGCAAGTTGATCTCTTGTGGGAACATGGCTAGCTCAATATCACCTCGGGCAACATGATCTCGAATGAAATGATGACGAATCTCAATATGCTTGGTTCTTGAATGTTGCACCGGGTTGTGGGCAATCTTGATAGCACTTGTATTGTCACATAAAAGAGGCACTTTGTCACAATTGACACCGTATTCCTTTAAAGTTTGCCTCATCCATAACAATTGGGTGCATGCACTTGCGGCCGCCACATACTCGGCTTCGGCGGTGGAGAGAGATATACAATTTTGCTTCTTGGAAGACCAACTCACCAAGGAACCACCAAGAAATTGGCAAGCCCCGGAAGTTGACTTCCTATCATCTGATCACCGGCCCAATCCGAGTCCGTGTACCCACGAAGAGAGAAAACCTTGTCCTTAGGGTACCACAAACCAAACTTTGGGGTATGAATCAAATATCGAAGGATTCTTTTGACCGCCACCATGTGGCTTTCTTTAGGAGCGGCTTGGTACCTTGCACACACCCCTACACTCAACACAATATCGGGTCTAGATGCACAAAGATAGAGCAAAGAACCAATCATGGAACGGTATACCTTTTGATCGACATCTATACCCTTTGGGTTAAGTTGTAGATGAACCTTTGTGTCCATTGGTGTGCGCTTCTCCTTGACACCAATCATATCAAACTTCTTGAGCATGTCTTGGATATATTTAGTTTGAGAGATGAAAGTCCCTCCCCTCAATTGCTTGATCTCAAAACCAAGGAAGAACTTCAACTCTCCCATCATGGACATCTCAAACCTATCGGTCATAAGCTTTGAAAATTCATCATTGAAAGCTGTTTGTTGAGTAATATCGTCCACATAGAGATAAATGTCCACATAGACTTGGCATATGAAAAGCTCCCCTTTTACTCTCTTGGTAAAGAGAGTGGGATCGATTTGCCCAACCTCAAATCCACGGTCTACTAGAAGCTCTCTAAGGTGCTCATACCACGCACGTGGAGCTTGTTTAAGTCCATAGAGCGCCTTATCGAGCTTGTAGACATGGTTAGGGAGTTTGGGATCCTCAAAACCCGGTGGTTGCTTAACATATACTAATTCTTTAAGTGGACCATTTAGAAAAGCACTTTTCACATCCATTTGTTGCAAGATAAAATTATGATGAGATGCATATGCAAGGAGGATACGGATGGACTCAAGGCGAGCCACGGGAGCATAGGTCTCTCCAAAATCAATGCCTTCAACTTGAGAGTACCCTTGAGCCACCAATCTTGCCTTGTTCCTCACCACCATGCCATGTTCATCTTGCTTGTTCTTGAATATCCATTTAGTGCCTATAACATTGCGGCACTCCTTTGGCTTCTCAACTAGCTTCCACACCTTGTTGCGCTTGAAGTTATTGAGCTCTTCATGCATTGCATTCAACCAATCCGGATCTTCAATAGCTTCAAAGACTTTCTTTGGTTCCACCATGGATATGTGAGCTTGATGTTCACTAAAGTTTGCACATTGTCTTCTAGTCACAACCTTGCTCTTCAAATCACCAATAATATTTCCAACAAGTGTTGTCTTCTTTCCATGGTCTTGACATTTCTTGCATGACGACGGGTGTCGATCTCCTCACGAGAGCTTGGAGGAATCTCTTGATCATCTTGATCATTTGTGTCCCCGTCTTGACCGGAATGATGACCTTGGTCTTCAATGTGCACACCTTCATCACTAGAAGGAGAGGATGGACCTTGGTCTTGATCATGGCTAGCATCAATAATTGGAGAACTTGGTTCTTGCGTAGCAACTTGATCAACTTGAGGAGGGTCTTGAACTTGTTCTTGGCTTGGTGCATCATTTGCTCCACGGATGGTGCGGTTCCACTTGTGATGATGAATGCTCCACATGGGTGGAGCTTGGTCCTTCTTGAGGCGCCTCATGATGGATCTCGATTGGGCGAAAGAATCCCACGCCCATTCGCCTTATTGCATCTTGAGGTTCCTCATCATCTACATCACGAACATGAAATTGCGCCACTTGGGAGCCGTCATTCTCATCGAACTCCACACTACAAGATTCTACAACGTCCCGAAGGACTTGTCGTAGATTCTATAAGTGTGGGATTCGGCACCGTAACCAACAAAAGTACCCTCTAAAGCCTTAGACTCAAATTTAGATAAACGATAACCTTTGATCTTATAGAAACACTTACAACCGAACACCCGGTAGTAGGAAATATTGGGCTTGTTGCCGGTAAGCATTTCATATGGAGTGAACTTCGTGCGGAAGTAGAGCGGTTAGATGAGTGACATGCCGTGGAGATGGCCTCGGCCCACAAGAAGAGGGGTCTTGAACTCCGCCAACATAGACCTTGCCATATCCATAAGGGTCCGGTTCTTCCTCTCGGCTACACCATTTTGTTGAGGGGTATACGCAGCGGAATATTGATGACGAATTCCCTCTTCACTAAGAAACTCATTTAGGGTGTAGTTCTTGAACTCGGAGCCATTGTCACTTCTAATGGCCAATATAGGACATTGTGTTGACGTTGAACTTCATTGGAGAAGTCGATGACGGCTTGTTGGGTCTCACTCTTCGACTTGAAGAAATAAACCCATGTGAATCTTGAATAGTCATCAACAATCACCAAACAATACTTCTTCCCACCAAGACTGGTTGAGGCACGGCACCAAAAGATCAACATGAAGAAGTTCCAATATCCTTGTTGATGAAATGATGGTCTTGCTTGGGTGGGGAGAATCATGCATCTTTCCTTCAACACAAGCCCTACAAAGACGATCTCTAGAAAAAGAAACATTCTCTTTTAGTCCAAGAATGTGGCCACCCTTGTGAAGACTTTGCAAAGTTCTCATATTGACATGGGACAAGCGGCGATGCCACAACCACCCCACGTCGGCCTTTCCGAATAAGGCATCACTTGAGAGTTGGTTGACTCCGAAAAGTCTACCACAAACAACTCATTTTCGACATACCCAACGTAAGCGACCTTTAGAGTCTTGCTCCACATGAGTACCACAATATCAAGATCAAAGTGAACGGCAAAACCCATCTTATTAACGGCACGAACGGAAAGTAAATTATAACCAAGGGACTCAACAAGCATGACATTTACAAGGGTGATATCCCTTGCAACTACCACCTTGCCGAGACCCGATACCTTGCTTTAGATTATCTCCATAAGTGACGGTTGATTGATTTGTATTTGGTCTCAACTCCGTCATGATCTCCTTGCTTCCGGTCATATGACTTGTGCATCCACTATCAATCACCCATTTCGACCCACCGGAAGCATAGTCCTACAAGAAATCATTGCTTGGTTTTAGGTACCCATCTTGCAATGGGTCCTCTTTTGTTAGCAACAAGGGTCTTAGGAACCCAAATAGAGTAAGCAATGAAACCATCATAAGGACCAACATATTTAGCATAAACATCCCCATAATAATCAACATAAAGAATATAGTTGGGGTTAGCATGTCCCGCAAAGTCACTACGAGGAGTGTTGCCCCTTGTGGCATCACTACTCGCAATGGTAGTCTTCTTTGCTTGTGCGGGCTTGGCCTTCTTCTTGTTCTTCTTCTTCTTCTTGGCAACATAACCAAGACCCTCTTTCCCAATGTGTGGCTTTTGCATTTGCAAAAGATCATCAAGAGCTTGCTTTGGGAATAGAGGCCTTGGCAAGTTCGACCTTCAACCTAGCATTTTCCTCAATGACATTTGCATGATCACAAGAAGTAGTAGAGGAACTAGGAACATTAGTTTTAGATGATTGAATTTGAAGTTGTTCAAAAGACTTGGTGAGATAGAGTGTTCACTCTCCAAGGCCTTGTGAGCCTTGGTGAGCTTCTCTAGCTCCTCGGTTAGTCTATCATGACCAACACCAAATTCAACCTTTTCTTTCTTGTAAAGCTTATATTTTGCAATTGCATGGTCACGTTCTTTAATGATTTGAGAAAAATTGCATTTTGTGACTCATCAAGATTTTCAAGTTTCTCTTCAAGAGAAACACGAAGCTCATGCTCTTCCTCAAGAGCCACGGTGAGAGCGGCAATATCATTAGCATACTCTCTTTCAAGTCTCTCCTTCTCATCAAGCTCCTCTTGAATCCGCCCATAATCGCTCATAAGAGCTTCAAAGCGTTTCTTGGCTTCACCTTGCAAGTTAGTCATGAAACGATCCAAAGCAACATTTTTTCCTTTACTCTAAGACTCATAAGATCATCCATTTCATTTATAGTCTTGGAGGGGAAGGAGATGATACCTCGGTGGCTTGGCCATGAGACACTTGGCGGATTGGATGGGGACGTTCTCATTGGGGGATTCAAAGAGAGATGATGATGTTGATGAAGTAATGGCAATAGCGGCCACTTCACTTGTGGTTTCTTCTTCATCACTCTCCCCCCGGACATGTACTCCTCTCTTGTCACCAATACCATTCTTGAAGGAGGCTTCTTGTTGGGAAGGTTCTTCTTGAAGAAAGGTTTCTTGCTAGGGGACTTTGAGGCATTCTTGAGAACAAGCCTTCCTCCATGTTCTTCACGGTTCTCATAGGGACAATCGGCAACATAGTGATATCTATCTTGGCAATTGAAGCAAGTCTTCATCTTTGGGTTGCCCTCCTTGAACCACTAGATTTGAACTTTTGCTCCACTTGAGCTTTAGCTTTGGATGGGTTCTTCCAAAAGGTCCTTGCCGCAAGAGCCACATAGTCCCTATGAGCAATCTTGAGTTCTTCGGGGTCCATGGAGGACACATCTTCACAATCTTGATCTTCATTGTGTTCAACCACCTTGGCCTTCAAAGCAAGTGAAGCTCCTTGTTGCATTCCAATAGCACGGGCACGAGAGTCTTGTGCAATTTTGGCTTGGACTTTGAAAGATTGCATCTCTTGCATGACTTCATTGGAGGTCAATTGTGGATAGTTGTGCCTTCCTTGGAGACTCTTCAAGTCGGCCGTTCAAAGGGCAAGAGAGCATTCACATACTTCCTCTTGATCCAATCATCATTCACATGAGTCCCACCAAGAGCTTTATAGGCATTGGCAAGGGACTTGAGTCTTCGATACATTTGCTCATGGTCTTCTCCATCTTCCATGAAGAACCCTTCGGCCTTGTTGCTCATTTCCTCAAACCGGTTTCTCTTCATGCTTTCATTTCCAACGAACACCTCAACAAGACAAGCCCAAGCTTCTTTGGCGGTGGTGCAATGCTCGATGTGAGACATATCATCCTCTCCCACGGCATCTCGGATCAAGTCAAGAGCGGTGGCATTTAGTTGACAATCAACTATTCTCTTCTTGTCTTGTTGGATTCATCCACGGCTTGATATCCTTGCTCAATGATCCTCCAAAGCTCGATAGATGCACTGTTCACATAAGATCTCATAGAAGATTGTCATTTAGTAAACAAAGATGCATTTAGCTTAGGTGGGTTTCCCCTTAGGTGTATAGGAGGATGAGGGATAGGTAGGTCGGGAGAGTATGGAAAAGGAACGCACCATATACTCCCGAACCATTAGGTGGTTTAATTGGGGTGTCAATTTTATCTTTATCAACCCCTTCTTCCCACCAACCTCTTCATTCTCGGTTTTGTCAACCTCCGAAGAAAGAGTGGTGGGTGGAGGTGGGATATCCTTAGCTTCCATGAGTTTCAAGACCATCTCTTGCAAATTGTCCATTTTAGTTTCCATAGAGGACTTCAAGGTAGTGGATGTCGTGAGTTTGTCACGTCAGGTGTCATAGATGACTTCGTAGGTGTGGGATTACGCGAGTCAAGCATCTCCGAGCTTGGGATCGCAGGAACAAAGATCAACACAGATTTACCCAGGTTCGGCCCCCTCAATGTGAGGTAAAAGACCTACTTCCTGCCTACCCTAGATTGGTATTGATATGATAATCGAGGTGTTACAATGGAGGCGATCCGATCTGGTACTCGCCGTATGAGCTAGGGTTTAGGGCTTGATAGCTTGACCCATTCTAAGTCCTGCGAGTCCTCTTTATATACACAGAGGCTCGCTAGGTTACAAAAGGAAACTTCCCCCATAAGGAATACATCCACAGAGGCCTACTCGGAGACTACTTGGTCTTCACGTCCTCCGGATATGTCTTCTAGATCTTTCCCCCTATGGCGGTTCAATATTGGGCTTGCTCCCAAGTGGGCCTTTCGTCCGTGCGAGTAAGTTAAGTCGCACTGGGCTGCGGGTTAATCCAGAAAGTATTCCCCCGACAGTGGACTCGGTGGGAAGCTCGAGAATCTCAACTCCATGCTCATCGATGGGCATACTTCTCTTAGGCGGTTAAGCCCGAATAAAGAGCCGAGTCTCTCATACCAATTTAAAAGATCGGTATGGCCACCTAGAGGGGGGGGTGAATAGGTGCTACTCAATTTTTAGCTCTTTTTCGAATTTAGGCTTGACACAAAGGTAAATTCTTTAGATATGCAACTACGGTGAATTTACCTATATGACAAGTTAACACTAGACTAAGCAAGATACAAGTAAGAGCTAACGAGTAAGGAATAACCGAACGGGAAGCACGCGGAGACAAGGATGTATTCCCGAGTTCCTCCCTTTTAGGGGAGTACGTCTCGTTGGAGGGGTGTGAGTTTCAAACTCAAACGCTACAAATGGCCTCACCCTATTCTCCGATGAACCTCGCCCAAAAGCTCGGTTCACCTTCCACTATCGGAATCCTTCAAGGCGGAATCCGGAGCCCTTACAACAAACTTGAGGCTCAACCCACAAAATGATTGGGGGCTCCCAAGCACCACAACACCTTCTACACAAATGTAACAAGCAAGTAAGAACAACAAGATGCCTAGGTTTTCCTAGTGGAAACCCTAGGCTCGAATCCCTCAAGTGAATGAGGGGGAAATGAAGAACGCTTTGGTGACGATGTAGATCGGGGCCTTCTCCTTCAATCCTCCAAGTATGAGCAAGTTTGGTCGGAGGGATTGGGAGATCTATGAGCTTGAAGCTTTGCTTTTAATGGAGGAGAGAGAATCTGAACCTTAGGCAGCTGGAGATAGGTGGAGGGGAATTTATACCCCCTCCCGAAAAGTGGCCGTTGGAGGGAAAAGTCGTCTGCCCCTAGAGCCCGGCCTTGGGCCGGCCTTGGCCCGGCAAGGCCGGCCAGGAATCTTGAAGCTGACTCCAGGTGCAGGGGACCCGGCCTCAGCCCGGCCTTGGCTGCTGGCGAAAGCTGGCCTGGTGGCCGAGACGGCCGGCCTTGGGCCAGCCTTGGCTGTCGATGGAGGCTGGCCAGGAGCCAGAGGCAGCCGGCCTTGGGCCGGCCTTGGCCCGACCTTGCCAGCAACGAGGCCGGTTAGGCAGACCACACTTTTTCAGCTTGCCCTTTCTCTCCTTTTTGGTGTGAGGTATATAGAAAGAAATATTTCAACCCTGCAACACTTAGCATCATATTAAAATGTCACCAGTGTTGTTATCTAACACACAAAACACAGAGGGATAAATAAATGCTCTTTCACCCGTTCCGGGGCGCAGGCTCATCGTCGAGATAGCCCGCGAGTTTGAGAAGTGCTACCTTCTCGCTTGCTGAAGTGGTCGGTGCAAAGCCACGACGGACAAGTTGTGGCGCCCATTCCGGCCACCCCCAATCAGGTTCGAGGTACCCGTTCCTCCAATGTCGCGACCGCATGACGCAAGAGGTCCGAACCTCCCGAGAACGCCGTCAACAACCACGACGCGTGGCTCGACCGCTTCACACAGGAGAGAAACACCAGCATCGGAGCGCACGACGGCTACCTATTCAGGCCGCTGCGCTACGACGCGCGTGGTCAGAGGGAATTGTGGGCCACGTCTGGCCACACCATGCAGAGCGCCATCATGGGGGGAGGTCCCGTACCAGCCTCCCAGGCTTTCCTTTTGTGATTATTGGAAAGTCACATAATTAAAAGAAAAGGAAATAGGAAAAAAAGGAGGAGTCCTAGTCCAAGTGGGCCCTGGGCCCAACTCAGATTGGGAGGGGAAGAGGCCAGCCACACCTATGTCACATCCCAAATTTTGGAACCAAGAAAAACTTAGTTTTACAAGACCCAAAATTCAGAACCAACAAAAACTTTTTGAAATGTTTCACAGATGATTGTGTTTTCCTTCCCATTGCTATGTTGGACTTTGTGTGACTTGTTGTTTAAGTTGTTTGACTAGTAAATATTAACCTAAGAACCCAACCCAAGTAAAAATATATTAGACTTTGGTGATCATGTTATGACAAGAAAATATTCCATATATCTTTTCCATTCTTATTTCTGGCTGAAGTCCATTTCAATGATACTTGGTTTAGCAACAACCAAAACTAATACCCATTATTCTGGAAAGTAAAAGGATTTCCAAAATTATGTGTTTCCAAAATTATGGAGATCTATATGCTATCTCCTACCTATTTCTCAACCTTGGTATTTTGCAGGTGTATACAACTCCCATTTGATAAGCTCTTATTTTCACTCCATTTGAAAATAACACTAGTGGGAAATATATTACCCCACATATTTCCTTTCTCAAATCTTTTTGAAAACTATTAAGTTATGAGTGGAGATATTTCCTAAACATCATCTTGTCATAATTAGGAGCGGTCACTTTTCCCCAAGATAGCATTTTGGAAATGGTGGTATGAATAATTCTTGTGGTTTGATTTGTGTGGTCTTGGTTGTGATGTTGATCTTGTTGTGTTTGTTGCTTGTGTGGATAACTCCTCAGTTGTGCTTAACACTAAAATAAAACACACCTGATAACCAATTTGGTATGTGACTTAAATCTAAAACAAACTCCTCAAATTATCCAACAAATGGAAATTAAGATCATGAGTTAAAGAAATGATCTTAATAAATTATTTTCCTTACCTAACTATCTATTTCCTTCAAACAAATATTTTCTCTATGAAAATAAAAATTATTTGAAGTTAATATATTTGTCAAGGAAGTTCCAAGAGTTCAAAACAATATTTTTGTACTTGCTTCAAAAATATTAAAGGAGTATCAAATAGTATTTAACAAAAATGCCATATTTAAACCCTATGAACAAATATGGTTCAAACATTTTATTTTGCAACATCAATTATTTTGGAGGCTCTACATTATAAGGGGAGCCTACCCAAATATTTTCAGATTTTGTAAAATGTTTTAGTACCTCAATTAAATCCCTAAAGGCTACTGTTTTTAAAAAGGAATTAAGAAAGAAATTGAAACAGAGAATTTCAGAGAAAGGTAGGGGGTTTTCTGCAAAACCTTCATCACCTTCCTGTATCTACCGAGCTGGAGCTGCTCGGGCTGCACCGCTCGCCGCCCGTGCCGTCCGCCCGCCGCCGTACAGCTCGAGGTGGATAAGACCACCACTGAGGCTCTCTCTCTCTCTCACCTCAGATCTTTTCTCCCACATCCCTTCTTCTCTCTCTCTCTCTCTTTCTCCACACGGCACCGAACCCTAGCCAGGGCTGCCGTCGCGCATCGCCGTCGATAGAGCTCGCTCTGTCTAGATCGAAGACCACCAGACGATCAGCCTCGTCGTCCTCTCCATCCTCGTCCAAGGAATCATCGCGGGAAGCAGTGAATCGAGCAGGGCATCTTCATCTTCTTCCGCTCCGGCCACCACCTTGCCAGGAAGCTCGCGAGCAATATCGTCCATCATTCTCCGCCATTTTTGTTTCTCTGAGATCCCCTTATCGCGAGCTGTCTCATGGACATCATCATCTCTTTTTAGGAGCACCGGAGTCGCCGACGCCGTCCTCGCTTTACTTCTGCGCGCCTCACTCATCCCTGCGTGTTGAGAGCAGGACGACGGCCTCGTACCCGTTCGTCTCGCGCGCGTGGGCCGCAGGCTGGGCCACCTTCTGCGTCGCACGGCCAGATCTGGCCCATTCATGTTTTTTTAGTAGATCCATTTCTTGTTTTAGTTTCCTGTGATTTTGCAGTGTAGTTTTAATTAATTTGTGGTAGATCTGTGATAGATATTTGAGTGATTCCAATTTTGTAGAGTTCCTATGTGTTTTCTTAATCAGGTAGGACTGGCTGTTTGCAAAAATATATTTTTAACTGTTGTCTAGATTAAATCTTGTAAAAAGTATCTTTTTCACTAAATATTTAATATCTAGAGTTTTACAAATCCAAATATTGCAAACTAAAATTCCATGGATAGCCTGAAGTGATACCTTCCTTGCTGTGTTGGTCTTGTATGCAAATGAAGTCTAAAACAAAAGTTCTATTCTTTTTACTAAAACCACCAGAGGGCAACTTGGTGATTTTTGTAGATTTTGTGAAATGATTTTTGGAGCAAATCCAATTTACCTAGGTTCCTACCATTGCCCTCTACCATGACCTATCTTGGTATAAAATTTCGACTTACAGAGAGTGTTGGGTGAATTATTGTGTGTTTGTAGTAATTTCTGCAATAGGAAAAAATGTTTATTATTTATCTTTAATTAAAAATATGTTTGTGCTCTGTTATGTTAGCATAAGTATGATGTTAGTCTTCTGTGGCTATGTTGGTGCTAGTGGTATGTGTTGCTTTGCATATTTGGTTAATCACTTGTTATTTAGTTGTTAAGCTTGTGACGATTGATGTCTAGTGGTGTGGTTGCCAAACTTGTTTTTGTAACTAATATGTTTGCCTTGCTTGTTAAACTTGAGTGTCTTTAAGTTGAGTACTAGCTTGAGTATCTTGTTAATGTCTCTACCTTAGCTCGATAAAAATATTTTGAATTACAGAGACTAATTGGTGGCCTAACTTTTGTCTGAAATATTTTCTGTTTAAAGGAAGGTGTTTATTGTTAATCTTTGCCTAAGAAGTTTTGTGATCGATGATCCTAGTTTGTTGTTTGAATGATTAGTTTGATGCTTGTGGTTTGTTACTTGTTTGTATACCACTTGTGGTTTCGTTTGCTTATTGAGTGTTGTTTTATTTTCATGTTTGCGACGCTAGAGATAAACGCTACCGGAGTGGTCTCTGGAAAGGATTTATTGAAGAAGAATCGAAGTTTATTTCTCTGATCAGTGAGGAAAAGTCCAGGAACATTATGCTGAAATCAGGCAAGCTACTTCTGTGAGGAACAGTATGAAACCAAGGTTTAATCGTACCAGTAGGAGCAAGAAATCATTTCTGAAAGTTGTTTGTTGGTGGCGCCGTTTACGATCACCAACGTGGAATCTGCACACAACACAATCAAACTACTTTGCCCCCAACGAAACAGTGAGGTTGTCAATCTCACCGGCTTGCTGAAAAAAAGGATTAAACGTATGGTGTGGAAAACAGTAGTAAATTGCAGAGAATGAAAAGGAACAGTGTTTGCAGTTGGTTGTATTATCAGTGTAAAAGAATGGACCGGGATCCACAGTTCACTAGTGGTGTCTCTCCATAACAGATAACTAACATGCTGGGTGAACAAATTACAGCTGGGCAATTGACAAAATATTGAGCGCATAACAATGCATATATATGACATGATGATTACTATGATATTCATGTGGGCATTACGACAAAATACATAGACCGTTATCCAACAAAATCTATGACTAATAATCCACCGCCAGGTTGTCATACCGAGTTCCCCGTTGGTATTAAGTTGCAAGCAACAGATAATTGCATTAAGTAATGTGCGTAAAGTAAACAAATGCATTAGACCTAACGGCGTACCCTTAAGCTAAGCATCGGTTATTTTATCCCTATTGGCAACAGCACATCCACAATCTTAGAAGTTATTGTCACTCTCCCAGATTTCCGGAGGCATGAACCCACTATCTAGCATAAATACTCACTCTTGGAGTTACAAGCATCTACTTGGCCAAAACATCTACTAGTAACGGAAAGCATGCAAGATCATAAATAACATATAAGATAGATTGATAATCAACTTGACATAGTATTCAATATTCATCGGATCCCAGCAAACACAACATGTAGCATTACAATAAGATGATCTTGATCATGATAGGCAGCTCACAAGATCTAAACATGATAGCATAAAGTGGAGAGACAACCATCTAGCTACTGCCATGGACCCGTAGTTCAAGGATGAACTACTCACGCATCACTCCGGAGCCAGGCATGGTGATGTAGAGCCCTCCGGTGATGATTCCCCTCTCCGGCAGGGTGCGGAAAGAGGTTCTGAACCCTTCCGAGCTAGGGTTGACGGCGGCGGCGTCTCTGAAACTTTTCGTGGATAATGGCTCCGGTCTCTAGGGTTTTCGCGTCGGGAGGAATAAATAGGCGAAAGGGCGGCGGCTGCGGAGCCACGAGGGCCCCACACCACCCCACGACGCGGCAGGGGGGCCGCGCGGCCCCATGGTGTGGGCGCCACGTGGCTCCCCTCCGTGTCTCCTCTGGACTCCGTCTTCGTGTCGGAAAAATAGGAGGTTCTGTCCAAGTTTCGTCCAATTCCGAGAATATTTCCAGACTAGCTTTTCTAGAATACAAAAACAGCAGAAACAGGAACTGGCACTGTGGCATCTTGTTAATAGGTTAGTCCCAGAAAATGCATAAAAATGCTATGAAGTGTATATAATACATGTAACAATTGGTATAATATCAACATGGAACATCAGAAATTATAGATACGTTTGAGACGTATCATAATGCTCCACCAATCTTGCCACCCACCAGCACACGCCACCACGGTCTTGCAATCATCATCGCCGTCTCACCGTGATCCATGTTGCGAGGCCAGGAGGACCGTGACGAAGGGGCACCGGCGAGGGATGGCAGTACAGTAGCACGCGGGAGGGATCGACCTCCACCGCCGTCGGCGGTTGCCGACCGGATGCAGCAACCGGGACACACCAGGCCTCACCGGCCCGGGAGTTTTTGCAGGTTATTCACATGGCTAATTACCGGATCTATATATTGTCTTTCCTCATGCCGGTGGAGCAACGGGGACATATTGATTCTAGATGCACTCGGTTGATAGGGTAGTTCTGGTTATATTTAACCGGGTGGTCAGTAACATTTCTAATAGATTACTAGATACATAGAGCTCATTTGTATTATGTTTTTTGATTGTTGATTCATGTCGCCAGTTTATGTGATCTTGAGGTTTAAATTGTGTGCATCGTTCTGATGTAGAGGGGCCATGCATGTCCCATTAAAAAAAGATGATACATAAGCAAGCCACAACAGCTTCAAACAAACCCACACTTCATTCTCAAAAGCAAAAATAAACACTCTTTGACGGTTACAAATACCATAATATTTTAACCTCTCGAGTCCAAATCCTGTTCAGTGCTCTGGCGTCACTGCTTGGAGGTTGGAGCAGCTTTATTCAATCGGGGAAGAAAGCACACACGGATCAAGGTAAGGGCACCATCTCTTTGGTGACTTAGTTGTAGGCGTCTGGGTTGGCGACGAGGTAGGCCTCGGCAGTCTTGAAGATGTTGGTGACGGAGTCCTTGGCCTTGGTGATCTCGTCATTCACCTCGACGCCGGGCAGCAGCTTGTATGTCGATTCCACCTTGACCACACTCCCACCATTGGCCGCTGGCTCAACCTTGATGTGCGACGTAGCCGTCTCAATCGCGATGCCAATGCCGCCACCCTCAATGAGGGTCGACTTGCACTCGCACTTGTTCTCGTCCACGAACTCGATCTTCTCCTTCATCATGCTGAAGGGCATGGCTGCACAACGATGAACAGCGTCTTATGCTTTGTACATGCATGTGTGCAGGATTGCAGGTGACCAGAATGTATGCGTGTCTGTGGTGGTGCGTACCTGAAGTGAAGTTGAACTGCCTGACACTGCCGACGCCGCCTTCTCCCTCAACGGGATGGGCGCTCGCGACGATGTGTGGGGCGAGCTTGGGGGCCAAGGTGTGCCAGTCCATGACGCCGGCGCGGAACAGGCGCGGCGCGGCGACCGGCGACTCGATCTCGAGGGTCCAGCTGTTGGTGGAGGCCATTGCTGTGATTATCAGCCGAGACTGCTGGGTGTAGAACTGTAGAAGGTGTGAGCTGAGACTATTGCTCTTAGAGGAGAGCTGCTGCTTGAAGGTTGCCTGGAGAGAGGAAACGAGCGGTATAAATAGATGAAGTTCTGGGTTGGTGAAGCTAGCCAGCTAGGCCTGGGTTGGTGGTGGGTGCTGGGAACTGGGAGTCGAATTTTTCCAAATTGGATGTCACTGTCGGTCACTCGGTCGGCTAACCTTTTTATCATGACTGGGCCTGAAAGCACACGTCAGAAAGCTATGCGCTTTGTCAATGTTTTCCACAAGGAAGGAATGCGTGGGGAAAATAGTCGAGAAAATGAAAAGAGAAGAATGGACTTTGTCATCTATCTACACTTGGTGGTGTCAATCACCTCATGATAAAGATAAACAAGGCATTATGCATAAATCAAACCATCACATGCATCATAGAATATCTCCAAAGTATGACAAGTCATAAAAATCCAACACAACAGTAAATGCATAACAAATATTATCTCACACCACAATATCCACCATGGGAATTACATAGATGACCGTAATCATGTTCAGCAGCTCATACGGTACTAATTAGTGAAGCTCAAAGAGAGGAGAGATACATAAGTTACCACCACAAACCCAAATCCAGGGGGTGGACTACTCCCCCTTCATCATGGAGACGGTGGAGAAGTCGTTGGAGAAGGTGGAGACCACCCGGCAGCGCCCCGCCGGAGTTTTCCCCCTCCAATCTGCAGCTCCTGATCTCCGTTTCGGTGTTTCTGTGTTTGTGCGGCGCTCCTTCCAGAGAACGTCGGGGGACCTTTTTTATAGGCGTTTTTAGGTCAAGACGATGTCGGTGGAGAAAAGATCGAAGGCAACGGAGCCACGAGGCCCAAATGGGTGGGTCCCACGCGGCTACAGTACCAGGCCGCGTGGGCCCCCCTCGTTTGGCCCTCGAGCCTCCGTTTGCTCGCTTCCTTCGCCCACAGGTCTTCTTCCTTCCAAATATTGACGCCCGTAAATTTCCAGGTGATTTCGTTGACGTTTGGGTCCCTGAAACATTAAAATAAGAAAACGGGGTTTTCTGCCTGTGCAGGGTTAATTCCATAAAAATAGGAAATAAATGAATATTCCCAAAATCATTATAAAACATTGATATAACCCTTATATGATGCAAATATGATTGGAATATAAGCAATTAAAGTGCAAAGTTCATGTATGCATTTTACATGCATCAACATCCCCAAGCTTAATCCATGCTCGTCCTCGAGTATGAAGATGATAAAACTAACATGGACTTTGCAATTTAATACTTAACAATGATATCAAAGATGATTACTATTGCTACATATAGTCAAATGATTCATTCTTCAAAGGAGTAGCAATATGCAAATAGTTTATGAAGTGATATCAAGTATTCAAGACAAGGATGTTCATTGATAGTTCACAAAGTGTAACATGGTAGCAAGTAATATGGAACACATGTATGCATAATGATAAGTAGAACATCCTACAATGGTCATAGAGTGTAGATGAAAATCTGAATATGATAGGTGTACACTTTGGAAAGATGTATATGTGAGTAGAGGTAAAGCATGCATAAGTTTCATCCAACTTCCAAACTCTTCTACTTAAGTTAATGATTGCAATAAGGTATTCATTGGTGTCAAGCTCTCATTGCCCCTATCATAGCATCTTGAATGATTAAGGTTAAAGTGAAAGCAAATATGAGTAGTGTGCTTGATAAAGAATGGGTTGAATGTCTCATGCCCCTTGAATACAAGTACTTACACCATGTGTTACTCAACTTGGGAAACAAAGCAAGTTCAATTAAATATCATTGTAAGCATAATAGTATCATCAAGAGCGTCAACTGGGGTACCTCTTGTCCCAAGATATGGAACAAGCCCATATCAAAATGACAAGACAAACAAACAAAATGAACAATCTCAACACCCTTTTTATTTACCATTTGGAATAGTTTTTTATTGCAAGGTGTATCACAGAAGGTTCACCATAGTATGTAAGTAAATTTCCACCATGAATGATGCATGGCTTAGATTAGCGGCCCAGGCGTCTCTCTAACCATTTACACAAACTCATTTAAACTCACTCTATTTCCACATTTATTTCACATGATAAGCATCCATAGACAAAAGCACATGATATCAACTAAATGAGATGAAGAGCGTGTTGAAAGCTTGCATGTGACAGCACATATGGGCTAACTCCAACCCAAAACATTCATCAAGCCACAAACATCATAATCTTAATCACAATGGGTCAAGTTTTATTATGCAAATAAAAGAACATTGTGCATCAAGTTCGTGAGAGCTATATAACCAATTTTTTCCATTGCAATCAATAACATAAACATTTTCATTCAGAGGTAAGATAACACAAACAACATGTTAAACATACTCGGAATAGCATAAAGCCAATAGGTAGATATGGTGGACTCACTGGAATAACTTTGGTTGAAGGTGTTGGAAACAAGTTTTTGCTTGTTGGAGTTTGGGCTAGCAAAAGGGAGAAAGTTGACCATCTAGATGCATGCATGAGTGTCCATAGAACTAACTAATCCATGTTAAACCAAGTAAAATAACAATCAGCACCAAAACATGAATAAGTGATAGCTCTTCAAAAAGATTTGCAAACTATTACTCATAAACAAGCTCATGAATCATGCAACTATATGTATCATTAAAAATCAACTCAAACATCCCTTTTCCCAATCTTATAAAAGCATCCAACATATTTCAACCCATATTTCCA
Source organism: Poa pratensis (assembly GCA_947311845.1). NCBI lineage: Eukaryota > Viridiplantae > Streptophyta > Magnoliopsida > Poales > Poaceae > Poa > Poa pratensis. The sequence continues at coordinate 31,358,641 of CAMZMU010000066.1, read as the reverse complement.
GTAGCTCTCCATATATAAATGATAGTGTGGTGGTCTCTCAAGAATCAAACAAAAACAAACAAAAAGACGCTCCAAGTTTATGCGATAAAGTGTTTCGATCGAAAAACAGAAGTTGGACGTGTGCAAACCGAGAGTGTGTAGGTCCAGTGGGGTTGTCTTCACATCCCCAAGCTTATGGTCTTCACCATCCTTGGATAGCTCTTGGTGCATCTCCTCCAATCCCTGTGAAAAAACTTCAAAACACCGTTTCTCCCATTTCTTTTCTGTGGGGTGCATTAATAGTGATAAACAAATAGGTTTCTTGCTGCATATAATCCTTGAACAAAAATTCATATGAGATGTCCAGAAAGTGTATAATGTTGTATGCCTACTCATAAACTCAATTGGATCAAAAAGATTCAACTTAAAAGCTCAAAGCATGCATCAAACAAAATGGGACAGAATCTGTCCAGAAAAACAGCAGCAGCAAAACGTATTTTTCTACCCTACCAAACTTTCTCGAAAAATTCCGAAAAATTCATGCATACAGAGGATGAAAAGTTGCAACTACAGTTCAAATATGAGCTCATTCGGAGTTACAGAATAAGAATTAAAAATCATACCGTGCACTGATTCGTGCAGGAATAAAATCTCCGAACGCTATAAGCAACTTTTCAAACCAAAAAGGGTAAAACTTGGCACTTTATTAAAACTCCAGAAACTAAACTAGACACAAATCTCTTGTTACAGCAAGAGGACACAAAGAAAAATCACACACAAAAATAACCGGGTTGCCTCCCGCAAAGCGCTTTCTTTATAGCCATATAGCTAGGCTTCTTACTTGTTGTTTATTGAAGATGAAGCTCATGAGGGAGCTTGAATGATGTTCCCCTCTTCTTGGGAAGTGTTCCATGCATATACCAGGGTCCCATGTTGCTCTCAAACCAATGAAATAATAGTCAAGTTGAAACCTGGTTGAGAGAGAAAAAAACACAAAAGTAATAACAACGAAGTCTAACTTCTTTCTATGCATTGGCATTTTGTATATGAATGAAGTTTTCCAATGCATATTAAAAAAGTTACTTGCAGCCCATAATTATTAGTAGCATAAAGAGGGTTCTCATAACCTCCTCTCTCATAATAGTTGCAAGTAATAGAAGTGTATTCAACCATATAACCAATAGATCTTCCAACTTAGATAATTTAGGCACATAAAGAGGATCATTAAATTTATTTTGGAATTCATTAGCATGCTTCCCTCTTTCAAAATAGTTATTAAGATCAATATCAAGTTTAATATCATGGTTGCAACAAAGATTTGGAACTAAAGATAATTGCAAACCACATAAGTATTTCTCAACATAAGCAAATTTCTCCTCTATGGTGTAGTTAGGAGAATTCAAGAACATAGCAGGACTCTCATGAGTAAGAGTACTATCAACAGCAAGTATATCATTTTTATCCTCACATAATTAGTAACTTCAAACATGGAGGATTATCAATAAGCATAGGACCATCATCTAAAGCATTATCATATAGCACATTTAAGCAACACTCCTCATTATTATCAATAAGTTTACTACAAAAGGTTTTTGAGTTTGAGTGTTACTATCATATGTTGATGGTGAAGTTGGGAGATCCAACTCTTCATTCTCCAGTTGTTCTTTTTCAGCATCTTCTTGAGATTGCATGGGCATCCCCAAGCTTAGGTTTTTGTCCTCTTCTTCCTGCAAAATATTAGTTCTTTCCATGGCAGCAAGAGTTAACTTTTTACGTTTAATAGCATCTGCTCGAGAAAAGAAATCATCAGCTTCTTGTAATATTTCAAGTTCCTCAAGTGTAAATGTTGCAAGTTCCTCAGGTGTATAATCAAACAGAAAACCCATAGCAAAAGTAATGAAGAACTTACACCCAGACAAGTTTAAAGGAACCTCCCCAAGCTTAGATGATTGCAAGATATAAAACAAGTTAAAGAAACTCCCCAAGCTTAGTCTAGTGCACACAAGAATAGAAACTTAAGCGCTACGCTCCCCGGCAACGGCGCCAGAAAAGTACTTGATTACCCCCAAGAGCAGGGGATCACTATAGCACCTCTCAATGTGGAAGTAAGGTATCGATCCGCAGGAGCAAGAAGGAAAAGTTATCTATTCCCTACAACTAAAGTGTCACAAGTTTTAGTTGATTATGCACTAAACAAGTTTAAGGAGCAAGGTGGTTGATTTGATGGATGGAAGTTTAATGTAACCAAGCAAGAATGTAAAAGTGTCCCAATCCTCTTCAATGCAAGAGGACAAGACAAAGGTTTTCTCTTATAGGAACAATGGACATGGGTTCATGGGTTCACTTAATCCTCTCTCTCATCTATGGTGATTATCATGTTATAGATAAAGTACACATAATTGTCATGTTTTAATGGTAGCTTTTATAACGGCTACATGTCCTAAAACACATAGTTGAAAGAAATACTCATTTGTGTTGCTAGTGTCACCCTCGTAAGGCTAGCGTGGTTGCTGTCACACCCACATCATACTTCTCCTTTTACCCCCAGATAAAGGATGTTGGACGGTACTGTGTCACTCAATACCTATGCCTTCTGTCACATTGGCCACCCAGTACCCACATACATCATACTTCATAATGGATAATATTCTAAACACTAGTGCAATGATTTATATTTCGTGTGTGTGACCACATCTCTCTCATCTATCTACACTTGGTGGTGTCAATCACCTCATGATAAAGATAAACAAGGCATTATGCATAAATCAAACCATCACATGCATCATAGAATATCTCCAAAGTATGACAAGTCATAAAAGATCCAACACAACAGTAAATGCATAACAAATATTATCTCACACCACAATATCCACCATGGGAATTACATAGATGACCGTAATCATGTTCAGCAGCTCATACGGTACTAATTAGTGAAGCTCAAAGAGAGGAGAGATACATAAGTTACCACCACAAACCCAAATCCAGGGGGTGGACTACTCCCCCTTCATCATGGAGACGGTGGAGAAGTCGTTGGAGAAGGTGGAGACCACCCCGGCAGCGCCCCGCCGGAGTTTTCCCCCTCCAATCTGCAGCTCCTGATCTCCGTTTCGGTGTTTCTGTGTTTGTGCGGCGTCCTTCCAGAGAACGTCGGGGGACCTTTTTTATAGGCGTTTTTAGGTCAAGACGATGTCGGTGGAGAAAAGATCGAAGGCAACGGAGCCACGAGGCCAAATGGGTGGGTCCCACGCGGCTACAGTACCAGGCCACGTGGGCCCCCTCGTTTGGCCCTCGAGCCTCCGTTTGCTCGCTTCCTTCGCCCACAGGTCTTCTTCCTTCCAAATATTGACGCCCGTAAATTTCCAGGTGATTTCGTTGACGTTTGGGTCCCTGAAACATTAAATAAGAAAACGGGGTTTTCTGCCTGTGCAGGGTTAATTCCAAAAAATAGGAAATAAATGAATATTCCCAAAAATCATTATAAAACATTGATATAACCCTTATATGATGCAAATATGATTGGAATATAAGCAATTAAAGTGCAAAGTTCATGTATGCATTTTACATGCATCAGCACCTCATGCGCACCGACACCAACACCGTTAGGGGCAACCGTCGGCACTGTCTCCGGCGTGGGGCGCAGCAGGCACGGCGAGGAAGCACGGATCCGCTCCACAATCTCCCGACCTCTCGGAGTAGTAGGAGAAGAATTGTACGGAGTTATAGCCATCACATAACCAACTTGATCACTGGGTGCAGCGGACTTGTTGCCAACCGGTGTCTCGGACGATGAACTACCATCAACGTCCATGTTGCTGGAAAGGGGGGCATTGGAGATGTCCATACCCGAAGAACCCTCGAAGCCATACTCCTTACCCTCCTCATCATCGGCGTCGTCACTCTTACGGCGCCAAAAGAAAGGTACAAAGTCGGGGTCCGGAACGAAATCCGCAGGCTCACGCTGAAATAAAACCCAAACTCCTTGAGTCTCACCACACACGAAGCCCCAACATACGGTCCATCATCTGTTGTGCTCTTTTCCAGCACCTTCGAATCCAGCATGTCCACTAGAATGCGAACAATGCCACGGCTCCGGTAGGTGACAAGATCCACGTCAAGAGTCGTCCCAATGAGCGTACCAACCGCCCAAAATCCAAGAAAGTGTCTCGGTGCATAAGGAACTCCCTGAACGTGAACCCAGACCTTCTCAAGCACTCTAATGGGGACTGCATCATCATTGGACTTCCACACAGAAATAGTTGCCTGAGAGTTAAAGGACGGAATGTTCAGCTGAATCCCGTCTACCCTGCGAAGATCCTCGGCTGACGGAAACCCAATGAGAAAAGCGCCATCGCCATAGGGAAAAGCCTCCCAAGTCCACTGTGCCGAGTAACACACCTTGGAAATCAGACTCTCAATAGCAGCTGCGGGCACCGGGTCACCCTCGACCGAGATCAGAGCAGTGGGCGAGCTCGAGGGAATCAGATGTGGCTTGTAGACACTGTCAGGAAACTGCACGAACATCGTCTCCGGAACGCCCGAGCCCGTGGTGAAACAAGTGGGCTTGGGAAGCCGCAAAGTCGGACACCTGGCCGTGGGATGAGCTGCATTATCACAAACTAAACAGTAGTGTTTTATCGGGCACGCTTTAGTGGTATGAGAGTCCGACGCACACTTGAAGCACTTACTGCCTTTCTTTGCTTTACTCTTACCCCCAGTCGAAGACTCGGGTAGGTGCCCCGAAGCAGAATCCAGACTAACTCCAGCTGCCACACCAGAGACCACCGTGGCGGTGGGCGCACTCACACCCGGGATAGTAGGAGGCGCCACCGGCGGCTGCCCCACAAACTGCTGCTGAAACGAGGGCTGTTGAAACAGAACTTGCGGCATCGGCTGCTGTCCACGAGCCCCCGGCTGCCCCCCTTGTTTCTTCTTCCTCTTAGGTCGCGGAACCGCAGGCCCCGCTGCCGCGACGGGCTGCTGAGCATGCTGGTAGGTCGGGTACCCCCGGGTTCATGAAAGGCGCCATCGGCGGCGGCTGAAACTGCGGCGGAGACATGTACGCCGGCGGCCCATACATCTGCGACGGCCTCTGGAGGGGCATGAACGGCAGAGGCGCCATCACCATCCCCCCGGACAAGCCGCCGTTGAAGGAGTCGGGCACACCTTGCCTCGTCCCGGCAAAAACATTAGGCACCGCCGCCGGGAATTGAGGCCGAGCTGTAGCCGCCTGAGGTTGGGGTCGAGACGGCACAGCCGCCGGCTGTTGTGGGCGAGGCCCGGCCAGCTGCTGCTGAGGACGCGGCGCCGCCACTGGGTGCTGAGGACGGGGAGCTGCCGGAGGTGGATGCTAGGGATGAGACCCGCCACCTTGCGGGGGTCGCGGTGGTTGCGCTCCAGCCATGGGTGTCGGAGTCTGTGGCTCAGCGACGACTGCTGCGAAGGAACGGGCCCAACGCGGACGCAGCAGGGACGCTGGACCGCCGGCGATGGGGGCGACGAGCGGCGGCGCGGGAAGTGTCGGTGTCGATGAAGGTAGGGTTCGAAGTCGAGGCGGCGGCGGAAACGGACGAAGCCAAAAGCATCCCAGGCGACGGCGGAGATGATCCCAAGGATCTAGACGGTCCTGATTCGCTCCGCTATGGTGGGCCCCACCTGACAGGCCGTCTGAATTTTGAAATCCCTCCAGCGACGACGAAGGCGTGGAAGTCGGATCGCCCAGCACAGGATCCGCGGCCGTCGTCGCCGGCGAGCTCGTCGTCGATGAAGTCGTCCTCGATCGCCCCAACAGCGCCTTATCGATGAAGGATCCGAGGATAGGGGGCGGCGAGGTGCGCTTTGGCGGCAGCGGGCCACGCCACGCACCCATCCTCGGCGGCGATCTTGTTAGCCGCACTCCGGCCGCCGGACCACGGCCGCGCGTCCACTTCTCCACCTTCTTCCCTTCCCTGCACAGAACAGAACCCTTAGAATGCTCACCTGAGGCCGGCGACGAGGTACCCTCCCAGGACCGGGATGCCGGCGTCGGAAATCCGGCGTCCACCTAGAACTGGTCGACGATCTCCGCCTCCGAGGGGGGAGCCGGTTGGTCGGAGTGAGACGCCGGCGCATCCTCTTCCAGGGACTCCAAGGCAACCCGCACAGCGACGTGATCTTCCTCGACCTCGTCGATCACCGACGGCGCGGCGGCAAGCTTTCCGAGGCACGAGAATCGGGAACCCGTGACGCTTGTTTCCCACGCCGGCGGCGCTAGGGTTTTCCGGCGACGTCCACCTATTCCGGCCGCCGGCGGCGAGTCGTCCGAGCCGGCCCAGAACTGGCCAGTGAGCCGCGCAGATGCCTCGCCATCGCCGCCCGGCAGATCGCTAGGAGGAGCCGTCATTTTCGGCCCCTCTCAGTCCCCTCTCAGACCTACCTCATACACAAATCTCTCCTCAGTTTCCACCACGCGTACATATATTATCCACCTACATTGTCCATCGCCACCCTCTACTATGCTACTTTCCATGGAGGTCAAATGTCATGGGCGACCTCGCGGTAGATCTCGGGCTTGTGATGGAAATCAAATCTCCTTCCACCATCACTAGCTAGTAGGAAAAAGCCTTACAGTGGCGCGCCGATTTCACCCTTAGTAGCGTGTTTTCGACACGTCACTGGTTATGCCCCACTGGTAATAGCTACCAGTGGCGTGTCGCAGACGCGCCAATGGTAAGTATGGCATATCACTGACGCTTTTCCAGCGCGCCACTACTGCGAGTTAGTTGTGGCGTGCCAGACACACGCGACCAGAATATAGTTAGACAATTAAAACTGAAATGCAACGCTAATTTTGAATTCGGTGGAATTAATCGAAATTGATATTTTTGAATTCAAATTCAACTCCAATTTTTACCCAAATTTAAACTTAATATTTCATCTAAACCAGGAAATTAACAAGTTTTGCGCCAAAAGGCCTTACAATAATTTAAACATAAATAAATCCTAGATCTAATTAACTAACTAGCTAGGATGGCCGCCCGCGTGCTGGACGAAGCCCTACTCTTCACCACCCGTGAGGTCAATGTAGATACGGGTCGGTGGAGGTGGTGAACCGGTGCCTGGTGGCGTCGGCCCTGCCCGCCCACCGTTCTCCCTCGCACATCGTTCCCTTGCTCTCCCGAGCGTACACCACCGGCGCGCGCTTGTATTGTACCTCGTATGGAGAGCTCCGACCTTGACGGCGGGCTGCTCGAGCTCGTCGCCCAAGATGATTTGGCGATGCAGGAAACGGCGTCGGGTCCTAAGTTAGCTTCCTAACCCTTATCATTCATCCAGTAAAGTGTGAAGACACTTGCTCCCGTGTCACTACACCCAAGCGATGATGTAATGCACCACCAAGGGGGTGACGTACCACCACTTTTTCATTTAACACCACACATGGTTCTGATATGGCGCATCACTAACATGGCTATGCTCCAACAAGTTTCTTTTTTGTTCAATATTCATAGGAATGGTTTGTTTTCATGTTGGCTCATCAAGCATATCACAACCCTTCTCCTTTATCCTAGTTTGGGACCGGTTATTCCTAAAAAAATAACATAGACGGAGTTGGGGAAATATTATGGAAATACCTATAAAAAAATTACAGCACTCACTCCTGCGTTATAAGCTCCTCATGCTTTTTCTTGGTTTTGTTACATTGTGCAGAGAGAAATAGCTATGATCACATCTCCACCCATGGTGTATTATCTTGTAGGCCGTCATCGACTTTGCTTCATCATCGGTAACTCGGTAGATATGTCCCAAACGCATCACACTTTGCATTTCCTGGTCTTGCTTTCAATCAATTCTCACATATATCTAACAAATTCGTCTTATTAACGGCTATATTTGTTAAATATTGTTTCTTCGTGCTTTGTTTCCATTTTTCTTGTTATGTATGTGTTTTAGGTGAACTTCCCATTAACATGCCATGATCTTCGTCACCAAGTTCAGCGTGTGAAAAACAGCCATTGTATGTTTTGTTATTTGGAGGAATCCTTCCCCAAGATTATCTCAAAGGAAGAAGTTACATAATACACACGAGCTTCCGGTTCCAAAATAGAGCGCCACTTCATGAATAACTTTACTCCTTGCAAAACCAAGAGGTACGTAAATACAAAGCAGCAGCTTGTAAGTAGACTGCACCTTCACCATACTGCCACCACTGGCCGTTGGCTCCACCTTGATGTGCGACGTGGCCGTCTCAATCGCGGTGCCGATGCCGCCACCCTCGATGAGGGTCGACTTGCACTCGTACTTGTTCTCGTCCACGAACTCGAGCTTCTCCTTCATGAGGCTGAAAGTCATGGCTGCAAGAGCAACTTCATGTTAGGCAATTTTAGCCTAATAAACGGCTTATATTGTGGAACAGATGTAATACATGCCAGATTTTCAGGTGACATGAGTGCAAACTTGGGAGCTACCTGAGGTGTGTGGTGCGTACCTGAGGTGAAGTTGAACTGCCTGACGCTGCCGATGCTGCCTTCTCCCTCAACAGGGTGGGCGCTGGCGACGATCACTACAGGAAAACGATAAGTTGCCTACGGCAAACTGTACGCCGACGGCTATTTATCGGGGCCGTCGGCATACAGAACGGTATGCCTACGGCCATACCAAAACCGTAGGCATACATATTGCCGTCGGCATACAACATATATGCCTACGGCTTTCCTGAAATGTCGTCGGCATACTTAAGGCCGTCGGCATACATCATGTATGCCTACAGCTTTACTAACCAGCCGTCGGTATATACATGGCCGTCGGCATAGGTGCATGTCGCCGTTACCAAACCTGCCGGTGCCCCCTATATGCCTACAGCTTTTCTAAACAGCCGTCGGTATATACATGGCCGTCGGCATAGGCGCATGTCGCCGTTACCAAACCTGCCGGTGCCCCCTATATGCCTACAGCTTTTCTAAACAGCCGTCGGTATATACATGGCCGTCGGCATAGGTGCATGCCGCCGTTATCAAACCTGTGGGCACCCCCTATATGCCTACGGCTTTACCATAAAGCCGTCGGCATATGTATGCAATCGGCAATCAATCCCACGCACGCTGACCAACCCTGCCGATGCCTCCTATATGCCGACGGCCACATTAGTTAGGCCGTCGGCATACATCATTTTTCCCCATACTTGTTTTTTCTATCAAGAACTTACTCAGGTTTCGCCGAAGCGGGCCTTCGGAGCGTCGGAATCCCACCAAAAGCTATGTGGTTCCATACCATATGTATACAAGTGTGTTGTGAGTTGGAAATGTCCAATATCCTACTCCCGGGGTGTGACCGGCTTCACCGGCGTCACTTTCTCCCTTGCGAGATTCAGGACTTAGAGCTCGGAACTCCCCTGCGGGCGAACCGGAGGGAATCTTGTAAAGGATTGTGTTAGAATTTGGTTTACCACGTTCCTATGGCCTGCCCTAACACAACCGAGCAAAAAATTCCACGGGGCTACCCCCTTTCGACTCCGGTCAATGGGGTAGACGAAAAGGTTTGACTTTTTCCAGCGGGGTCAGGGTTTCGCCGAAGCGGGCCTTCGGAGAGTCGGAATCCCACCAAAAGCTATGTGGTTCCATACCATATGTATACAAGTGTGTTGGGAGTTGGAAATGTCCAATATCCTACTCCCGGGTGTGACCGGCTTCACCGGCGTCACTTTCTCCCTTGCGAGATTCAGGACTTAGAGCTCGGAACTCCCCCTGCGGGCGAACCGGAGGGAATCTTGTAAAGGATTGTGTTAGATTTTGGTTTACCACGTTCCTATGGCCTGCCCTAACACAACCGAGCAAAAAATTCCACGGGGCTACCCCCTTTCGACTCCGGTCAATGGGGTAGACGAAAAGGTTTGACTTTTTCCAGCGGGGTAAGGGTTTCGCCGAAGCGGGCCTTCGGAGCGTCGGAATCCCACCAAAAGCTATGTGCTTCCATACCATATGTATACAAGTGTGTTGGGAGTTGGAAATGTCCAATATCCTACTCCCGGGTGTGACCGGCTTCACCGGCGTCACTTTCTCCCTTGCGAGATTCAGGACTTAGAGCTCGGAACTCCCCATGCGGGCGAACCGGAGGGAATCTTGTAAAGGATTGTGTTAGATTTTGGTTTACCACGTTCCTATGGCCTGCCCTAACACAACCGAACAAAAAATTCCACGGGGCTACCCCCTTTCGACTCCGGTCAATGGGGTAGACGAAAAGGTTTGACTTTTTCCAGCGGGGTCAGGGTTTCGCCGAAGCGGGCATTCGGAGCGTCGGAATCACACCAAAAGCTATGTGGTTCCATACCATATGTATACAAGTGTGTTGGGAGTTGGAAATGTCCAATATCCTACTCCCGGGTGTGACCGGCTTCACCGGCGTCACTTTCTCCCTTGCGAGATTCAGGACTTTAGAGCTCGAAACTCCCCCTGCGGGCAAACCAGAGGGAATCTTGTAAAGGATTGTGTTAGATTTTGGTTTACCACGTTCCAATGGCCTGCCCTAACACAACCGAGCAAAAAATTCCACGGGGCTACCCCCTTTCGACTCCGGTCAATGGGGTAGACGAAAAGGTTTGACTTTTTCCAGCGGGGTCAGGGTTTCGCCGAAGCGGGCCTTCGGAGCGTAGGAATCCCACCAAAAGCTATGTGGTTCCATACCATATGTATACAAGTGTGTTGGGAGTTGGAAATGTCCAATATCCTACTCCCGGGTGTGACCGGCTTCACCGGCGTCACTTTCTCCCTTGCGAGATTCAGGACTTAGAGCTCGGAACTCCCCCTGCGGGCGAACCGGAGGGAATCTTGTAAAGGATTGTGTTAGATTTTGGTTTACCACGTTCCTATGGCCTGCCCTAACACAACCGAGCAAAAAATTCCACGGGGCTACGCCCTTTCGACTCCGGTCAATGGGGTAGACGAAAAGGTTTGACGTTTTCCAGTGGGGTCAGGGTTTCGCCGAAGCGGGCCTTCGGAGCGTCGGAATCCCACCAAAAGCTATGTGGTTCCATACCATATGTATACAAGTGTGTTGGGAGTTGGAAATGTCCAATATCCTACTCCCGGGTGTGACCGGCTTCACCAGCGTCACTTTCTCCCTTGCGAGATTCAGGACTTAGAGCTCGGAACTCCCCTGCGGGCGAACCGGAGGGAATCTTGTAAAGGATTGTGTTAGATTTTGGTTTACCACGTTCCTATGGCCTACCCTAACACAACCGAGCAAAAAATTCCACGAGGCTACCCCCTTTCGACTCCGGTCAATGGGGTAGACGAAAAGGTTTGACTTTTTCCAGTGGGGTCAGGGTTTCGCCGAAGCGGGCCTTCGGAGCGTCGGAATCCACCAAAAGCTATGTGGTTCCATACCATATGTATACAAGTGTGTTGGGAGTTGGAAATGTCCAATATCCTACTCCCGGGTGTGACCGGCTTCACCGGCGTCACTTTCTCCCTTGCGAGATTCAGGACTTAGAGCTCGGAACTCCCTCTGCGGGCGAACCAGAGGGAATCTTGTAAAGGATTGTGTTAGATTTTGGTTTACCACGTTCCTATGGCCTGCCCTAACACAACCGAGCAAAAAATTCCACGGGGCTACCCCCTTGCGCCTCCGGTCAATGGGGTAGATGAAAAGGTTTGACTTTTTCCAGCGGGGTCAGGGTTTCGCCGAAGCGGGCCTTCGGAGCGTCGGAATCCCACCAAAAGCTATGTGGTTCCATACCATATGTATACAAGTGTGTTGGGAGTTGGAAATGTCCAATATCCTACTCCGGGTGTGACCGGCTTCACCGGCGTCACTTTCTCCCTTGCGAGATTCAGGACTTAGAGCTCGGAACTCCCCCTGCGGGCGAACCGGTGGGAATCTTGTAAAGGATTGTGTTAGATTTTGGTTTACCACGTTCCTATGGCCTGCCCTAACACAACCGAGCAAAAAATTCCACGGGGCTACCCCCTTTCGACTCCGGTCAATGGGGTAGACGAAAAGGTTTGACTTTTTCCAGCGGGTCAGGGTTTCGCCGAAGCGGGCCTTCGGAGCGTCGGAATCCCACCAAAAGCTATGTGCTTCCATACCATATGTATACAAGTGTGTTGGGAGTTGGAAATGTCCAATATCATACTCCCGGGTGTGACCGGCTTCACCGGCGTCACTTTCTCCCTTGCGAGATTCAGGACTTAGAGCTCGAAACTCCCCCTGCGGGCGAACCGGAGGGAATCTTGTAAAGGATTGTGTTAGATTTTGGTTTACCACGTTCCAATGGCCTGCCCTAACACAACCGAGCAAAAAATTCCACGGGGCTACCCTTTCGACTCCGGTCAATGGGGTAGACGAAAAGGTTTGACTTTTTCCAGCGGGTCAGGGTTTCGCCGAAGCGGGCCTTCGGAGAGTCGGAATCCCACCAAAAGCTATGTGGTTCCATACCATATGTATACAAGTGTGTTGGGAGTTGGAAATGTCCAATATCCTACTCCCGGGTGTGACCGGCTTCACCAGCGTCACTTTCTCCCTTGCGAGATTCAGGACTTAGAGCTCGGAACTCCCCTGCGGGCGAACCGGAGGGAATCTTGTAAAGGATTGTGTTAGATTTTGGTTTACCACGTTCCTATGGCCTACCCTAACACAACCGAGCAAAAAATTCCACGAGGCTACCCCCTTTCGACTCCGGTCAATGGGGTAGACGAAAAGGTTTGACTTTTTCCAGTGGGGTCAGGGTTTCGCCGAAGCGGGCCTTCGGAGCGTCGGAATCCCACCAAAAGCTATGTGGTTCCATACCATATGTATACAAGTGTGTTGGGAGTTGGAAATGTCCAATATCCTACTCCCGGGTGTGACCGGCTTCACCGGCGTCACTTTCTCCCTTGCGAGATTCAGGACTTAGAGCTCGGAACTCCCTCTGCGGGCGAACCAGAGGGAATCTTGTAAAGGATTGTGTTAGATTTTGGTTTACCACGTTCCTATGGCCTGCCCTAACACAACCGAGCAAAAAATTCCACGGGGCTACCCCCTTGCGCCTCCGGTCAATGGGGTAGATGAAAAGGTTTGACTTTTTCCAGCGGGGTCAGGGTTTCGCCGAAGCGGGCCTTCGGAGCGTCGGAATCCCACCAAAAGCTATGTGGTTCCATACCATATGTATACAAGTGTGTTGGGAGTTGGAAATGTCCAATATCCTACTCCCGGGTGTGACCGGCTTCACCGGCGTCACTTTCTCCCTTGCGAGATTCAGGACTTAGAGCTCGGAACTCCCCTGCGGGCGAACCGGTGGGAATCTTGTAAAGGATTGTGTTAGATTTTGGTTTACCACGTTCCTATGGCCTGCCCTAACACAACCGAGCAAAAAATTCCACGGGGCTACCCCCTTTCGACTCCGGTCAATGGGGTAGACGAAAAGGTTTGACTTTTTCCAGCGGGTCAGGGTTTCGCCGAAGCGGGCCTTCGGAGCGTCGGAATCCCACCAAAAGCTATGTGCTTCCATACCATATGTATACAAGTGTGTTGGGAGTTGGAAATGTCCAATATCATACTCCCGGGTGTGACCGGCTTCACCGGCGTCACTTTCTCCCTTGCGAGATTCAGGACTTAGAGCTCGAAACTCCCCTGCGGGCGAACCGGAGGGAATCTTGTAAAGGATTGTGTTAGATTTTGGTTTACCACGTTCCAATGGCCTGCCCTAACACAACCGAGCAAAAAATTCCACGGGGCTACCCCCTTTCGACTCCGGTCAATGGGGTAGACGAAAAGGTTTGACTTTTTCCAGCGGGGTCAGGGTTTCGCCGAAGCGGGACTTCGGAGCGTCGGAATCCCACCAAAAGCTATGTGGTTCCATACCATATGTATACAAGTGTGTTGGGAGTTGGAAATGTCCAATATCCTACTCCCGGGTGTGACCGGCTTCACCGGCGTCACTTTCTCCCTTGCGAGATTCAGGACTTAGAGCTCGGAACTCCCCCTGCGGGCGAACCGGAGGGAATCTTGTAAAGGATTGTGTTAGAATTTGGTTTACCACGTTCCTATGGCCTGCCCTAACACAACCGAGCAAAAAATTCCACGGGGCTACCCCCTTTCGACTCCGGTCAATGGGGTAGACGAAAAGGTTTGACTTTTTCCAGCGGGGTCAGGGTTTCGCCGAAGCGGGCCTTCGGAGCGTCGGAATCCCACCAAAAGCTATGTGGTTCCATACCATATGTATACAAGTGTGTTGGGAGTTGGAAATGTCCAATATCCTACTCCCGGGTGTGACCGGCTTCACCGGCGTCACTTTTCCCTTGCGAGATTCAGGACTTAGAGCTCGGAACTCCCCCTGCGGGCGAACCGGAGGGAATCTTGTAAAGGATTGTGTTAGAATTTGGTTTACCACGTTCCTATGGCCTGCCCTAACACAACCGAGCAAAAAATTCCACGGGGCTACCCCTTTCGACTCCGGTCAATGGGGTAGACGAAAAGGTTTGACTTTTTCCAGCGGGGTCAGGGTTTCGCCGAAGCGTTCCTTCGGAGCGTCGGAATCCCACCAAAAGCTATGTGGTTCCATACCATATGTATACAAGTGTGTTGGGAGTTGGAAATGTCCAATATCCTACTCCCGGGTGTGACCGGCTTCACCGGCGTCACTTTCTCCCTTGCGAGATTCAGGACTTAGAGCTCGAAACTCCCCCTGCGGGCGAACCGGAGGGAATCTTGTAAAGGATTGTGTTAGATTTTGGTTTACCACGTTCCTATGGCCTGCCCTAACACAACCGAGCAAAAAATTCCACGGGGCTACCCCCTTTCGACTCCGGTCAATGGGGTAGACGAAAAGGTTTGACTTTTTTCAGCGGGGTCAGGGTTTCGCCGAAGCGGGCCTTCGGAGCGTCGGAATCCCACCAAAAGCTATGTGGTTCCATACCATATGTATACAAGTGTGTTGGGAGTTGGAAATGTCCAATATCCTACTCCCGGGTGTGACCGGCTTCACCGGCGTCACTTTCTCCCTTGCGAGATTCAGGACTTAGAGCTCGGAACTCCCCCTGCGGGCGAACCGGAGGGAATCTTGTAAAGGATTGTGTTAGATTTTGGTTTACCACGTTCCTATGGCCTGCCCTAACACAACCGAGCAAAAAATTCCACGGGGCTACCCCCTTTCGACTCCGGTCAATGGGGTAGACGAAAAGGTTTGACTTTTTCCAGCGGGTCAGGGTTTCGCCGAAGCGGGCATTCGGAGCGTCGGAATCCCACCAAAAGCTATGTGGTTCCATACCATATGTATACAAGTGTGTTGGGAGTTGGAATGTAACACCCCAAAAATCCGTACCTAATTTCAGTGGTGTTTTCCGACACCCGAAAAACTTTTTCCTCTTACCCCAAATATTCCTTCAAATCTTTTGAAGATGTTTTGACTTGGAAATTGCTTTCTCAAGAAATTCCCAGAAATCCACAAACCACTCCATCACCCCTGATGAATTTTGTGCTTAGGTTTTCTCTCGGAAACCCTATCCCTAATTATCGAAACCTTTTAATCCTTTTCCCCACCTACAAAAGGGAAGCCCATTTCCATAGCCCTAAAAATTCCACCAAAAATACCAGAGTACCCCATGTCCATATAAAGACAACCCATGCAAAAATATTGCATACTCCAATGCAATATTTCCAAGTTAGCCAATAATTTCAAAACTGCCATTTCTAGTCCAGAAATGTTTTAACCAAGCTAGGAACCTCCAATAATTCTGATAAATTCAGGGTATGCATATTTTGGCATTTCCTGCATTTCATCTTTTGGAGCCAAACCCATTGGAGCAACATTTAGACCACTTCCTTTGTAAGCCCAAATTAATGCCATTTTGGGTTCTTCAAACAAACCTACACCAAGAAAACTCCAATGACCTTGATACTTGGTGATCTTGACAACATGACCCAAGGACACACAATGCCAGGAGATCACCCCAAGATGAAACATGGAACCCCATTTTTCTCAAATCATTCCATTATGGCCATTTTAGGCCATCTTATGGAAAACCATTTTCCCTTCACCCAAATGAGCTCAAACTCCACAGACATGCTCCCTACACCTAACCTAGCCAGTGGTAATTTTTGGGAATTTTTGTGAAGTGTGCAAGACCATGAAAATTTCATCGAACACCTTCGGTGTTTTTAGTTTTCCAAAAATCCTACTCTGCAAAGTTGGCAATACTTGATGGTTTCTTGTTTGTTTGTGTTTCTCCCATTGTGGTGAACCCAGTAGTGAAGACCATCTTGTTTTTGGAGCATCGAGCTGTCGGGAACGCGCCATGCCGTCCGCGGCGCGCTCCGAACGCCAGGACCGGCATGGCAGCATCCCCATGTCCTCTCCCCTTGTCATCTTCCCTCTGCCCTCAGCCTCCCCTCGCTGTCCTGCGGAGCAATGCCGCTGCGAGCCCCCCCCCCCTTGCTTCCCTTGCCAGGCCCCCCAGCCCACGAGCTCGCCACCTAGCCCTCCCGGAGCACCGCCAAGCACTACACGCCGCACCGCCCCGTACAGTCCACCTCCAAGCACTACCCGACGCGCCGCGAGCTCCAGTGCTCCTCGTGCTCCCTCTGTTCCTCCAGCGCGGCGCCCTTATCCTCCCCTCCTCTCTGTGGCCGAAGAACCCCGGCGACGCGTCGCCACGGCAAGGCCACGACCTCCACTGCCCTTCTCCCTCCAGCTATATAAGGAGACCCTGAGCCTCCTCTGGAATGCACACCACACCCTCCTCGCTCCCTCCACTCCCCTGCAACGCCCGAAGCCGAGGAGTACTCGAGCTTGAAGATTTTGCGGCAATGGCCGAAGCCACGGCCACGCTCGCAGCCCCGCCGTAGCCTTTTCCCCCTCCTGGCCAAGCCGTCCCCGACGCCGTATCTGCCCTCCCCGGCCTCGGCGCACCCGCCGCCGACGGTCCCCGGCGTCCAGCCCCCTCCCCGCGTCCGCGCCATGGCTCTCCCGAGCTCGGCCGAGCTCGCAACGCGCCGTCCCCTGCTCTCCCCCAACCGCCCGAGCCCTCCCCGGCCGCGGTGGACCGCGGCGAACCCTTCTCCGCCGTACTCCGGCACCCCTGCCCCTCCTAGCGCCGGCGAGCCCGAGCTCCCGTGGCGCCGTGCTCCTCCTGCGCAGCGACGAAGAAGACAACGCAGAGGATCGATTCGATTTTCAGTTAGAAGAAAGCGTATTTCTGGTTTTACGCTTTCCAGTTCGGAAAGCGTATTTCCCCGGAAGACGCGATAACTATCCACCGCACGCGCGCGTCGGATAGCTATTTCTCGCTCGCCAATATCTCCCAAACCACAGCTCCAAATTTGGTGATCCAAATTTCTAAATTCCTATCTTCGTGAGATCTTTCTAATGGTAAAGATTTCACCCCCTTCCGTTGTATCTTCCGGGTAACGCATTTTATGGGCGATACCATCCCGGCGGCGCGGTGTAGGGCTACCGATGCCCGAGTCCGCGACGTCGTCACTTCATCGACGAACCAGAGAACAACTACGCGACCCCCGAGGCAAGCTAACCCCTTGCTATAAACCGTCCAGCAATGTTTGTTTGTTTGCTTAATATCATGCCGGTGTTTATGTCTGCTTATTGTTTTATTGGTTGTGCCTGTCTACTGTTATTATTACATGTCTGTTTGTTGTCCGTACTCCTACTTGAGCATTGTATTGCTGCATATGTCATGTTGCACTTTAAATTATTACACTACTTTATATGCGTATATGTGCAACACTCCCATTTCCGGGGCAATGGCCGGGTCTCCGCCTCAGCCGAGGAAGTGGGGGAATTATTACAACTGTGCGTCTCGCTTTGCGGGGCTTTGTTTGGTTTTTCAACTTCTTCAACGCCGAGGTGAGGTGCGGACGAATGTCGGCTTATGATCCTCGGGGTTGGGGGCATTCGTGTTAGTTGCCTCTTGTCCCACCGTCGAATATGGACGGCTTAGGCCATCCGGACTGCGATGCTGGGAGCTGACTTTTCCGCGGTTTTAATTGCCGAGATTGCTGACACCACGTCGGGGTAAACCCCGAGTGGAATGGATGCTCTCTCATTCTTATGAGTGCTTTTCGGTTTATTTTGGAGACTATATGCCCAAATCCCCACTTCCTGGTCAACGGTCGGTCGGCATCGCCGCCAAAGACTTGCGCGTGGAGGAACGGATGCGTAACAGACTCCGCAAACTAATGCTTGAAATATTATTATTATTGTTCTATCACTAACCCCGAGTGACACCGGCCGGGTCTCCCGCCACCGTCACCCGGGTACTATTGTTATCATTGTTGTTGTTGTTATCATTATTGATATGTTGTTGTTTATTCATGCAAGTTGTGTGTTGTTATTGTTTGTGCTATGCTTGTGTGGCTTGTTGTTTGCTGATGCTGATACTTGCAGGTTGTTATGTTTGTTGTGTGATTTTGATATCGTGATTGTTATGCTGGACTAACCCCTATTGTTTGGAACTTGTTGTGTTGAAACTTGAATAAATTGAAACAACCCTCCAAGCTTCGATAGGGTCAGTCCATAGTGCCACTAATCTGAACATTGAACGCACTGCACTGTCGCTCACATGGGCGGGCCTTGACCTACGTAATCCTAACGAGCCTCCTTTGATGCCACCCTTTTGGCAAGTCTAGTCGGTTACCATAGTTGGTCGGGGCTAGTCTTGCGAAGGTTCCGGAGCTAGGCGTTGCCCATAGTTGGGGACGTGCCGGATTCACTTCTGCATAAGGCATATAGTTATGTCGGTGGCTACACAGGGAGTGTCTTGGTAGCGTGAACGGTCGGGTGAGTGTATCTTGCTGAGTTCGCCTTAAGGATGTTGTCCTAAAGTACCGGCTTAGTGTGGTGCACTTAGGTGGGTGGTATTTGCAACCTCTCGAGAGTGTCTAATCTGGATGTCCAGCCTTGTTCCAAGGATATGGAACAACAGTTCAGTATCGGTCACACTGTGTGTCCTCGTCGAGTCGGAGGCTAAACATAAGAGTTGTTTGAAGGAAAGATGAACAACGGAATTCACTAAATGAACATTAAGATGATGCAGGGAATGTTACTTGTGAAAAGCCAAAGTTGGCTAGAAAGCCAGAGTTGGCTAGAGAGAAAAGCCAGAGTGGGCTAGAACAAAGCCAGAGTTGGCTAGAGGCTTGAAGGCCTAGATGTTGTTGAGTGAGAGACGGGATCTCATTCTAGCAACCACGAAGAACATGATTTTGCACCAAGTGGTGCACTCGTTTACTCGTCACAGGTAAGCTCATTGTGTGATTGCCGGTACACGATCCAACCCCACCTGGCTTGGACTCTGTACTGGTGATACCCCGTTGCTTGCTTATGACTTGTTTGGTTGTCAATACCATGCTACTTTCATGCCATGTATCTAGAGTACACTTGCCATGTTGTAGGATTTTATTTACCGTGTATGTCTTGTTGCATGATTGTTGGATTGTTTGTAGAAAGGGGCAATACTTGCTGAGTGCATATTTAATGTACTCACGGGCCTCGTGTTTTGGCCAGATTTTGGCGAGGATTCATCTTCTACCTTAGCAAGAAGATGGAGCAAGAGCGTGCTAGGATCAGTAGCCCAGCCAGATACCTGTGGAGTGGAGCCGCTCCAAGCCGTTAGTCTCTCATATGTCTTCCGCTGCCAGTTAAAACTCTGTATCGTGCCATGCTGGGATTGATATTTTGTCATTCCTTGATGGCCTTGTAAACCATTTGTAGCACTGATGTGCCTGATTGTGTAATGATGTCCATTATGTTACACTGTTGTGACGTGCGGCCAGTTATCTTGGGATGGTGCACGGGACGACTGCCTCTCTGGTGATATGTGCCAGGGAGGGGTGTCACAGACAATGGTATCAGAGCACCAGGCTGGCTGTAGACTACCCTAGCATGGAAAGCCCGCCTTACTTTTGCCCGACAGGGAGCCCGATGGATTTAACCCATCTCCGCCCGACTGGCATGGCTAGTGTCGGTCCACAGTAAGGTGCAGTAGGAGTGTCCCATTCCCGAGAGAGGCTCGCCGGTTTCTTCCATAAGAAGGAATCGACACAACCCAGCTTATATGAGACCCAGTCCTAGCTGCCGTTTATCCCCACCCTCGCCTGCTATCCTTAGCCAACCCAGCTCTCTTGAAGCAGGATCCCGCAAAGGAATCCCGCATTCTCATCTCATCCTACACCCAGAGCCAGAGGAATCTGATGGCAAACCCCAAGGTCATCCTGGAAACCACCGCCGCTGAGTATGGCGGACTCCCAGTGATTCTTCGGAAGGCTGTCTCTGATACTCTTGGCAGGCCTGATCTCCCTCGGTATGTGGTGTTCGAGAACTCACTCTCGCTAGGCGGGAGTGAATTTCGAGCGAACGTGCATATCGGCTCGTGTCCGTTGGGCACAAGCATGACGTACCTGATCCCAGGTAGGAGTATGCCCACTCTTGCTCAAGCCATCCAGATAGCAGCCTATGAAGGTCTCGTCCGCCTACGGTACTCAGAACCCGCAATGGCGAAAAGTCGAGCTTCCCACTTTCTCCCAGCCCGACCCCAACCTGGCGCGGAGGCCATCCAAACCTCCATCGAAGGCGAAGCCGACCCTGCCGTCATCACCCTAGTCACCCACGCAGCTGCAATGACCAGGTTCAGCAATTCTCTGATAGAAGAACTCGCAACCACAAGGCGCAGCCTTGGTCACGCTCACTTGCAACAGTGTCGAGCAAGGAACCCACCTACCCTCAACCATGGGCAAGCTCGAGGTACCGGAGCCCCAGTCCCAGATGACTTGCTGGAACGCAGTCTGGATGTGTCTGTGGCGCAAGTACTAGCCCGAATTCACCAGCAACCCCAAGAACAAGGTGTAATCCTTGAAGGCAGGCCGATGATTCCCACCCACCGGAAGATCCAGATATGGACACCACTCTTCGTCTTGGCACCGCTCCACCGACCCCCAGAGGCCGTCAAGCGGAATAGAGCCCCTGTTTGGTTAGCCTGAGTGACGCTTGTATGTTGGTAGGTGAGAAGCCGTGAGCTTGTTTGCTTTGTTGTTGTTTTCTGGTTGATGTTAAATCAGCCCGGAATAAAACTTGGTGTTCTTATCCTCTGGTTAACACTTGGTTGACACCTGATGGAATATCATGCCTTTTCTTCAGTTAAATTTTTTGAATAAATGACAGATCACTTAAAACAGGGACAGTATATGTGAACCCAGACGCATACCCCCCTGGGAATTAATGCAAACTTTGAATGGGATTATTTTGTAGTATGTAAATATTTTTGTGGGGTTTGCACAAGTTTAACTATTAAGTGGAAGTATTTAATGAGACGCGGTAACCGGTGCCTCGCTCACTTAATGTTAACTCGTGTGTAGGTTTGAAAAAAACCACCTACTTGGTGTTATACATGGTTCCCCGCTTGGGATAGATCATGTGCCACACTCAAGTAAAAAGTTTTTATCGGTTGTTTAGTAGTTGTTGTGTGCTTGTTAAGCCGGTATGGTTGAAATGATTTTGCCATACTGCTGCAGCGTTTTGTTTTGGGCCATAAAATGCAGAAATATTTTATAAAATGATGATTTGCTACAAGTAGAAATTCTTCTACCCATGCTTGTATCCCGCCATTTAATCTTGCTGTAAGACACGAACTGTGCACGGATGGACAACTTCCGAAATAGATGATGCAAGCTCTACTCCAACTAGGACACTGCGACTACTTCAACACGAAGAGGTACCCCGAGGTGTGTTATTTTCCTCGTATCCCGGAGTTCTATAGGGAAAATTTCTTTGCAAAAACAAACTTTGGGAATGGCTCTATCCCACAAAAATCTTGGTGTTTGTGATCCCACACTTGTGGCACGAACATCGTTGTTTGAAAACAAACCTTGTTTCTTTTTCCAAACCTGTATACATGAAAGGGACGCCGGCCATGTATATATAGCTTTTCAAAAATAAAACCTTTTGTTGTACGCACATGGAAGGTGCACCTGTCATGTGTGTATAACTTTTCAAAAAAAAAAAAAAAAAAAAAACTTAGGAGAAGGTTATGATTAGCATATCCCTGCCCTTTTGTTTATAAAGGTTTTTGAGTTCTCACTCACCCCATTGATCTTGTTAGTTTGGTTGTAGATCTTGTTTGATCTTGCCATGTTTTATGTCTGGTTGAGCAAAACCTTAGATTTAAATCCATAAGCATGCAAATAGATCCTATGTTGATTGATTAAGTGAGCCCTGCCATGCCATCTTTAAAATGCCTTGAGTATAATATATGTATTAAAAAGTCTTGTTAACCTCTTGGGTTAACCAAAACTCTATTATTTGTAGAAAAGTTTTAAATTGGGGTATAAATGGATCATTCAAGAATTATCTTGTTGTAACCCCGGGAATCCTATAAGTCTCCGAATCTCGGGGACGAGATTCTTTTTAAGGGGGGGAGGTCTGTAACACCCCAAAAATCCGTACCTAATTTCAGTGGTGTTTTCCGACACCCGAAAAACTTTTTCCTCTTACCCCAAATATTCCTTCAAATCTTTTGAAGATGTTTTGACTTGGAAATTGCTTTCTCAAGAAATTCCCAGAAATCCACAAACCACTCCATCACCCCTGATGAATTTTGTGCTTAGGTTTTCTCTCGGAAACCTATCCCTAATTATCGAAACCTTTTAATCCTTTTCCCCACCTACAAAAGGGAAGCCCATTTCCATAGCCCTAAAATTTCCACAAAAATACCAGAGTACCCCATGTCCATATAAAGACAACCCATGCAAAAATATTGCATACTCCAATGCAATATTTCCAAGTTAGCCAATAATTTCAAAACTGCCATTTCTAGTCCAGAAATGTTTTAACCAAGCTAGGAACCTCCAATAATTCTGATAAATTCAGGGTATGCATATTTTGGCATTTCCTGCATTTCATCTTTTGGAGCCAAACCCATTGGAGCAACATTTAACCACTTCCTTTGTAAGCCCAAATTAATGCCATTTTGGGTTCTTCAAACAAACCTACACCAAGAAAACTCCAATGACCTTGATACTTGGTGATCTTGACAACATGACCCAAGGACACACAATGCCAGGAGATCACCCCAAGATGAACATGGAACCCCATTTTTCTCAAATCATTCCATTATGGCCATTTTAGGCCATCTTATGGAAAACCATTTTCCCTTCACCCAAATGAGCTCAAACTCCACAGACATGCTCCCTACACCTAACCTAGCCAGTGGTAATTTTTGGGAATTTTTGTGAAGTGTGCAAGACCATGAAAATTTCATCGAACACCTTCGGTGTTTTTAGTTTTCCAAAAATCCTACTCTGCAAAGTTGGCAATACTTGATGGTTTCTTGTTTGTTTGTGTTTCTCCCATTGTGGTGAACCACGTAGTAGTGAAGACCATCTTGTTTTTGGAGCATCGAGCTGTCGGGAACGCGCCATGCCGCGTCCGCGGCGCGCTCGAACGCCAGGACCGGCATGGCAGCATCCCCATGTCCCTCCCCTTGTCATCTTCCCTCTGCCCTCAGCCTCCCCTCGCTGTCCTGCGGAGCAATGCCGCTGCCGAGCCCCCCCTCCCCCTTGCTTCCCCTTGCCAGGCCCCCCCAGCCCACGATCTCGCCACCTAGCCCTCCCGGAGCACGCCAAGCACTACATGCCGTTGTGCCCCGTATTGTCCACCTCCAAGCACTACCCGTTTGCGCCGCGAGCTCCAGTGCTCCTCGTGCTCCCTTGATCCTGAGCGCGGCGCCCTTATCCTCCCCTCCTCTGTGTGTTGCCGAAGAACCCCGGCGACGCGTCGTCCACGGCAAGGCACGACCTCCACTGCCCTTCGCCCTCCAGCTATATAAGGAGCCCCTGAGCCTCCTTGGAAGCACACCACACCCTCCTCGCTCCCTCCACTCCCCTGCAACGCCCGGAGCTAGGAGTACTCGAGCTTGAAGATTTGCGGCAATGGCCGAAGGCACGGTTACGTCGCAGCCCCGCCGTAGTCCTTTTCCCCCTCCTGGCCAAGCCGTCCCTGTCTTGTCCTAAAGTACCGGCTTAGTGTGGTGCACTTAGGTGGGTGGTATTTGCAACCTCTCGAGAGTGTCTAATCTGGATGTCCAGCCTTGTTCCAAGGATATGGACAACAGTTCAGTATCGGTCACACTGTGTGTCCTCGTCGAGTCCGGAGGCTAAACATAAGAGTTGTTTGAAGGAAAGATGAACAACCGGAATTCACTAAATGAACATTAAGATGATGCAGGGAATGTTACTTGTGAAAAGCCAAAGTTGGCTAGAAAGCCAGAGTTGGCTAGAGAGAAAAGCCAGAGTGGGCTAGAACAAAGCCAGAGTTGGCTAGAGGCTTGAAGGCCTAGATGTTGTTGAGTGAGAGACGGGATCTCATTCTAGCAACCACGAAGAACATGATTTTGCACCAAGTGGTGCACTCGTTTACTCGTCACAGGTTAAGCTCATTGTGTGATTGCCGGTACAACGATCCAACCCCACCTGGCTTGGACTCTGTACTGGTGATACCCCCGTTGCTTGCTTATGACTGTTTGGTTGTCAATACCATGCTAACTTTCATGCCATGTATCTAGAGTACACTTGCCATGTTGTAGGATTTTATTTACCGTGTATGTCTTGTTGCATGATTGTTGGATTGTTTGTAGAAAGGGGCAATACTTGCTGAGTGCATATTTAATGTACTCACGGGCCTCGTGTTTTGGCCAGATTTTGGCGAGGATTCATCTTCTACCTTAGCAAGAAGATGGAGCAAGAGCGTGCTAGGATCAGTAGCCCAGCCAGATACCTGTGGAGTGGAGCCGCTCCAAGCCGTAGTCTCTCATATGTCTTCCGCTGCCAGTTAAAACTCTGTATCGTGCCATGCTGGGATTGATATTTTGTCATTCCTTGATGGCCTTGTAAACCATTTTAGCACTGATGTGCCTGATTGTGTAATGATGTCCATTATGTTACACTGTTGTGACTGCGGCAGTTATCTTGGGATGGTGCACGGGACAACTGCCTCTCTGGTGATATGTGCCAGGGAGGGGTGTCACATGGAAATGTCCAATATCCTACTCCCGGGTGTGACCGGCTTCACCGGCGTCACTTTCTCCCTTGCGAGATTCAGGACTTAGAGCTCGAAACTCCCCCTGCGGGCGAACCGGAGGGAATCTTGTAAAGGATTGTGTTAGATTTTGGTTTACCACGTTCCTATGGCCTGCCCTAACACAACCGAGCAAAAAATTCCACGGGGCTACCCCCTTTCGACTCCGGTCAATGGGGTAGACGAAAAGGTTTGACTTTTTCCAGCGGGGTCAGGGTTTCGCCGAAGCGGGCCTTCGGAGCGTCGGAATCCCACCAAAAGCTATGTGCTTCCATACCATATGTATACAAGTGTGTTGGGAGTTGGAAATGTCCAATATCCTACTCCCGGGTGTGACCGGCTTCACCGGCGTCACTTTCTCCCTTGCGAGATTCAGGACTTAGAGCTCGAAACTCCCCCTGCGGGCGAACCGGAGGGAATCTTGTAAAGGATTGTGTTAGATTTTGGTTTACCCACGTTCCTATGGCCTGCCCTAACACAACCGAGCAAAAAATTCCACGGGGCTACCCCCTTTCGACTCCGGTCAATGGGGTAGACGAAAAGGTTTGACTTTTTCCAGCGGGGTCAGGGTTTCGCCGAAGCGGGACTTCGGAGCGTCGGAATCCCACCAAAAGCTATGTGGTTCCATACCATATGTATACAAGTGTGTTGGGAGTTGGAAATGTCCAATATCCTACTCCCGGGTGTGACCGGCTTCACCGGCGTCACTTTCTCCCTTGCGAGATTCAGGACTTAGAGCTCGGAACTCCCCCTGCGGGCGAACCGGAGGGAATCTTGTAAAGGATTGTGTTAGAATTTGGTTTACCACGTTCCTATGGCGTGCCCTAACACAACCGAGCAAAAAATTCCACGGGGCTACCCCCTTTCGACTCCGGTCAATGGGGTAGACGAAAAGGTTTGACTTTTTCCAGCGGGGTCAGGGTTTCGCCGAAGCGGGCCTTCGGAGCGTCGGAATCCCACCAAAAGCTATGTGGTTCCATACCATATGTATACAAGTGTGTTGGGAGTTGGAAATGTCCAATATCCTACTCCCGGGTGTGACCGGCTTCACCGGCGTCACTTTCTCCTTGCGAGATTCAGGACTTAGAGCTCGGAACTCCCCCTGCGGCGAACCGGAGGGAATCTTGTAACGGATTGTGTTAGAATTTGGTTTACCACGTTCCTATGGCCTGCCCTAACACAACCGAGCAAAAATTCCACGGGGCTACCCCCTTTCGACTCCGGTCAATGGGGTAGACGAAAAGGTTTGACTTTTTCCAGCGGGGTCAGGGTTTCGCCGAAGCGGGCCTTCGGAGAGTCGGAATCCCACCAAAAGCTATGTGGTTCCATACCATATGTATACAAGTGTGTTGGGAGTTGGAAATGTCCAATATCCTACTCCCGGGTGTGACCGGCTTCACCGGCGTCACTTTCTCCCTTGCGAGATTCAGGACTTAGAGCTCGAAACTCCCCCTGCGGGCGAACCGGAGGGAATCTTGTAAAGGATTGTGTTAGATTTTGGTTTACCACGTTCCTATGGCCTGCCCTAACACAACCGAGCAAAAAATTCCACGGGGCTACCCCTTTCGACTCCGGTCAATGGGGTAGACGAAAAGGTTTGACTTTTTTCAGCGGGGTCAGGGTTTCGCCGAAGCGGGCCTTTGGAGCGTCGGAATCCCACCAAAAGCTATGTGCTTCCATACCATATGTATACAAGTGTGTTGGGAGTTGGAAATGTCCAATATCCTACTCCCGGGTGTGACCGGCTTCACCGGCGTCACTTTCTCCCTTGCGAGATTCAGGACTTAGAGCTCGGAACTCCCCCTGCGGCGAACCGGAGGGAATCTTGTGAGGACCCCAGATTAGTTATCCGAGATACTCGTTATGTTTCCTGCAAGAATCCCGTGATCAGTTTGTTGTTGCACATAACTCGATTGGTATCACAGAACACCCATAAATACCGAATAAGCATACTTACTTGATTGAAGTCCTTAGCTTCAACCGGTACTGGCAGCGGAATCACCAAATAACGTGGAGCCCAAGTCATTAGCCTTAACCCTACAGGCAGCTGACTGGGAAGCGCCCTAGTTCGCAAAGACGCCAGTGATCTCCTCTTCTTCGAACTTCTCCTCTTAGAATCTGGCTAAGACAATAGCCAGGGACGAAACCAATATGAGTACATTTGATTGTACTCGCAAACTACCCCAACAGGAACATGCACTAGTTTTTTAATTTTAGAAGACTTTTATTTTTAGAAAACATCACTATATCTTTATTTAAAAAGGGAAGAGTAGATTTTTAATCCTGTTGAAGACAAAACATTTTGGAAAGTAGTTTTCTCACTATCTTTGTTGAAAAAGGTAAGAAGTCTTTTTAAACCTTTTTCCCGAAAATATGCCTTCGTTTAAAAAGGTAAGAAATCTCTTTTAAAACTTTTTCCTCGAAAATCACCATCTTGTCCATTTCGCCAAAACTCCTCCTTTTCCGAACATAGCCCCTTCATGGTCGCTTAGTTTCCAGCAACTTCATACCATCCCCTCGGTATAGTTGCACATAACATCTCCCTTTTCGTTTCAAATCCCAAACTTTGTAAAACTTGCACATGGTCTTAGGACAGCCTCCCAACTGTCCATATCCGAGGACTCGGCTATTCGAATAGTTTTACCCTCTGCAGAGGTAGTACGCTTTTCCCACACCCATCCGGTCACTCATCGTGTCAGCCACGTCCCGCCATACCAGAGGTATGCGAAGTTGAGTTCCCGGCCATAGTCTGTCCTTTGCGCATGCTAGTATAGGACCCTGCCTCTACGACACTTTCCATCGACACTTAAATCCTCAGAAACTAAGTGTGAGGACTCGTAGTTCTGCCCGGCGGACCCAAGGGAGCCCTTCAATCCTCTTTCTTCTTTACGCTCATACCGGCTTCCGGTAGACTTCTCTTAAGAGGACCCAGGTCAGGGGGTAGGTCCTCAGACCATCCCCTCATGGAACGAGGTTATCCTCGTTATTGAGGCATCCAGTACTAACACGAGCAAATTATATGACTACGCCCTTGCCCATATGTGGGTAAATGTGGTCGCACAGGTTATCGGCTGGTAGTCATAGTACAAAGACACAATGTGCATTTTTCATAAACATCACCATACTTCATTTCTCCACTTCCATACCGACATCTCGGCATACCATAATCCATCCAAGGATTTTCAAAGGAGTTTTGTATAAACAATGGATTTTCCCATCCTATAGTTTTATATAAACAAACTGATATTTCTACATAGAGTGGCAAAACAGTGTTCATAAACTTTTGAAAAGGTTTTCACAATCATTTCCAATTTCATAGCAAAATACTTTTAACCAAAACTTGGGTGGTTTGTAATCCCACCAAAAGATTTTCATAGAAGGCTTTGGAGTAAAACAATTCATTTCGAAATCGTTGTATACCATTGACACCTCTATATCGGGTGTCTCAATAATATACTTGTATCTTGGAAAAAGGGTTTTCAAAATCATAGCTTTCGTGGCAACCACCACATAAATCATTTATGCTATTTATAGTAAAACAGGTAAATCAAAATAGATGTATATGGATGCAAGCTCAGTGAAGTAGCTTGCCTGGTTTCAGCATAATGTCCCTGGACTTCTCCTTGTTGATCAATATAATAAAAATCCCATCCTTCCTCGGTCAATTCTCTCCAAATACCCCTCCGGTAGCGTTATTATCTAACGTCGCAAACAGAGAAATAAACAACAATCAATACACCAAACAAAACCACAAGTGGTACACAAACAAATAACAACCACAAGCATCAAACTAATCATTCAAGCAACAAACTAGGATCTAAGCTTACAAGGGCCTTATACTAACACATGCTAGGTGCCTAGATCACAAAGCTATCTTAAGCAAAGATGAACCGCAAGCACTTTTATCTAAACAGGAAATACTTCACCACAACACAACCACTCAATTTTCAACAGAGAAAGCAACTACTCACATCTAGTAGATAAAAGGCTATTGGAACTATGCTTATGATTGGGAAACCTATTCTTCAATCAATATGCAATGGAATCAGTGGGTGTTCCACTATCATAACACGGCATTAAGAGGTTAATTATCCTCTGGCTATTTGTAAAAATCACTAAAACATAAACTAGACACAAGAGCTACTCATGCTAGGAAGTTCTAAGTAATCCTACCCATAAACCTAACTAATCAAGCTTTGCTAAGAACAAAAATAATAAGTAACCAGAGGTGACATGCTATAATATCAGTAGATATGAAAGGCTACTGATGTTCAAACAACATTTTCTAAAATCAAGCACACAAATGATTTTATCCACAACAAATCCTAAATACTAGGAAATTCTAGGGGATACTACCCTAGTAACCTTAACCCTAGATAAACACATGCAACACTAAACCTTTCTAACATGCTAATTAAATGAGATAACACACTCATATAAGAGAGTATCACTTCTATATAGGCTAGGAAACACAAATCTAACACTAACACACTTTTCTAACAAAGAATATAATTACTACAATAATTAACAGAAAAGCATAACAACTAGTTAAATACACCAACGATAATCTATAGCTCTAAAAATCACACCAAGCTAGGATTAGGTACTCCTAATCACACAGAAGATCACACAAGTGGATTCACACCAAAAATCATCACCAAACAATTTACAAAAATCCTAGAAAGGCTCTCTGGTCAATTACCAAAGTGGATGCCATTTTATTTAGGAAGCTCATTTGCATAAGAGGCAAATTGCTACTGCTAGGTAATGTGAAGAGCTTTCCAAAACAATTGGATTCATAAATTTTTGATCACCCTAACTCAATCTATACCTAAAAGGGTGTTTTTGACCAGGGGCAAATCAGGAATTTCCATGGTCACCCAACTTAATATTTTTCAGATCTGCAATTTAGACATGACTCCAAACTTATCAGGCTACTTGTGTGATTTTTGGTTTGGTCAACTTTGCACTTAACTATTTTAAAACGATTTAATCTAAAGGTACAGAACAAATCTATAAGGAAAATAATTAAACAACCTAGGAAAAAGAGTAACGGGCTGGATCTGGCTGAAGATGGGCCGTGCAGTGTGGAGAGAGGCCCAGCTCGCGGCCCACGAGCGCGAGCGAAGCGGTACGGGGCCGCATCTTCTTCTTCCTCGACAGCAGAGAAGGCGAGGCAGAGCAGGAGCTCCGGCGAGGACGGCATCGGCGACCTGGTGCTTCCTGGGCAAGGATAAGATATGCATGAGAGCGAGCGGAGCAAGGGAAACTCGGAGGTGCAAAAATGGCAGGGAGAGGTGGACTGTGGCGATCCCGAGCTTGCTCGACATCCCGTGGCCGGAGAAGAAAAGGCTCGAGACGGCGACGGCGATTCCGAGCGAATCACGGCGATTACTTGTACGGGATTGAAGAGGGAGACGCGGTGAAGCTTTTGGTAGGCTTGGATTTGGATGGGGGTGCGTGAATCGTCGGCGAGGCTCATGGCAGCTCGGCCGGGGTTCGGTTCCGTGGAGGAAAAAGGAGAGAGGGAGAGAGTGGGGGAAAGTGCGCGAGTGGGGAAACAGAGGAGTGGCGTGCAGTGCTCTTATTCCTCCTCCGCAGCAAGGAGGGAGGGGCCACGGCAGTGACGACGAGAGGAGCACGGCAGCAAGGCGAACACGGCGACGTGGGGCACAGCAGCGTGCGGGAGGTGCCACGGTTGTCCAGGGTGCAGAGCTGAGGTGAAGGGGGAGAGCAGAGCAGTCAGAGGCCAGGCTTCGCGGGGAAGGGGTGCACGGTGGGCGGCGACCACGGCAACGCCGGCGTGAGGAGCACGGCGCCGTGCCGGCAGCGTTGTTGCTACAGGAGGTCAACGAAGTTTTTGCAAAGAGGCCCCCGAACTTGTTTTTCCACTCACAGATAGGTCCTTGCCTCTTTCCTTTATTCCCTTTTTAAAACCAGTAGGTTTCCAGTGATTTAATTGAGGTGCTTAAATATTTTACAAAAATTAGAGAAAATTCATGTAGCCTCCCCTATATATGAGGAAGCTCCACAAAAATTGGTTTTACAAAATAAAATGTTTTGCTCCATTTTTGTTCATAGGATTTAAATAAATCATTTTTGGAAATTAATATTTTGATACTCCTTGAATATTTTAAAACCAGTGATAAAATATTGTGTTAAACCTTTGGAACTTCCTTGACAAATAAGGTAGCTTCAAAATAATTTATCTTTTCATAGAGGGAATATTGGTTTGGAGGAAATAGAGAATTTGGGAGGGAATTTAGTTATGAAGATCATTTTTTTAACTCAAGACCTTCATTTCCTCTTTGATAAAAGAATGGAGGGGTTTGTTTTAAATCGACAAGTAGGTTTACTTGAGGAGAGAGTGATATGAAATGGAGAGGATTATCATTTCATCTCCTTCTCTAGAATTTTGGGTAAAGAAAATATAATTGTTTTCATAGAATAGAGGAATAGATAGAGAGGGAGTTTTATTGAGATCATCTCCCTAAATTTTAGGAGTTTAACTTGGGGGTGCCTAATTTTAGAGGGTTTGTTCTTCCTCAAGTCGCACTCCAAAATTTGGTTGCCAAGTGTGTCCTATTTTAGTAATAACACCTCTGAGGAATTATCCTCACAAGAAAATCACACACAACAGCAATAACACAGCAATAGTAACAGCACAACAATATTAACAACACAACAATATCCATATCTCAAACAAGACCACACACTCCAAACCACAAGAATAAATCACACACCTTTTCCATAACTAACAATACTATTTTGTAAAAATGGTCACACTCAATTATGACAAGATGTTGTTTAAGGGATATATCAACTCATAACTTAATAGTTTTCAAAATGGTTTGATAAAGGGAAATATGTGAGGTAATATATTCCCCACTAGTATTCCTTTTTAAAATGGAGTTGAAACATAGGAGTTTTAAAAATAGGAATTGTAAAAATATCAAGGTTGAAGAATAGATAGGAGATATCATATGAACCTCCATATTCTTGGAAACACATAATTTTGGAAATACTTTTACTGTCTCAATTTAAAGGATATTTTATTTGTTGCTAAAACCAAATCATTATTGAAGTAGACTTTTGGCCAACATAGGAATGGAAAAGATCTATGGAATATATTCTTGTCATAACATGGTCACCAGAGTTGTAAATATATTTTTACTTAGGATTATTTCTTGGGTTGACATTTACTAGTCAACCAATCATAATCATCAAGTTACACAAGGTCAAACAGAAGAATATAAGGGAAAACACAATCATTTGTGAAACAATTCAAAAAGTTTTTGTTGGTTCTGAATTTTGGGTCTTATTTACTCTTATTATAAATTTGGGATGTTACAGATCCTTCCCCCCTTAAAATAAATCTCGTCCTCGAGATTTGCCCGGGGGTACAGGGGAGTTTTGAGGTACGGGTTTTGGGGTTGACTACTCTTCCGAGGTCGTTGCTTCTTCAGTAAGGTTGCCAGGTGAGATCTTGACAACTTGATGTCGCGAGGCCTTCCATTGGTTAGTTGTATAAGAATGTGGGTGTCTTTTATGTCATCAAATTGCCTTAGTCATACAAGAAGAATTTGTTAACAAGGTAGCTAGTCTTGTCATCAAATCACTTTTCATATTCCAGAGGCTGAGATGTACTGAATTATCTGATGTTCCGTTTATTTGTGTATGACACTCCATTGTTTGAGCATACAAAAGTGAATTGCTAACAAGTTCATGAGGCTTGTTACCAAACTACTTCTATATAACACGAACATTGGAATATCACACTATTTCTTGAGAGATTAAGAATAATAGATTCTGATATAAGAGTTTCCAAATACTCAATGATAGTCTGGTATATCGCTTCTTTGGTTCCGGGTCTTCACGCAGCTTCGCAGGTGTCTTCACATGTAAGTTAGAGTGCACCAGAATAGTTAGGGTTTCCGGGAAAACTTTGTGGTTGAGGGGCTTATGTTAGTTTTCAAGGGAGTTGGGTACCATACCTTAGACATCAAACTTATTATACCTATGATCCTGACGATCAACTTTACCTAGGTCTCTAATTCTCAATTTTTCAAAATACCATCCCAATATTTCTGGTAAGGCCACTACTATCAACCAATTAATTTGAAACATAATCCTGCCCAAGTTAAAAATTAATCCACCCTCATCTTCCTCGGGTATAAACTCTTTAGCATAGTATAGTTCAATCTATCGGGTACCCATCAAATCTTTTTAGGCATAGTCTTCCCATTGCCTTCTATCACAAAAATCATAGTGCTCCACCAATTATTTCCTGATTGATTTTTCTCTCCAGATAGGCATATCTCATAATGTCTGACTCCGTCGGTTGTCATTTTCCTACGACCATATCATCAAAGCTAAATAAAGCATCCAACAATCATGTGATCATATCATCCAGAATTGACCCACTTTCTAACCAAATTCAGATTTTTATCTCAACACTTTTGGGCCTTGATCTCATAATCAAAGATAAATGATCTTTCCAAAAACAATCCAAACAGAGCGTGACAAGCTCTGAAAACTTCTGTCACCTAGAATGTCTGGCTACTAGACCAAGTCATATTGATTCCTAGAATCCGATAAGCATTCATTTATCCTCCACCAATTATTTCTTGCATACAACGATCTGCTCATTTGCTAACTCATCTTTGATCACTTCCTATAATTCCATAAGAGTCTATTGCAAAGGTTACTTGCGCTAAGAATCACCCTAAACATTCCAACACCGGAGTATTTTTCTTAATTTACTTGCTTCTAACCAACCCAATTATCCTTTTATCAGCAAGTGCTTCCTAAAAATCCAAGAACTTTCACCTTTATTTCTAAACCTTAAATCAAGGGTCACACCTTCTAGCTCCAGATAACCACCAATGGTTGGGGACCACAACTGGTTAGCCCCAGAGCATAAATCAGATATATCATTTGTCCAAACCCAATTAATTTATCGTTCCACTCCAAGTTTTCACTTCTATTCTAAACCCCTTTTTTTTTTTTACCAACAGCATCCACCAAATAGTTTTGAGTCGTCCTATGGCACCTCTTTCCTTTGTCTAGAAAAAAAACAGTTAGTAATTTTGGAAAACTTGGTTAGATGAGAGATTTAATGTTAGATCAATTATGTTAGTCATGTTAGCTATCATAATCTTTTGTTAGTCCGACGGGATCCAACTAGTGCCATCGAACGTCGGGTCTTGAATCTTCATCTTTCT
The DNA here is from genome assembly GCA_947311845.1 of Poa pratensis. NCBI lineage: Eukaryota > Viridiplantae > Streptophyta > Magnoliopsida > Poales > Poaceae > Poa > Poa pratensis. Next base: position 31,324,414 of record CAMZMU010000066.1, on the reverse strand, counting down.
CGATAGCTTGATGTGGTTGTTCAGAACGACGTAGGAAGGCCGCTATCCGGCTGGCAGAAGGTCGTAGAGTCTTGGGCCTCAGGGTTGAAGTAGAGAGTATTCGATATCTTGTTCCTCTTACTAGGACAAAATTTTCTGGAGGGTTTTCTAAGTCGGACTTTTGAAAGGATACAAAAATCTCAGGCTATTTGGTTAAAGATCGGGGGTCTTTTGTATCTTGCGGAACCGCCAGTTCTGTTTGGGAGATGGTTTAGATGAGAGGGAAAAATATTTTAGAAAGCTGTTCCTTGGCGGGTTTACATCCGTAACAAGGTGTACTTAGGTGGCAAAAAGGAAACTAAACTTTTCTTTTTGTAAAACTCCTTTTTCCATCTCACAAACAACACACAAGCAGAGTACACACAAGCAAGGTGCACACAAGGTACGTCTAGTACCAACGGATGTCTAATACGCGTGGTAATCGGGGTGAAACAACCAAGGTTCCTATCATATGTTGTTCCTATGGGTCTTGGTTAAACAGGGGTGCTGAAATCTTCATTTCGTCGCCTTAGTCTTCAGCTGGAGAAACTGAGATTGTCGAAGTAGCAACTTGAGTAGAATTGCTGAGGTTGAGCTGAGGTCTTCGGAGGTCTCTTGCTTTGTTGGTGTCGACGATCTTGGCATTTGCAAATCAACCACCGTGATGTTGAATGTTGAATATTCAAGATGGAGGCTTCTTCTTGTAGGTGCTAGCTAGTTAGGTCTCACTTGGGTTCATCGTCAAGTATTTTGAACGGGTAAGAGGGAGTAGAGAAATCCTTGGTAAATTTTAAAATAGAAAGGTAAGACTCAGAAATTATTTGAGAAGATGAGAAGAGTGGAAGTCATTTTTGGGACTTCCCTAGATAAAGATATATTTTTGGTATTAACATATTTTTAACAAAATATTTTCTTTCCTAACTAACGTCCATGCTAACTAAGGTCTGTTACAGTCAGGATGGCTCTGATACCAAGTCTGTGAGGACCCCAGATTAGTTATCCGAGATACTCGTTATGTTTCCTGCAACAATCCCGTGATCAGTTTGTTGTTGCACATAACTCGAATTGGTATCACAGAACACCCATAAATACCGAATAAGCATACTTACTTGATTGAAGTCCTTAGCTTCAACCGGTACTGGCAGCGGAATCACCAAATAACGTGGAGCCCAAGTCATTAGCCTTAACCCTACAGGCAGCTGACTGGGAAGCGCCCTAGTTCGCAAAGACGCCAGTGATCTCCTCTTCTTCGAACTTCTCCTCTTAGAATCTGGCTAAGACAATAGCCAGGGACGAAACCAATATGAGTACATTTGATTGTACTCGCAAACTACCCCAACAGGAACATGCACTAGTTTTTTTTTTAAAAGACTTTTATTTTTAGAAGAACATCACTATATCTTTATTTAAAAAGGGAAGAGTAGATTTTTAATCCTGTTGAAGACAAAACATTTTGGAAAGTAGTTTTCTCACTATCTTTGTTGAAAAAGGTAAGAAGTCTTTTTAAACCTTTTTCCCGAAAATATGCCTTCGTTTAAAAAGGTAAGAAATCTCTTTTAAAACTTTTTCCTCGAAAATCACCATCTTGTCCATTTCGCCAAAACTCCTCCTTTTCCGAACATAGCCCCTTCATGGTCGCTTAGTTTCCAGCAACTTCATACCATCCCCTCGGTATAGTTGCACATAACATCTCCCTTTTCGTTTCAAATCCCAAACTTTGTAAAACTTGCACATGGTCTTAGGACAGCCTCCCAACTGTCCATATCCGAGGACTCGGCTATTCGAATAGTTTTACCCTCTGCAGAGGTAGTACGCTTTTCCCACACCCATCCGGTCACTCATCGTGTCAGCCACGTCCCGCCATACCAGAGGTATGCGAAGTTGAGTTCCCGGCCATAGTCTGTCCTTTGCGCATGCTAGTATAGGACCCTGCCTCTACGACACTTTCCATCGACACTTAAATCCTCAGAAACTAAGTGTGAGGACTCGTAGTTCTGCCCGGCGGACCCAAGGGAGCCCTTCAATCCTCTTTCTTCTTTACGCTCATACCGGCTTCCGGTAGACTTCTCTTAAGAGGACCCAGGTCAGGGGGTAGGTCCTCAGACCATCCCCTCATGGAACGAGGTTATCCTCGTTATTGAGGCATCCAGTACTAACACGAGCAAATTATATGACTACGCCCTTGCCCATATGTGGGTAAATGTGGTCGCACAGGTTATCGGCTGGTAGTCATAGTACAAAGACACAATGTGCATTTTTCATAAACATCACCATACTTCATTTCTCCACTTCCATACCGACATCTCGGCATACCATAATCCATCCAAGGATTTTCAAAGGAGTTTTGTATAAACAATGGATTTTCCCATCCTATAGTTTTATATAAACAAACTGATATTTCTACATAGAGTGGCAAAACAGTGTTCATAAACTTTTGAAAAGGTTTTCACAATCATTTCCAATTTCATAGCAAAATACTTTTAACCAAAACTTGGGTGGTTTGTAATCCCACCAAAAAGATTTTCATAGAAGGCTTTGGAGTAAAACAATTCATTTCGAAATCGTTGTATACCATTGACACCTCTATATCGGGTGTCTCAATAATATACTTGTATCTTGGAAAAAGGGTTTTCAAAATCATAGCTTTCGTGGCAACCACCACATAAATCATTTATGCTATTTATACGTAAAACAGGTAAATCAAAATAGATGTATATGGATGCAAGCTCAGTGAAGTAGCTTGCCTGGTTTCAGCATAATGTCCCTGGACTTCTCCTTGTTGATCAATATAATAAAAATCCCATCCTTCCTCGGTCAATTCTCTCCAAATACCCCTCCGGTAGCGTTATTATCTAACGTCGCAAACAGAGAAATAAACAACAATCAATACACCAAACAAAACCACAAGTGGTACACAAACAAATAACAACCACAAGCATCAAACTAATCATTCAAGCAACAAACTAGGATCTAAGCTTACAAGGGCCTTATACTAACACATGCTAGGTGCCTAGATCACAAAGCTATCTTAAGCAAAGATGAACCGCAAGCACTTTTATCTAAACAGGAAATACTTCACCACAACACAACCACTCAATTTTCAACAGAGAAAGCAACTACTCACATCTAGTAGATAAAAGGCTATTGGAACTATGCTTATGATTGGGAAACCTATTCTTCAATCAATATGCAATGGAATCAGTGGGTGTTCCACTATCATAACACGGCATTAAGAGGTTAATTATCCTCTGGCTATTTGTAAAAATCACTAAAACATAAACTAGACACAAGAGCTACTCATGCTAGGAAGTTCTAAGTAATCCTACCCATAAACCTAACTAATCAAGCTTTGCTAAGAACAAAAATAATAAGTAACCAGAGGTGACATGCTATAATATCAGTAGATATGAAAGGCTACTGATGTTCAAACAACATTTTCTAAAATCAAGCACACAAATGATTTTATCCACAACAAATCCTAAATACTAGGAAATTCTAGGGGATACTACCCTAGTAACCTTAACCCTAGATAAACACATGCAACACTAAACCTTTCTAACATGCTAATTAAATGAGATAACACACTCATATAAGAGAGTATCACTTCTATATAGGCTAGGAAACACAAATCTAACACTAACACACTTTTCTAACAAAGAATATAATTACTACAATAATTAACAGAAAAGCATAACAACTAGTTAAATACACCAACGATAATCTATAGCTCTAAAAATCACACCAAGCTAGGATTAGGTACTCCTAATCACACAGAAGATCACACAAGTGGATTCACACCAAAAATCATCACCAAACAATTTACAAAAATCCTAGAAAGGCTCTCTGGTCAATTACCAAAGTGGATGCCATTTTATTTAGGAAGCTCATTTGCATAAGAGGCAAATTGCTACTGCTAGGTAATGTGAAGAGCTTTCCAAAACAATTGGATTCATAAATTTTTGATCACCCTAACTCAATCTATACCTAAAAGGGTGTTTTTGACCAGGGGCAAATCAGGAATTTCCATGGTCACCCAACTTAATATTTTTCAGATCTGCAATTTAGACATGACTCCAAACTTATCAGGCTACTTGTGTGATTTTTGGTTTGGTCAACTTTGCACTTAACTATTTTAAAACGATTTAATCTAAAGGTACAGAACAAATCTATAAGGAAAATAATTAAACAACCTAGGAAAAAGAGTAACGGGCTGGATCTGGCTGAAGATGGGCCGTGCAGTGTGGAGAGAGGCCCAGCTCGCGGCCCACGAGCGCGAGCGAAGCGGTACGGGGCCGCATCTTCTTCTTCCTCGACAGCAGAGAAGGCGAGGCAGAGCAGGAGCTCCGGCGAGGACGGCATCGGCGACCTGGTGCTTCCTGGGCAAGGATAAGATATGCATGAGAGCGAGCGGAGCAAGGGAAACTCGGAGGTGCAAAAATGGCAGGGAGAGGTGGACTGTGGCGATCCCGAGCTTGCTCGACATCCCGTGGCCGGAGAAGAAAAGGCTCGAGACGGCGACGGCGATTCCGAGCGAATCACGGCGATTACTTGTACGGGATTGAAGAGGGAGACGCGGTGAAGCTTTTGGTAGGCTTGGATTTGGATGGGGGTGCGTGAATCGTCGGCGAGGCTCATGGCAGCTCGGCCGGGGTTCGGTTCCGTGGAGGAAAAAGGAGAGAGGGAGAGAGTGGGGGAAAGTGCGCGAGTGGGGAAACAGAGGAGTGGCGTGCAGTGCTCTTATTTCCTCCTCCGCAGCAAGGAGGGAGGGGCCACGGCAGTGACGACGAGAGGAGCACGGCAGCAAGGCGAACACGGCGACGTGGGGCACAGCAGCGTGCGGGAGGTGCCACGGTTGTCCAGGGTGCAGAGCTGAGGTGAAGGGGGAGAGCAGAGCAGTCAGAGGCCAGGCTTCGCGGGGAAGGGGTGCACGGTGGGCGGCGACCACGGCAACGCCGGCGTGAGGAGCACGGCGCCGTGCCGGCAGCGTTGTTGCTACAGGAGGTCAACGAAGTTTTTGCAAAGAGGCCCCCGAACTTGTTTTTCCACTCACAGATAGGTCCTTGCCTCTTTCCTTTATTCCCTTTTTAAAACCAGTAGGTTTCCAGTGATTTAATTGAGGTGCTTAAATATTTTACAAAAATTAGAGAAAATTCATGTAGCCTCCCCTATATATGAGGAAGCTCCACAAAAATTGGTTTTACAAAATAAAATGTTTTGCTCCATTTTTGTTCATAGGATTTAAATAAATCATTTTTGGAAATTAATATTTTGATACTCCTTGAATATTTTAAAACCAGTGATAAAATATTGTGTTAAACCTTTGGAACTTCCTTGACAAATAAGGTAGCTTCAAAATAATTTATCTTTTCATAGAGGGAATATTGGTTTGGAGGAAATAGAGAATTTGGGAGGGAATTTAGTTATGAAGATCATTTTTTTAACTCAAGACCTTCATTTCCTCTTTGATAAAAGAATGGAGGGGTTTGTTTTAAATCGACAAGTAGGTTTACTTGAGGAGAGAGTGATATGAAATGGAGAGGATTATCATTTCATCTCCTTCTCTAGAATTTTGGGTAAAGAAAATATAATTGTTTTCATAGAATAGAGGAATAGATAGAGAGGGAGTTTTATTGAGATCATCTCCCTAAATTTTAGGAGTTTAACTTGGGGGTGCCTAATTTTAGAGGGTTTGTTCTTCCTCAAGTCGCACTCCAAAATTTGGTTGCCAAGTGTGTCCTATTTTAGTAATAACACCTCTGAGGAATTATCCTCACAAGAAAATCACACACAACAGCAATAACACAGCAATAGTAACAGCACAACAATATTAACAACACAACAATATCCATATCTCAAACAAGACCACACACTCCAAACCACAAGAATAAATCACACACCTTTTCCATAACTAACAATACTATTTTGTAAAAATGGTCACACTCAATTATGACAAGATGTTGTTTAAGGGATATATCAACTCATAACTTAATAGTTTTCAAAATGGTTTGATAAAGGGAAATATGTGAGGTAATATATTCCCCACTAGTATTCCTTTTTAAAATGGAGTTGAAACATAGGAGTTTTAAAAATAGGAATTGTAAAAATATCAAGGTTGAAGAATAGATAGGAGATATCATATGAACCTCCATATTCTTGGAAACACATAATTTTGGAAATACTTTTACTGTCTCAATTTAAAGGATATTTTATTTGTTGCTAAAACCAAATCATTATTGAAGTAGACTTTTGGCCAACATAGGAATGGAAAAGATCTATGGAATATATTCTTGTCATAACATGGTCACCAGAGTTGTAAATATATTTTTACTTAGGATTATTTCTTGGGTTGACATTTACTAGTCAACCAATCATAATCATCAAGTTACACAAGGTCAAACAGAAGAATATAAGGGAAAACACAATCATTTGTGAAACAATTCAAAAAGTTTTTGTTGGTTCTGAATTTTGGGTCTTATTTACTCTTATTATAAATTTGGGATGTTACAGATCCTTCCCCCCTTAAAATAAATCTCGTCCTCGAGATTTGCCCGGGGGTACAGGGGAGTTTTGAGGTACGGGTTTTGGGGTTGACTACTCTTCCGAGGTCGTTGCTTCTTCAGTAAGGTTGCCAGGTGAGATCTTGACAACTTGATGTCGCGAGGCCTTCCATTGGTTAGTTGTATAAGAATGTGGGTGTCTTTTATGTCATCAAATTGCCTTAGTCATACAAGAAGAATTTGTTAACAAGGTAGCTAGTCTTGTCATCAAATCACTTTTCATATTCCAGAGGCTGAGATGTACTGAATTATCTGATGTTCCGTTTATTTGTGTATGACACTCCATTGTTTGAGCATACAAAAGTGAATTGCTAACAAGTTCATGAGGCTTGTTACCAAACTACTTCTATATAACACGAACATTGGAATATCACACTATTTCTTGAGAGATTAAGAATAATAGATTCTGATATAAGAGTTTCCAAATACTCAATGATAGTCTGGTATATCGCTTCTTTGGTTCCGGGTCTTCACGCAGCTTCGCAGGTGTCTTCACATGTAAGTTAGAGTGCACCAGAATAGTTAGGGTTTCCGGGAAAACTTTGTGGTTGAGGGGCTTATGTTAGTTTTCAAGGGAGTTGGGTACCATACCTTAGACATCAAACTTATTATACCTATGATCCTGACGATCAACTTTACCTAGGTCTCTAATTCTCAATTTTTCAAAATACCATCCCAATATTTCTGGTAAGGCCACTACTATCAACCAATTAATTTGAAACATAATCCTGCCCAAGTTAAAAATTTAATCCACCCTCATCTTCCTCGGGTATAAACTCTTTAGCATAGTATAGTTCAATCTATCGGGTACCCATCAAATCTTTTTAGGCATAGTCTTCCCATTGCCTTCTATCACAAAAATCATAGTGCTCCACCAATTATTTCCTGATTGATTTTTCTCTCCAGATAGGCATATCTCATAATGTCTGACTCCGTCGGTTGTCATTTTCCTACGACCATATCATCAAAGCTAAATAAAGCATCCAACAATCATGTGATCATATCATCCAGAATTGACCCACTTTCTAACCAAATTCAGATTTTTATCTCAACACTTTTGGGCCTTGATCTCATAATCAAAGATAAATGATCTTTCCAAAAACAATCCAAACAGAGCGTGACAAGCTCTGAAAACTTCTGTCACCTAGAATGTCTGGCTACTAGACCAAGTCATATTGATTCCTAGAATCCGATAAGCATTCATTTATCCTCCACCAATTATTTCTTGCATACAACGATCTGCTCATTTGCTAACTCATCTTTGATCACTTCCTATAATTCCATAAGAGTCTATTGCAAAGGTTACTTGCGCTAAGAATCACCCTAAACATTCCAACACCGGAGTATTTTTCTTAATTTACTTGCTTCTAACCAACCCAATTATCCTTTTATCAGCAAGTGCTTCCTAAAAATCCAAGAACTTTCACCTTTATTTCTAAACCTTAAATCAAGGGTCACACCTTCTAGCTCCAGATAACCACCAATGGTTGGGGACCACAACTGGTTAGCCCCAGAGCATAAATCAGATATATCATTTGTCCAAACCCAATTAATTTATCGTTCCACTCCAAGTTTTCACTTCTATTCTAAACCCCTTTTTTTTTTTACCAACAGCATCCACCAAATAGTTTTGAGTCGTCCTATGGCACCTCTTTCCTTTGTCTAGAAAAAAAACAGTTAGTAATTTTGGAAAACTTGGTTAGATGAGAGATTTAATGTTAGATCAATTATGTTAGTCATGTTAGCTATCATAATCTTTTGTTAGTCCGACGGGATCCAACTAGTGCCATCGAACGTCGGGTCTTGAATCTTCATCTTTCTCGATAGCTTGAGGTGGTTGTTCAGAACGACGTAGGAAGGCCGCTATCCGGCTGGCAGAAGGTCGTAGAGTCTTGGGCCTCAGGGTTGAAGTAGAGAGTATTCGATATCTTGTTCCTCTTACTAGGACAAAATTTTCTGGAGGGTTTTCTAAGTCGGACTTTTGAAAGGATACAAAAATCTCAGGCTATTTGGTTAAAGATCGGGGGTCTTTTGTATCTTGCGGAACGCCAGTTCTGTTTGGGAGATGGTTTAGATGAGAGGGAAAAATATTTTAGAAAGCTGTTCCTTGGCGGGTTTACATCCGTAACAAGGTGTACTTAGGTGGCAAAAAGGAAACTAAACTTTTCTTTTTGTAAAACTCCTTTTTCCATCTCACAAACAACACACAAGCAGAGTACACACAAGCAAGGTGCACACAAGGTACGTCTAGTACCAACGGATGTCTAATACGCGTGGTAATCGGGGTGAAACAACCAAGGTTCCTATCATATGTTGTTCCTATGGGTCTTGGTTAAACAGGGGTGCTGAAATCTTCATTTCGTCGCCTTAGTCTTCAGCTGGAGAAACTGAGATTGTCGAAGTAGCAACTTGAGTAGAATTGCTGAGGTTGAGCTGAGGTCTTCGGAGGTCTCTTGCTTTGTTGGTGTCGACGATCTTGGCATTTGCAAATCAACCACCGTGATGTTGAATGTTGAATATTCAAGATGGAGGCTTCTTCTTGTAGGTGCTAGCTAGTTAGGTCTCACTTGGGTTCATCGTCAAGTATTTTGAACGGGTAAGAGGGAGTAGAGAAATCCTTGGTAAATTTTAAAATAGAAAGTAAGACTCAGAAATTATTTGAGAAGATGAGAAGAGTGGAAGTCATTTTTGGGACTTCCCTAGATAAAGATATATTTTTGGTATTAACATATTTTTAACAAAATATTTTCTTTCCTAACTAACGTCCATGCTAACTAAGGTCTGTTACAGTCAGGATGGCTCTGATACCAAGTCTGTGAGGACCCCAGATTAGTTATCCGAGATACTCGTTATGTTTCCTGCAACAATCCCGTGATCAGTTTGTTGTTGCACATAACTCGAATTGGTATCACAGAACACCCATAAATACCGAATAAGCATACTTACTTGATTGAAGTCCTTAGCTTCAACCGGTACTGGCAGCGGAATCACCAAATAACGTGGAGCCCAAGTCATTAGCCTTAACCCTACAGGCAGCTGACTGGGAAGCGCCCTAGTTCGCAAAGACGCCAGTGATCTCCTCTTCTTCGAACTTCTCCTCTTAGAATCTGGCTAAGACAATAGCCAGGGACGAAACCAATATGAGTACATTTGATTGTACTCGCAAACTACCCCAACAGGAACATGCACTAGTTTTTAATTTTAAAGACTTTTATTTTTAGAAAACATCACTATATCTTTATTTAAAAAGGGAAGAGTAGATTTTTAATCCTGTTGAAGACAAAACATTTTGGAAAGTAGTTTTCTCACTATCTTTGTTGAAAAAGGTAAGAAGTCTTTTTAAACCTTTTTCCCGAAAATATGCCTTCGTTTAAAAAGGTAAGAAATCTCTTTTAAAACTTTTTCCTCGAAAATCACCATCTTGTCCATTTCGCCAAAACTCCTCCTTTTCCGAACATAGCCCCTTCATGGTCGCTTAGTTTCCAGCAACTTCATACCATCCCCTCGGTATAGTTGCACATAACATCTCCCTTTTCGTTTCAAATCCCAAACTTTGTAAAACTTGCACATGGTCTTAGGACAGCCTCCCAACTGTCCATATCCGAGGACTCGGCTATTCGAATAGTTTTACCCTCTGCAGAGGTAGTACGCTTTTCCCACACCCATCCGGTCACTCATCGTGTCAGCCACGTCCCGCCATACCAGAGGTATGCGAAGTTGAGTTCCCGGCCATAGTCTGTCCTTTGCGCATGCTAGTATAGGACCCTGCCTCTACGACACTTTCCATCGACACTTAAATCCTCAGAAACTAAGTGTGAGGACTCGTAGTTCTGCCCGGCGGACCCAAGGGAGCCCTTCAATCCTCTTTCTTCTTTACGCTCATACCGGCTTCCGGTAGACTTCTCTTAAGAGGACCCAGGTCAGGGGGTAGGTCCTCAGACCATCCCCTCATGGAACGAGGTTATCCTCGTTATTGAGGCATCCAGTACTAACACGAGCAAATTATATGACTACGCCCTTGCCCATATGTGGGTAAATGTGGTCGCACAGGTTATCGGCTGGTAGTCATAGTACAAAGACACAATGTGCATTTTTCATAAACATCACCATACTTCATTTCTCCACTTCCATACCGACATCTCGGCATACCATAATCCATCCAAGGATTTTCAAAGGAGTTTTGTATAAACAATGGATTTTCCCATCCTATAGTTTTATATAAACAAACTGATATTTCTACATAGAGTGGCAAAACAGTGTTCATAAACTTTTGAAAAGGTTTTCACAATCATTTCCAATTTCATAGCAAAATACTTTTAACCAAAACTTGGGTGGTTGTAATCCCACCAAAAAGATTTTCATAGAAGGCTTTGGAGTAAAACAATTCATTTCGAAATCGTTGTATACCATTGACACCTCTATATCGGGTGTCTCAATAATATACTTGTATCTTGGAAAAAGGGTTTTCAAAATCATAGCTTTCGTGGCAACCACCACATAAATCATTTATGCTATTTATAGTAAAACAGGTAAATCAAAATAGATGTATATGGATGCAAGCTCAGTGAAGTAGCTTGCCTGGTTTCAGCATAATGTCCCTGGACTTCTCCTTGTTGATCAATATAATAAAAATCCCATCCTTCCTCGGTCAATTCTCTCCAAATACCCCTCCGGTAGCGTTATTATCTAACGTCGCAAACAGAGAAATAAACAACAATCAATACACCAAACAAAACCACAAGTGGTACACAAACAAATAACAACCACAAGCATCAAACTAATCATTCAAGCAACAAACTAGGATCTAAGCTTACAAGGGCCTTATACTAACACATGCTAGGTGCCTAGATCACAAAGCTATCTTAAGCAAAGATGAACCGCAAGCACTTTTATCTAAACAGGAAATACTTCACCACAACACAACCACTCAATTTTCAACAGAGAAAGCAACTACTCACATCTAGTAGATAAAAGGCTATTGGAACTATGCTTATGATTGGGAAACCTATTCTTCAATCAATATGCAATGGAATCAGTGGGTGTTCCACTATCATAACACGGCATTAAGAGGTTAATTATCCTCTGGCTATTTGTAAAAATCACTAAAACATAAACTAGACACAAGAGCTACTCATGCTAGGAAGTTCTAAGTAATCCTACCCATAAACCTAACTAATCAAGCTTTGCTAAGAACAAAAATAATAAGTAACCAGAGGTGACATGCTATAATATCAGTAGATATGAAAGGCTACTGATGTTCAAACAACATTTTCTAAAATCAAGCACACAAATGATTTTATCCACAACAAATCCTAAATACTAGGAAATTCTAGGGGATACTACCCTAGTAACCTTAACCCTAGATAAACACATGCAACACTAAACCTTTCTAACATGCTAATTAAATGAGATAACACACTCATATAAGAGAGTATCACTTCTATATAGGCTAGGAAACACAAATCTAACACTAACACACTTTTCTAACAAAGAATATAATTACTACAATAATTAACAGAAAAGCATAACAACTAGTTAAATACACCAACGATAATCTATAGCTCTAAAAATCACACCAAGCTAGGATTAGGTACTCCTAATCACACAGAAGATCACACAAGTGGATTCACACCAAAAATCATCACCAAACAATTTACAAAAATCCTAGAAAGGCTCTCTGGTCAATTACCAAAGTGGATGCCATTTTATTTAGGAAGCTCATTTGCATAAGAGGCAAATTGCTACTGCTAGGTAATGTGAAGAGCTTTCCAAAACAATTGGATTCATAAATTTTTGATCACCCTAACTCAATCTATACCTAAAAGGGTGTTTTTGACCAGGGGCAAATCAGGAATTTCCATGGTCACCCAACTTAATATTTTTCAGATCTGCAATTTAGACATGACTCCAAACTTATCAGGCTACTTGTGTGATTTTTGGTTTGGTCAACTTTGCACTTAACTATTTTAAAACGATTTAATCTAAAGGTACAGAACAAATCTATAAGGAAAATAATTAAACAACCTAGGAAAAAGAGTAACGGGCTGGATCTGGCTGAAGATGGGCCGTGCAGTGTGGAGAGAGGCCCAGCTCGCGGCCCACGAGCGCGAGCGAAGCGGTACGGGGCCGCATCTTCTTCTTCCTCGACAGCAGAGAAGGCGAGGCAGAGCAGGAGCTCCGGCGAGGACGGCATCGGCGACCTGGTGCTTCCTGGGCAAGGATAAGATATGCATGAGAGCGAGCGGAGCAAGGGAAACTCGGAGGTGCAAAAATGGCAGGGAGAGGTGGACTGTGGCGATCCCGAGCTTGCTCGACATCCCGTGGCCGGAGAAGAAAAGGCTCGAGACGGCGACGGCGATTCCGAGCGAATCACGGCGATTACTTGTACGGGATTGAAGAGGGAGACGCGGTGAAGCTTTTGGTAGGCTTGGATTTGGATGGGGGTGCGTGAATCGTCGGCGAGGCTCATGGCAGCTCGGCCGGGGTTCGGTTCCGTGGAGGAAAAAGGAGAGAGGGAGAGAGTGGGGGAAAGTGCGCGAGTGGGGAAACAGAGGAGTGGCGTGCAGTGCTCTTATTTCCTCCTCCGCAGCAAGGAGGGAGGGGGCCACGGCAGTGACGACGAGAGGAGCACGGCAGCAAGGCGAACACGGCGACGTGGGGCACAGCAGCGTGCGGGAGGTGCCACGGTTGTCCAGGGTGCAGAGCTGAGGTGAAGGGGGAGAGCAGAGCAGTCAGAGGCCAGGCTTCGCGGGGAAGGGGTGCACGGTGGGCGGCGACCACGGCAACGCCGGCGTGAGGAGCACGGCGCCGTGCCGGCAGCGTTGTTGCTACAGGAGGTCAACGAAGTTTTTGCAAAGAGGCCCCCGAACTTGTTTTTCCACTCACAGATAGGTCCTTGCCTCTTTCCTTTATTCCCTTTTTAAAACCAGTAGGTTTCCAGTGATTTAATTGAGGTGCTTAAATATTTTACAAAAATTAGAGAAAATTCATGTAGCCTCCCCTATATATGAGGAAGCTCCACAAAAATTGGTTTTACAAAATAAAATGTTTTGCTCCATTTTTGTTCATAGGATTTAAATAAATCATTTTTGGAAATTAATATTTTGATACTCCTTGAATATTTTAAAACCAGTGATAAAATATTGTGTTAAACCTTTGGAACTTCCTTGACAAATAAGGTAGCTTCAAAATAATTTATCTTTTCATAGAGGGAATATTGGTTTGGAGGAAATAGAGAATTTGGGAGGGAATTTAGTTATGAAGATCATTTTTTTAACTCAAGACCTTCATTTCCTCTTTGATAAAAGAATGGAGGGGTTTGTTTTAAATCGACAAGTAGGTTTACTTGAGGAGAGAGTGATATGAAATGGAGAGGATTATCATTTCATCTCCTTCTCTAGAATTTTGGGTAAAGAAAATATAATTGTTTTCATAGAATAGAGGAATAGATAGAGAGGGAGTTTTATTGAGATCATCTCCCTAAATTTTAGGAGTTTAACTTGGGGGTGCCTAATTTTAGAGGGTTTGTTCTTCCTCAAGTCGCACTCCAAAATTTGGTTGCCAAGTGTGTCCTATTTTAGTAATAACACCTCTGAGGAATTATCCTCACAAGAAAATCACACACAACAGCAATAACACAGCAATAGTAACAGCACAACATATTAACAACACAACAATATCCATATCTCAAACAAGACCACACACTCCAAACCACAAGAATAAATCACACACCTTTTCCATAACTAACAATACTATTTTGTAAAAATGGTCACACTCAATTATGACAAGATGTTGTTTAAGGGATATATCAACTCATAACTTAATAGTTTTCAAAATGGTTTGATAAAGGGAAATATGTGAGGTAATATATTCCCCACTAGTATTCCTTTTTAAAATGGAGTTGAAACATAGGAGTTTTAAAAATAGGAATTGTAAAAATATCAAGGTTGAAGAATAGATAGGAGATATCATATGAACCTCCATATTCTTGGAAACACATAATTTTGGAAATACTTTTACTGTCTCAATTTAAAGGATATTTTATTTGTTGCTAAAACCAAATCATTATTGAAGTAGACTTTTGGCCAACATAGGAATGGAAAAGATCTATGGAATATATTCTTGTCATAACATGGTCACCAGAGTTGTAAATATATTTTTACTTAGGATTATTTCTTGGGTTGACATTTACTAGTCAACCAATCATAATCATCAAGTTACACAAGGTCAAACAGAAGAATATAAGGGAAAACACAATCATTTGTGAAACAATTCAAAAAGTTTGTTGGTTCTGAATTTTGGGTCTTATTTACTCTTATTACAAATTTGGGATGTTACAGATCCTTCCCCCCTTAAAATAAATCTCGTCCTCGAGATTTGCCCGGGGGTACAGGGGAGTTTTGAGGTACGGGTTTTGGGGTTGACTACTCTTCCGAGGTCGTTGCTTCTTCAGTAAGGTTGCCAGGTGAGATCTTGACAACTTGATGTCGCGAGGCCTTCCATTGGTTAGTTGTATAAGAATGTGGGTGCCTTTTATGTCATCAAAAAATTCCACGAGGCTACCCACTTTCGACTCCGGTCAATGGGGTAGACGAAAAGGTTTGACTTTTTCCAGTGGGGTCAGGGTTTCGCCGAAGCGGGCCTTCGGAGCGTCGGAATCCCACCAAAAGCTATGTGGTTCCATACCATATGTATACAAGTGTGTTGGGAGTTGGAAATGTCCAATATCCTACTCCCGGGTGTGACCGGCTTCACCGGCGTCACTTTCTCCCTTGCGAGATTCAGGACTTAGAGCTCGGAACTCCCTCTGCGGGCGAACCAGAGGGAATCTTGTAAAGGATTGTGTTAGATTTTGGTTTACCACGTTCCTATGGCCTGCCCTAACACAACCGAGCAAAAAATTCCACGGGGCTACCCCCTTTCGACTCCGGTCAATGGGGTAGACGAAAAGGTTTGACTTTTTCCAGCGGGGTCAGGGTTTCGCCGAAGCGGGCCTTCGGAGCGTCGGAATCCCACCAAAAGCTATGTGGTTCCATACCATATGTATACAAGTGTGTTGGGAGTTGGAAATGTCCAATATCCTACTCCGGGTGTGACCGGCTTCACCGGCGTCACTTTCTCCCTTGCGAGATTCAGGACTTAGAGCTCGGAACTCCCCCTGCGGGCGAACCAGAGGGAATCTTGTAAAGGATTGTGTTAGATTTTGGTTTACCACGTTCCTATGGCCTACCCTAACACAACCGAGCAAAAAATTCCACGGGGCTACCCCCTTTCGACTCCGGTCAATGGGGTAGACGAAAAGGTTTGACTTTTTCCAGTGGGGTCAGGGTTTCGCCGAAGCGGGCCTTCGGAGCGTCGGAATCCCACCAAAAGCTATGTGGTTCCATACCATATGTATACAAGTGTGTTGGCAGTAGGAAATGTCCAATATCCTACTCCCGGGTGTGACCGGCTTCACCGGCGTCACTTTCTCCCTTGCGAGATTCAGGACTTAGAGCTCGGAACTCCCCCTGCGGGCGAACCGGCGGGAATCTTGTAAAGGATTGTGTTAGATTTTGGTTTACCACGTTCCTATGGCCTGCCCTAACACAACCGAGCAAAAAATTCCACGGGGCTACCCCCTTGCGACTCCGGTCAATGGGGTAGATGAAAAGGTTTGACTTTTTCCAGCGGGGTCAGGGTTTCGCCGAAGCGGGCCTTCGGAGCGTCGGAATCCGACCAAAAGCTATGTGGTTCCATACCATATGTATACAAGTGTGTTGGGAGTTGGAAATGTCCAATATCCTACTCCCGCGTGTGACCGGCTTCACCGGCGTCACTTTCTCCCTTGCGAGATTCAGGACTTAGAGCTCGGAACTCCCCCTGCGGGCGAACCGGAGGGAATCTTGTAAAGGATTGTGTTAGATTTTGGTTTACCACGTTCCTATGGCCTGCCCTAACACAACCGAGCAAAAAATTCCACGGGGCTACCCCCTTTCGACTCCGGTCAATGGGGTAGACGAAAAGGTTTGACTTTTTCCAGCGGGGTCAGGGTTTCGCCGAAGCGGGCCTTCGGAGCGTCGGAATCCCACCAAAAGCTATGTGGTTCCATACCATATGTATACAAGTGTGTTGGGAGTTGGAAATGTCCAATATCCTACTCCCGGGTGTGACCGGCTTCACCGGCGTCACTTTCTCCCTTGCGAGATTCAGGACTTAGAGCTCGGAACTCCCCCTGCGGGCGAACCGGAGGGAATCTTGTAAAGGATTGTGTTAGATTTTGGTTTACCACGTTCCTATGGCCTACCCTAACGCAACCGAGCAAAAAATTCCATGGGGCTACCCCCTTTCGACTCCGGTCAATGGGGTAGACGAAAGGGTTTGACTTTTTCCAGCGGGGTCAGGGTTTCGCCGAAGCGGGCCTTCGGAGCGTCGGAATCCCACCAAAAGCTATGTGGTTCCATACCATATGTATACAAGTGTGTTGGGAGTTGGAAATGTCCAATATCCTACTCCCGGGTGTGACCGACTTCACCGGCGTCACTTTCTCCCTTGCGAGATTCAGGACTTAGAGCTCGAAACTCCCCCTGCGGGCGAACCAGAGGGAATCTTGTAAAGGATTGTGTTAGATTTTGGTTTACCACGTTCCTATGGCCTGCCCTAACACAACCGAGCAAAAAATTCCACGGGGCTACCCCCTTTCGACTCCAGTCAATGAGGTAGACGAAAGGGTTTGACTTTTTCCTGCGGGGTCAGGGTTTCGCCGAAGCGGGCCTTCGGAGCGTCGGAATCCCACCAAAAGCTATGTGGTTCCATACCATATGTATACAAGTGTGTTGGGAGTTGGAAATGTCCAATATCCTACTCCCGGGTGTGACCGGCTTCACCGGCGTCACTTTCTCCCTTGCGAGATCCAGGACTTAGAGCTCGGAACTCCCCCTGCGGGCGAACCGGAGGGAATCTTGTAAAGGATTGTGTTAGATTTTGGTTTACCACGTTCCTATGGCCTGCCCTAACACAACTGAGCAAAAAATTCCACGGGGCTACCCCCTTTCGACTCCGGTCAATGGGGTAGACGAAAAGGTTTGACTTTTTCCAGCGGGGTCAGGGTTTCGCCGAAGCGGGCCTTCGGAGCGTCGGAATCCCACCAAAAGCTATGTGGTTCCATACCATATGTATACAAGTGTGTTGGGAGTTGGAAATGTCCAATATCCTACACCCGGGTGTGACCGGCTTCACCATAACACACTCGGGCTGTTCGCCTAATATCGTCGAGTAGATGGAGATGGCGTCGGGCTGTTCGCCGACAGGCCCAACTCACACAGGTGGATCACATGTACACGCACCAACACAATTGTCCCCGCCCGTAACATGCTTGTTGGCGTCCACGTCTTCGCGATCTTCATCCGACGTGGAGTCCCCGACATGTTTTGGTTCCGCATGGTCTCGGGCTTTTTTGAGAACTGGCCTACCCACGGATCAGACCATCTGCACACGATCTCAGCCGCCCATCAATGAGAGCCCGCCCTTGCGAAATTTTCTGTAATTGGGAAGAGCCCGCGTTCTCTGGAGGAGGGCGAAAATTTTCAAAATTTTTAGATCTAGCCCGCTCCCAGCCGAAAGTTTCGGAAGAGCGCGAAAATTTCTGAAATTTTGGATAAGTCAAGATGTGGTACCTCTCACCGCAGACCGCATCCTCTTTCCCCTCCCACTCTCAGCCATACACATCTCGATCCCCTTCGCCGCCGAGGCCGTCGCCGGCCTATTCCGGCCAACTCCGGCGATGCAGACCACCGCCCAAGAACCATATCTTCCTCCTCTCCCGATTCCACGGTTTGGAAACCGCCGAATCAACGCCCCCACCACAAACCCTAACTCGGATGCAGGGGCATGGCGGCGGCGACGGCTGAAATCGGCAGAGGAGACCGTCCGTCGGCGGAGAGGCTGCTTCCAGATGAGCTCGCCCTCATCTGCCGCAGCACCACCTCCGCGGCGGCGGCTGCTGCTGCTCAAATTGGCAGAGGAGACCGTCGGCGGAGAGGCTGCGTCCAGGCCGGCGTCGAGATGCGGTCCGCACTTTTCCCCCCTGGGCTGCAACGGCTCAGCCTCCTGTACGTACTGCTCTCTCCCCCCCTCCCAAATCTTCATCTCCATCAGATTCGTCTTGATTTTGTGTGGTTCACGATGCATGTGCCGGGCCAGAAATCCACCAGATTGGATTATTCTTTTCTGTAGGATGCGCTCATCTTTTGTGTGGTTCACGATTGGATCTCCAGTTTTAATTTTAATTTTCGCTGGAGCAGAAAACTGCTACAACGATATATGGATCAGAGGCATCACTTTGCCTAGCACCGGGTAGATTTATTTACCATGGTTATGGGTAGGATGCAGCACATATTTTTCTTCTTTCAGTGCTCATGTCTGCACCACAACAACTTGCACCTATCTTTGTAGGTGTACAACAATTTTAATCAGCTCACGTGTCTTTGCACTGTGCAAATAACTTGTTAGCTGCATTATTATTTAAAAACTAACCTGTTCGTCATCAACAAGGCAGCAAATCAACAGAAAGCCTTTATTATTATTATTATTACTCAACTAGCTTGCTTACATTAGAGTTATTGTTGCTATCTTTCAAGTATCAACCTTGCGAGCTTGATTACCCTGCTAAATTTTCTCTTCTTCTTTTTTGCGTGCAGACATCTACTGTATGTCATGAGCTATCATGTGGTGCATTCCATTCCGGCTCCCGCTGCTGCTGCTTGGGCTGGCCATGGCTTCCCGTGCCTTGTGCATCGGGGTTGTCTCGCCTGGCCCCTGGCTTCCGCGGTGGTGCCCATGTTAGCACCTGTGAGAAAGAGCGGGGGCGCCAGTCTCTGAGATTAGGTCTTGGCATCTTGGCCGTCAGGCAAAGGAGCCTAAGGTGGTCGACGGCACAACCATAACACACTTTGGAAGCACCTCCAGTGATATTTCGGCATATTGTGAAGAGTTCCGTAGGCGGAATGGGTCGGAGTCCGATCCCTTAGATCAACCAGTTGATGCGAGAGCGGTGCTCAGGGCGGGTAAGGGCAAGAAACATGGCCGCTACAAGCTTGTACACAACTTTGTCGAGACGGATTTGACATACCCACAGGTTCGATCTGACACCTCGGGCGGGGGTGAGTCTATGCCACGGCCTGCCAAACGGGTTCCCCCCACTGTAAGTTTTCTCCTTTTCATCCTCTTTTCCTTCTTTTGTTTCTGCTATGCTATGCTGACGAGATTAATTATGTCATATTGTAGACCCAGCAAATTGAAGCCTATGATAGGATGATGGATCAATTTAATGCAGACTGCCAGGCATACCACGAGGCGAACACTCGGGCTATGGAGCGCCAGCATATCATAAACGAGGTTAGTTACTTACCCATTGTTGCTTGTCGTACCATGAATGTCTTTGGTTAAAATGTTTTGGTAGCAGTGGCGGACCTTGAACAAAATCTCTGGGGGGGCGAAGCTGCAAACTAAATGAAACTTTTTTTGGAACACCAAATCATACCACAACAACGACCTAAAATTTGTAGCATTTTCATTAGCATATACTGTAGTTAGATCAGTCTTGTCCACAAAATACATTTCTAACATCAATATATGTTTGTTCCACCAAAATGAAACCACGTACTGATCACCCGGCTGCTGGTTCAGGTTCAGATACTATACATTTCTCATCATGGACCATATAGTTAATCAGTCCAGGACCTTCTTTTGCTGGTTCAGGTTCAGATACTACACAGGCTGCTTTGTGTTGTTTGGTAGCATGATTCGATCAGGCCATTAGAAAACAAAAGTGTTGTTTTGAGTTTCGCATGAACAGGTTGTTGCAATTTATTTGTGTGCTCGCCGTCCAGGTAGAGCCAATCCATCAACAAACCTTGCTACACGTTATTTTGCTGAATAAACATGCCAAAGGATTGGGGTTATAGTGTCTGGTTTACACAACGTTTTGTGCACATGGTAACTGAACTGTAGCAGCAATGGCACGTCCAGAGGCATTTATATATTGCAGCAGATTTTTCATATAGGCATGTGAGACATTTATCTTTTGCAGCAGATATTTCATACAGGAATGTGATCAATCCATTTAATTTTCTAGTAACATAGTTGCACGTCCAGAGTCATTTATCTATTGCACGTCCAGAGGCATTTAATTTTCTAGTAACATAGTGCAAAATAACATATAGTGGTAGTGTCATAGATGATCTTGTTTATTATCTTGTGGATTCATTTATTCTTGGAAAAAGTTATGCGATGGTCACCAATTTTAGCCTTTGTCTTCGTGACACATGACATCACCTAAACTAAACGTGCAGGCGATTGCTGATCTACATGTTAATGGGACTCCGCTGCCTCAGTTCCCACCCGCGATACGAGTTCCACCCTTCCCACATAACCCACCATCATTGCAAGATTTCTTCGCACGTGGAGGATTTGAGACTCCGGTAAATTGGTTTCTTCACAATATACTCAATTGCATAATTTGTGTCCATCACATAGGATACTTACTATATCTTTGGTCCAACTTGTAGGGAACCTCGGGATCCAACACTTTCTTTGCAGGTACTAACTCTGCTCGTGCTCCCGAATCAGAGATTGCTGAAAACCCAATTCATCAAGGCCACACTGGCTCTACGCCCACCTCGTCCCGTTGTCCCGATGATGAGCCGGTTAGTTCCTTCAACACTTGTGTCAAAATTATACTTGAACATGTCGCCATGCTAATAAACGGTTCTCCTTATTATAGTGTTGATGCATGCTCACGGTGGACTTCATGTCTTTGCGGTGCTTAGACTCCGTTGTTTACCGGTTTGTGCTTCTAGTGTCAAACATGTCAGTTAAGTGATCGTTTGGACATGTATCGAACTGCTTGATGAAGATGGGATGGAATGGATTCTATCTTGTGTGCTATCTATGTCAGTTAAGCTATCTATGTATAGCAATATGTATCGGAACTATTTGTGCTTGTGTGCTATCTTTTATGTTTCAATTATGGGATGGAATGGATTTGTATATGATTAAATGTGTGTATGTGCCTGAATTCTTGATGAAGATGATGTGTCTGTGAATCTGGGAAAAAACTGCTATATATATCATTTATAAGCTGCTGTTGCTGGAACGAACCAAAAATTGGAGCTGGGTAAACAAATTTCTGAATATGTAGGCATAGGAATTCCCTGATTGCACCAGATACGGCCACGTGGCCTATATGCCTACGGCACAATTCGTCGGCATACATAAAATATATGCCTACAGCTTTGCCGTAGGCAATTCTTTCGCGTGGCCGTCGGCGTACGTCGCTAATACGCCGTCGGCATACCCTTGTTATATGCCTACAACTTTGGCCGTAGGTATTTCTTTCTCGTAGCTGTCGGCATATCTCACCAAGAATTTACCACAGTTCGACACGTGGATTGTATGCCTACGACGTTTGCCGTCGGCATACCCTATAATGTATGCCTACAGCTTCTGCCGTAGGCATTTCCTTCGTATAGCCGTCGGCATATCTCACCCAGAATACACAGGATACTAACACGTGGAATGTTTGCCTACAGCTTTTGCCGTCGGCATACCGTTCGACGCCGTTAGACGGACGTCAGGCGTTTTTGTTTGCCGACAGCCAACATAGACCGTCGGCATACACGGTATATGCCGACAGCAATTATATGCCGACGGCTTTTCCTTTGTATGCCGAGGGAGCAAAAGACGACGGCAAAGGCCGTCGGCATACATTTGTGCCGTCGGCATACATGTATGCCGACGGCATTTATGCCTACGCCGACGGCCTTTGGCCGTAGGCAACTTATCGTTTTCCTGTAGTGGATGTGGGGTGCGAGCTTGGGAGCCAGAGTGTGCCAGTCCATGACGGCGGCGCCGAACAGGCGTGGCGCGGCCACCGGCGACTCGATCTCGATGGTCCAACTGTTTGTGGAGGCCATTGCTGTGGTGATCGACTGTGAGTCGATGACCGGCTGGTGCAAGTGATATGAGCTGAAAGTGTTAATTGTGGTGCAGCTGCTGCTTGGTTGCCTGGATAGTGGAAGTGAGCGATCTAAATAGGGCTCGAAAGCTGGGGTTGGTGAGGCTTGGCCCGATCGGTCTCGTGAGTGGAGACTGGTGAGAGCTGGAGGAGCCAAAGCTTTCCAAACTGGATGGCCGTGTCGGTCGGGCAGGCTTCCATCACTGCTGGGTCTGAAAGCACACGTCAGAAAGCTCCTGATTTGGTCAATGTTTAGGTAAAGCCAAAGAATGTGCTGTCCAATTGGCACCACAGTTCACTTGGGAAAATTGTTCTATAATGCTAAAGGACAAGTATTACCAACTCCTAGATCAAAGCAAGGGATAGGCCTAGATGCCTAGTTGTGGTTGGTGTGGTCAGAACGAAGAAACAAACTGAAATACTGAAGCGATTGGAACTTTGGCAGCAGAGCTAGCTGCTAGCACACTTGCATAGTTGGGTCCGTAGTAAAAGCAGTACAAAGTTACATCAACTTCATTCTCAGGAGTTGTGGTTTCCTGATTCCTCGGTTTCTGTTTTGTTTCGCAGCAGAGCAAAGGATGGCGCTTCCCAGAGGGCTCCAAAGCCGTGAGGCCAATGACACGACGCTTGAGCCAAGAACGAAGATCACACTCTTCTGGGGATCCCGCTGCTCCATGGCAATATCCATGTTTAGGATGATGTTGACAGCCATGTGGAGCTGCACCTTATGATGTAAAAAGAGGGAGTTGCTGCATTGCTTCAGGCGGTAACCCGTTTTCTTCAGCTTGTTGAAAAACACTTGGCAAGGCTCGGCATAAGCAACTGGCTCGGCCCAGGCATCCACGACCACCTTTTGTAACACTGGAATCTTAATCCATAAGTTCTCAAATTTGGACTTCCTCAGCTTCTTGGGGCCCCTGCTGCTAGCGAGAAGACGCGTGCAATGATGGGAGAAGTAAGACGAGAGGGCACAAAGGACATGAGAGTCAAAGCATAGGTCCCAGTTAAGCCAGATTCGTATTTTTTTTCTTAATACGGATATATACACCACTCTTGTGAAGTTTGTTTTGGTAAGCCCGGAATATAAGTTTGGTTCCGTAGGACTCAGTATTTTATTAGTGAATTTCAGTTTTTACCTCTAAACTTGATATTTTTACACTAATTACCATGTCGGAGCTAGTTTTCTCGTATTTTCTCCATGCTCAAACCATCTACGGCGCATGGTGCCATGTGGTCACGACGACCATGAGGGCGTGAATCACCGTTTAGAAGGCTCTAACATCTTTAGAATGTGTAAAATCTGGCAAAGAATCGCCAAAGGGGGGTAAGGAATGCAAAACTCTATTGAAATAAATTATTATATTAAGAATTTCAAATGTTAAAAAAAATAAGAAACACACCTTTTCATGTGAGGATCCAAAATATTTTGTAACCCAATGCGGAGATGGAATTATGGATCCATATAATGTCAAGGTAAATGATTCACTCCGCCCGATACATCCTTAAATATCCGCCATCTTCAGCTAGCTCATACAAAGCCTTTCCTTTGCTTCCACCTCGCATCCTCCACCTCTATTCTTCACCTCCTCTGCCGCTGGCCATCCTTTGCTCCGCTACTTTCAATGGAGGTCAAATGTCATGGGTGACCTCGCGGTAGATCTCAGGCTTGTGCATAAATCAAAGCCCTCCACCCCACCAGAGCTCAAATGGAGGTCAAATGTCATGGTGCAGGAGTGAATGGGTTCAGCTGAGCGGCGTTTATAGGCTCCGGTGAACTAGATTAGTCACCAGCGAGCCCGAGGCAACTGTCTACCTCTTGCAAATTTTCACCAGCCTATAGACGTTATATCCCTCCTTGCTTTTTTCATGGCCCCTTTATACTTCTCGATGTTGCCCGTGCTTCTACCATGGTGCCAATTCTTATTCTTTATAGCCTTTTGGACGTCCTCAATTTCACCACCATATGTCCTTAGGCTTGTGTTTCTTATCTTTCGTCACCCCCAAACACCTCCCTAGCTACCTTCTGAATGCAATTTTCCATCTTCACCCACATATTATACGCACCAAAATCTTCTTATCATGGTCCTTCCACAACCATCTTCTCTTTAAGGTTTGTTGTGGTTTCCATTTGAACTTCCACCCCTTTTATTATTGTGATTTTGGCACCTTAATTTGTCTCGTAAAACACGTGTGAAAGGAAAAATTGGTCACCACAAGCTTATGTTGTGCCACAACACACTTCCTAGTATCACCTTACAATCGAAACAAGCCCGCCTATCATTCTCCTAGTAAGGACAATATCAATCTGGGTATAGTGCTGGACACTACAAAACGTGTTAGCTAACATCAGGTCATAGGCTATTGCAAAGTCCAAGATGTTCGGACCCTCTTGGTTCCTATCACCATACCCAGAACCCCATGCACCCCTGCTCCCTCTCAAACACCATGTTGGCACCACAGTTCGCGTGGGTATACTTAATATATTTGTTGTACGTATACTTAATATCCCATTAACATGTCATGAACATCGCCACCAAGTTTAGCGTGGGAAAAACAACCATTGTATTGTTCTATTTGGAAGAATCGTTCCCCAAGATGATGTGAAATGAAAAAGTTACAACATACGCACTAACTTCCAGTTTCAAAACAGAGCAACACTTCATGAATAACTTTCATTCCTTGCAAAACCAAGAATAAATACATAGCAACAACAATAAAAACTCTCAAATCACAACTTTTCGCGTCATTGTCCAAAGAAAATGTCTCAACTTCTCAGGTTCACACACCCTGCTTGGTGCTCTCGTCACCGCTCGGAGCAGCTTTATTTGGATGGAAAGAAAAATACGCACATATATAGCTCATCGTACTATTGTACGAATTTCTGCCCATTGAGTTGATTTAGTTGTAGGCATCCGGGTTGGCAACGAGGTAGGTCTCGGCAGCCTTGAAGATGTTGGTGACGGAGTCCTTGGCCTTGGTGATCTCATCCTTCACTTCCACGCCAGGCAGCAGCTTGTAAGTCGACTCCACCTTCACCACACTGCCACCACTGGCCGTTGGCTCCACCTTGATGTGTGACGTGGCCGTCTCAATCGCGGTGCTGATGCCGCCACCCTCAATGAGGGTCGACTTGCACTCATACTTGTTCTCGTCCACGAACTCGAGCTTCTCCTTCATGAGGCTAAAGGGCATGGCTGCAAGATCAACTGGATGTTATGCTACTGCTTTTACCATGTATATATGCCAGATTGCAGGTGTCATGAGTGCAGCGTGTATGTCGATCTATGTGCGTACCTGAGGTGAAGTTGAACTGCCTGACGCTGCCGATGCTGCCTTCTCCCTCAACGGGATGGGCGCTCGCGACGATGTGTGGGGCGAGTTTGGGTGCCAGAGCCAGTCCATGACGGCGGCGCGGAACAGGCGTGGCGCGGCCACCGGCGACTCGATCTCAACGGTCCAGCTGTTGGTAGAGGCCATTGCTGTTGTGATTGACTAGGAGTCTATGACCGGCTGGTGCAAGTGATATATGAGCTGAAAGTTTAATTGTGTTGCAGCTGCTGCTTGGTTGCCTGGAGAGTGGAAGTGAGCGCTCTAAATAGGGCTCCAAAGCTGGGGTTGGTGAGGCTTGGCCGGATCGGTCTCGTGAGTGGAGACTGGTGAGAGCGGGAGGAGCCAAAGCTTTCCAAACTGGATGGCCGCGTCGGTCGGCCAGGCTTTCATCACTGCCCCTGGGTCTGAAAGCACACGTCAGAAAGCTTGCACTTTGGTCAATGTATAGGTAAACCAAAGAATGTGCTGTCTAATTGGCACCACAGTTCGCGTGGGCAAATTGCTCGAGAATGTAAAAAGAGAAGGATTATCGACTCCTAGATCAAAGGGATAAGACTAGTTGGGGTTGGTGTGGTCAGAACGAAGAAAAAAACTGAATTAAAGTGATTGGAACTTTGGAAGCAGAGCTAGTACACTTGCATAGTTGCGTCCGTAATAAGCAGTACAAGGTTACATTAATTAACCACCAAATATAACCTTCAGATCAATCACTTGGTGCCAGAGACGAAAAGGCAGGGGAAAAGATAAAATTCTATAGCCTTCCAGATGCTACTTCCTGCTGTCAAAATTCTGTGCAACCGTTCGGCGTTGCTTAGTTTTACAAACTCGACTACTACCATAAGACATAGCAAGAGTACCGAGTGGCACAGGTCACGCTTCTATTCAGCATCATTGTCACTATTTTCAGACGAATCCACGTCTTCGCCATACACCATTTCATCAATTTCTTCTTCCTCCTCTTCATCAGATAGGGCTGAGGCAGAATCCTGCTTCTTCGCTGATACATCCTTCGCATCCTTGTCAACCTGGGCAAAGTGGAAAATACGATCAGTTTATCATTAACTGAAGCACTAAGACTAGACTTATTTTCAGCCTTATAAGATGAAAACCTGAGCCATTATCAGACGAAGACGACCAGAAAGCTTTAGTAAATCCTCAGTTGCTGCGTATCTTTCAGCACACATCTGAAACAGAAAGAATGATCAATTTACCTTTTGTAGTTTTGTTACCTTTGGCTTATTTTAAATTTACAGGATTGGAGATTGGACAAGATTGGTTTGTAGGCTCGCAGTTGTAGACTCAACTTGCAAGCATCAAAGACTCAAATTTGGTTGTGTTGATCATGTTTGGGCTAGATTAGTGGCATGACAACCCAGGTCATATTTTTGCCAATTCACGGCCAAACATCCCGCAGCCAAAGGCTATCTAAACCACACTGGTTGGGAGTTTACTCAAATCAATCATGAGATATAAACAAATATAATCCATAATGGCCATGAAATTACGGTGAGGCACTATTATTGCATTTCTGCATAAATAGATTAGGAAGCATAACCCATGACGCAGTAGTTACCCACAAATACCATCTCTCAATCTATACACCATGCTTTCTCCTTAAACCTTAAGGCCTTAACTCTGCATGAGTAGCCAGCCAAGCTTTTGTTGGTGGGACTAGGACTGGCATTGATCACATGCTAGATGGCAGAAGCTACATGTTTTAATTATTTATATATGTAAATAGCAATATCTCTTTATAAAAGAAGTTACTGTCAAACTACAATAGCATTAAGTCCGAGCTTTCTGAAGATGGTGTGGTGGCCAGTGATACTCAGTTGCTCGCATTTTGTTGTACTTTCGTACAGCAGAGCAAAGTTTGTTACTGAGCTAAACTACCTTGATTGTATTGATAGTCATAAGTTTGAAATACGTGATCCTATATCAACCGGATAGAAAGTCGCCAAAAGCACAACCCTTCATCATAAGAACAACACTATAGTACTCCGTAAGGTAAAAATATGGCACTTCACCTCTACAAGTCATGAAGATGCCACCTGAAGAACTAATTGTGTTACCATATATTCGAAATTGTTCCAGAAGTTTATTGTTTTGAAAAAAATATTTTTAGGACAAATGTACTCATCATGTTCACATACCTAACTGCATATCTAGACAATTCAACTTCTCATTACTGAGGGAGTATGTTTCAGATGACCTATGTAGCACTGGTAAGTGGTTACAAGAAATAATACCTTCTCAAGGTTGCTAATTAGTTTTCTTGTTTCTCCGAGGAGATAAAACGACCATGAATAACTAATAAGCAGTATATCCACCGCAAAACAAGCTCGGTGCTGCCAGATCTGTGGAGAGAAACACATCAGCAATCAACACAGAATACACAGTTGTACATTGGATGCAAGTGCACATGGTGAAAGACAGATGTACTTTCATAAGAACCTTGATTTCCATGCAGATACTAAATTCTCTAGAAGCTTGCAAGCATCTTCAGGCTTCAAAGATCTTAGATGTGCTCGAATCTGTTGGACAGAAGATGATATCACAATAGTAAGAACACCCCACTCCACATCAATGAAATAACTTCAGCTATGCCTACAGAGTAGGGATGCAATCAGTGATGGAACTTTGAACTGAAACTGGTTACCACAAACCTTCTTGTTGGGTAAATTAGCATCAATTGTTATGCCGCTGCGACCAAACAGATCTGATAAGATTTTAATGGCCATGTCAGGATGGCGCTCAATGCTCTGATCAATGACACCACATTCCCTCAGCATGTCTTCGATGCATATGCTGTCATCTTCAATTCTTTGCACAGGAACTAAATAAGGAAAATAGTTTTTTAGAAAAGAGATTGAACAATTTAATACAAAATTCTGAAAATAACAAATACTTAAAAGTACTATTGGAACCCTGAGTATCCTAAAAATGTAGCAAAACCTAAAATAATGCTAACAAATGGCAATGTATGACTCATGTTGTAATATTAATTAGTTGCTACATAATTTCACATGGAGAACACCAGGTTATGTCCAGTGAACAAAGATTGGCTGCATTTCATCACTTGCAAAAAAGAGATAACACAGCAAGATATAATTTACCTCTTTTCTCTGTCAATCTTGCTGTGGTACCAAGGTTACTATCAATCGCCAGCTTGTCACCACTCGGTTTTGTTACACCATGTTTCCTTTTCTTTTCTTGTGTGAAGCTTCGGAATGGGAAGGATGGCATCTTCTGCATTCGCCCGGTCTAGAGCGGTGATAGTTCCTATAAAACCAAACAAGATTCAGCCCAAGATCTGCCATTGATAACCTTTGAGTCTTCTAAAATGAGGCAGTAACAAGAAAATTCCCAACGAATTCCTACCAAACCCCCTTTCTAAACAGTTGGCTCGTTGGGCCATTAGGATATTCATATAAATAACTAACACAGTAGTTATTACCACCATAGTTAATGAACACAAGTACTATACCTTTCGTCTTAGCAGATTGACCTTTCTGGAGCATGGTGGGTTGAATTGTAGGTAAGAGAACTCCATCTTCAGATACACCCAAATTAATATCCTTGCCATGACAAACCAAAAGCTTATCGAATGATGGTTTCACCACAGATCCATATGCCAGAAGGACATGCGCAGAATTAGGTCCATCAATTCCTTGAAGTTTTGCGGCAAATATCGTGAAATCCTGCTTAGTTCTTGAAAGAGAGGACTCGGACAAGGCAATCTTAGTTGGCTTCTTGTTGCGCAGGTCATCCATGCTATTCCCAGACCAGAAATAGCAGATACCAACCTCGGAAATAGCCAACACATGTATTTCTCCTTCACTGGCATTAATACCTGAACACTTGCAGTCCACAAAGATTGCTGGGTGTTCCATAGAGAGTATACAGCTTGAGCTCTGAGTTTTACCACTGCCCAACCTCCAAATGGCAACATAACGTTCCCCAACTCCAGATGACAGAACATATTCACCGTTATCACTAAAAACCATAGTTCTCACAGCCACCTAAAATGTTCATACAGCCAATAGCAACAGGTAGGCATTTAGAAAAAATAATACAATCAAAATCATGACAAATTCAGAAGAGGAACGCAGTAGAGTAGATGAGCATACAAGACACACTCACCGGATGCCCAGAGAATTTTTGAATCTTCTTGTTGTCAGAAGCATCAAAGGTCCTCAACTGACCAGCTGCTGTCGCTAAAACCGTTCCATCTGATAAGATCAAATACATAGTGCAATTCATTTCTTTAACTAGGATAGAAATTGATTGGTATGGAGCAGATACAAGCAAAACCAAATGAATAGGTACATTTCATTACAGCATAAGGTAAATATACATATAGACAAATACTATATCCTACAAGACCCTTAGCTAAAAGGATACATATGATAAACAAAGCATACATTTATTCATGTCTCTCATTAAGTAATGGACACAGATTTTAAGCTCTAATTTCACCAAAAAGGGTTATAAACAAGTCAAGATGTAAGCATACTTCAATGAAAGTAGCAGGACTTCTTTATTGGATCCATGTGTCAGGTAGGTAATACTTGTGTTAAATTTCCATCTCTACTTCGAATAGAACATTACCATTATATTTCAAAAGATTGGTGTGAAGATGCATTTAGAGTAGAATTCTAGGCCACGGCTTAGCAAACACCTTGAGGTTGCCAACATGATAACATGGATAAAAGATGCTCAACAAAGCTTATCTATTTGTTGACTATATGTAAAGGTCACTGTGACCAGTCAACTTTTTACTGTTGTTAGGATCTGACAAGAGCAGTTAAACTACAGTTGAGAATTTGACTAAAGAAGAAACCATACAAAGAGATGCAAAACATCCATAGCGCAGATGAAAAGGCAGCATATGCATAATTCAGCAAATCGACAATAGAGAAACCAAAAAAAAGTGAAAATAAAAAAGAAAATCAAGAAGCCTGATTTCACCAGTGAGATACCTGATGACACCGCCAATGCAGATATTGCCTTGGAGGAAGATCTAAATTTCCCTGCAACAGACCCATCTGCAGGATCAATTTTACAGACCATGCCATCAACGCCTGCGGTGTACACACTCCGCCCGTGCCTCGAGTATGCTACAGCAGTCACACCCCTGGACATATACAAAATGTACACCAACATAAGTGAACACTTCTGAGCTCAAGCTTATAACCCTAAAGGAAAATACTAGTAAACAGAGCCAAGTTATTATGTGCTCCAGCAATGTGTTTAGGATCCTCGACATTGGCATGTTATCATGAAGATTTCATACTAAAATGTTATTTCCGCAAATGAGGTTCCCCTCCCAGCTAGAGAGAGAGACAAATGCAGCAAAACAGCACAGCCATACCCAGGATGACAATCGGTGATCCTCCACTTCCACTGGCCCGCAGCAACATCAAGCGCGAGGACATCCCCACTGCCCGTCCCAAGCACAAGCAGCGAGCTCCCAGCCTTCCTCTTCTTCTGCTAGACAAAAACACAAACACATGATGCGCACGCACGCACACACACAGAGGCACTAACGCCAGACCGTAACAGCTCGGAAATGGGTGTGTTCACTCACCTTGCTCGAGAGCTGTACCCACTTCATGCACGTGTAGTCGAGGGCGAGGTGGCCGCGCTTCGTCTCGGGGAGCGCGCCGACCTCCACCGCCGGGATGTCGGCGAACTCCGTCTGCAAGTGGCCGCGCACGGCGTCCCATACCTGCGACGGGGCAAACCATCGGGTTAGTTAACATGGAGGGGGGCAGCAGCAGGCGAGCTGCGATGGCCAGCGTGTGGTTCCGCACCTTGATGCGGCCGTCGCCGGACGAGAGCGCGAGGAAGTCGGAGGCGGGGCTGAAGGAGGTGAGGAGGTCCCGGATGGGGGCTAGGGCGGGTGCCATGGCCCGCGAGGGCGGGTGGTCGTCGAGGCCGCCGGAGGAGAAGGGTTTATCCGGCGGCGGCGCGGCGGGCTGACGAGGGTTTTGGGGGCAGTCTCGCTCGAGCGAATGGTCGCGCTTGTAGACGAAACACGACCCGGTCGGTTGTAGACGCGGCTGAGCCGGACCAGGACGGGCTAGGGTTTCGCTATTTTTTTTCTCTCCAGAAAAGCCATTCTGCCGCCACCACTCCCGCCTCGCCAAACCCTCGCCGCCGCCGAGAATGGAGTCCAACGCCGACAAGCTGCGTGGTCTTCGCATCACCTCCCTGGACGACGATGAAGAAGACGATGAGCCCGAACTGCCCCACCAGCCCCTGCCCGCGGCCGCCGTGGACGAGGACTACGACGACGATGACGAGGAGGAAGAGCCGGAAGTCATGCTTGGTTTGCTGGAGGAGCCGAAACGCCCAGGCCTCCTCCTCC
Source organism: Poa pratensis (assembly GCA_947311845.1). Classification (NCBI taxonomy): domain Eukaryota; kingdom Viridiplantae; phylum Streptophyta; class Magnoliopsida; order Poales; family Poaceae; genus Poa; species Poa pratensis. The sequence continues at coordinate 31,292,142 of CAMZMU010000066.1, read as the reverse complement.
GCCACCTCTTCCCCAGCAAGGCCGGCGGCATCCCGGTGCGTGCGTGCGATACCACACGATCGTATTAAGCGGCACTCGTTAATCAAATTGTTTTTTCAAGGAACTCGTTAAATTGGTATACGATTCGAGCAGGTTTTAATGTGAGGTTCTTCTCAATTTTATCCAGGCGTGGTTGGATCCTGTGAACTTGCCCTCGGGTACCTCCAGCTGCTGCGGTTTCTGTGGCGAGCCCCTGCACTTCGTCCTCCAGGTGCTCGCTTTGTTCCTGGTAGCAAACTGTACTCGTGGTTTGGATGACACTTTCGTTTGAGACTGGGTTGGATTTTCTGTAGATTTATGCTCCGATTGAGGACAATGCAGCGGCATTTCACCGCACTCTGTTCATGTTCATGTGCCCGTCCATGGCGTGCTTGCACCGGGACCAGCATGAGCAGTGGACGCGCAAGCAAGGCAATCCTCGTAGAAGGTGAAACAAGTCCCATCGCTGCTGTGCTGGCGATTAGACTTTAGAGCAGGGCTCAAAAGAATTATAACTGATTTTGACTGCCTGGTTGGATTGCAGTGTGAAGGTTTTCCGGTGCCAGCTGCCTCGTAGCAATCCCTTTTACTCAAGTGAACCTCCAAAACACAATAACTCTGACAAGCCACTATGTGCTGGAGGTAGTTTTCCTTTTGTTCTGTTGCGTGGCACCTTATTAGAGGTTCTGTGTTCAATAAGTTCTTAATGATATTGCTACATTTCCTGCATTATGTGATAAACTAGTTATCCTGGAGGAAAATGTGCTTATGTCCAGCAGATCTCTTTCACTTTGGGTACGTTTGGTTTGCAGCCAGCGCTGGCCTTACCAAAATTTTGGTTCGCCGATGTCACTACTGCTGCTGTTTGGTTGGCCCCCAAAAAATTGGCTCGCCCAGGCCACTCCACGTGCTGCAGTGTATTTTTTCGCCAATCCTTGGCGAACTGGGGGCGTAGGAATCGTTCGCCAATATTTTGGCCACGCCAGGAATTTGGTGGGGCGGGCGTAGGCCTAAACCAAACGTACCCTTTATCTAGCTATTGCACAAATACTTTCTTGGTATAGGGCTTACGAATTCCTGGATCATATCTTCAATGTGCTGAGATCTTGAAGTTATCATCTTCACTTGTTTATGCTGGTTTCTCCACATATAGGCAACCTTGTTTCTAAAGTCTTCCGTACGAAACATTTGTTTATCTTTCGATTTCGATTTTTTTCCTAGAAAAGCAGTGCACTGTCGATGTGCTGACTGCTGACAGTAAGGTTGGTGGAATGGTGGGGTCTTCTAGATGCTAATCAATTTAGCTTATTGATGTACTTACATTTATAGGCAACAATCGACGTCTTCTGTCAGTCAATAAACTGTTTATGTTAATAGATGGTCATATTCCATGTAAATTATATTGATTTCTTTCATCTACTCGACTGTGGGTTGCCAGCTGCTCTCTGTCATTGGTGTGGTACATGGAAAGGCGATAAAATATGTAGTAGCTGTAAGAAATCACGCTACTGTTCTGAGAAGCATCAGGTATTCTTATGTCATTTTACCCTTCCTATTGGTCTGTAGGGCATATTAGTGTGTGGCTTCATGCCTAGATCCACCCTACGTCCCTGCCATTTTTTAGAAGGAACCTGTCTTCCAATACAATTTCGTCTGGGTTGGATAACACGCCCTAATATTCTTTGGTGACCAAGGGACTATTTTTGTTGACCAATTCTACATCACTCTTTGTCAGGCACTGCATTGGCGCTCTGGTCATAAAAATGATTGCCTACAGATGATCAATTCTTCTGAAGCTTCTAGTTCTGTTCTGCCAGCTGTAGGAAAAGGTGGTTGTATTTGAATGGACAATGCTAGTTATGCTTGTAATAACTATTGAACGGTGTCTTTTTTTTCTTACAGTTCCTATCTATTTGCAGTTCCTGCTAGGACTCCCTGGCCAGAATATCAGATAACAATTGACAACGAAGCTGCTTCAGATTCGGACAGTTGTGATGAAAGCAACTCAAAGTCCTTGGTGATGCAAAAACATGGTAAACCAGATGATTTGATGCAGTCGTGGATGGATCAGTTTGAGGTTTACTCTCTCTCTCTCTCTCTCTCTCTCTCTCTCTCTTTCTCTCTCTCTCTTATACATTTGCTAATATATAAGTCACGTTGTTTATTCACTGCCATTTTGTGTAGGCGGACGCTGACAACCAATGTTGGGCACATTTTCAAGAGCGGATCTCAAGAGCACCGCGGCAAATATTGAGGTAGGCATCACTTTCATGAATTATCTCCTATGTTTGGTAATGTATTCAGATACCTTTTGCTTGTTGGGAAAATGGCAGTTCTCTCAAGTCTCAACTATTGTTCCCATCACCTTTTTTTGGTGTATTATTGTTCCCATCACCTTGTAATTGAGTTTGTTTCAGCTCTCTTGCCTAATAATCCTCAACAACTATTTTATTGGGGGATTAGTAACTTGTCTTTAATTATGCAGATACTGTCGTGAATCAGATGCAAAGCCTCTGTGGGCCTTGTCAGCTGGGCGTCCATCCAATGCTGATATCCCTTCATGTGTTTACTGTAAAGGTCCACTATGCTATGAATTTCAGGTTGGTCAGTATTCTTAGTACAAAAATTACAATTCTGATACAGCTGTTATATCCAATGTCCCATATACACAAATAATAAACTCAAGAACCCTAGTTTTTCTGTGGTCACGCCCCAACATAACAGTTATGGTCAATATCCTGCAGACAGACAAATAGTAGACTTGAGAATCTTACCATTTTCATGCCAATTTTTCTCATATCTCTCTGCTCCGTAAGATGTCCATTGGGCAAATACATTGTATATGAGCCACTGCTACAATAATAAATTTTAAAATGCAGAACTCAGAAGTTATTGGTCTCTATCACCATTAAATATTTAATCAGTTATGCTACTAGACCAAGCTGGGGCAGTATATAACATGGTTTATCCCTGTGAGTTACTGTTGATTTCTTCTTATATCGTCCTGGCAGTAACTGTCCAGAAAGTAAAACATTCCCTGTTTAAAATAATGTGGTAAAGGAAATTACTTCTGGTAGACTTTTGTTCTGTCAAGTATGTTTCAACCCCCATGAGAGCAATCTTCTAATAATTGGACCTTTGAAACTATCGTTTGATGCTTCTGCTTTGTCAGTAATGCCCCACAGCTGCAGCATGCTTATCATTATATTTCTCCCCCATGTGTGCTTGCATATGCTTACACTTTGTATACTGTATCTCCAGATAATGCCACAGTTGCTGTATTTCTTTGGTGTGAAAAATGAACCGGACTCTCTTGATTGGGCCACAATTGTTGTCTACACATGTCAAGGATCATGTGACCAAAACATTGGCTACAAGAAAGAATTTGCATGGGTTCAGTTATACCCTACAACAATCTCACGGCCTTAGTACTGTTCCAGAGTAACATCTGTTCTTCACTGCTGCAGGTTTGTAATTTCTCCATTTAAATTTTCGTTACATTTTAGCAACTGCTAAAGGCCTCAAGTGAACATATAAGGTTAATGATACATTAATAAGCAAAGTTCTGCCTGTTTTATCGGTGTACACAGCATCGGAAGTAAAATTCTACTGTAATGCAGTACGAGTAAATACACTGAATGCACCCAGTATGAGAGAATTTGGGATAGGATGTTCCAGAGTGGTTGAACTTTCTTATGCCCATTTTTCTGAACAAGTACCAGTAGTTAGCAATAATGTTCTTCAGATTTGAGAGCTGCGGCTCCAACGCCCGTAGTCTTCGATACTGCTTCACGATATGTGCCTGGACTGGTATTTAACAAGGAGTATAGTTAATTAGAATGGCGAGTTAAAATAACCAATGTGAAACTTGACACTGTCTGTGTCCTTGTCCTTGTCCTTTAAGTGGCACCATGATATAAAAGCTATAGATTTTTCGTCATAATGTTTACATGTGAATTCTGTTTTTGTGAGTATGTTTGCTAATTACTGGGCACCATTGGTTTAGTGTGTATACATCTGCAATTAATGGGCATGTTCTGCTAGAGAACAGTTTATTCAAAAAGCAATATTTTGCGAATAGCTCTGTTGTTCCCTCTGCCTGGGCTGTGATAATCTGCACTGTGCTGAAGATGATTGTCTTGTAGTAACCTATACTATGCTATCTTGTTTTACTAGGGACCTGGAACGGACCATCCATTTCAACTTTGAAGGCATGTGTTCCAAGCGAGATACTAGACTATTAGTGTTACAGATATCAATCATAATAGGCATTAATGTTTTTTTGGCCAGTTGGTCTTGCAGTGTTGAGCAGCATAGGACCGTGGTCCCAAACTCCGAATGCGTTGATGTTCGCTGCACTGGCTTTGGTCGGCTCGGCCATGGCCCATTTAGAGCATCTGAAGACAACTAGTTGGTCACCAATATTGTTTTTAGCCATTTTTTTTTGTAAGACTGTTTGCTCTTTTTACATGGAAGATCCAAACTTTTCCTTTTATTCTTTAGGTATTACTCATATCATATATACAGGTCAATAGTCTAGTCTCCCGTATTTTATTACCAGTTGAAATTTTGGCCCATACGTTTTCTTTGTTCACATATATTCTGGAGTAGATCATATCTTAGTCGTCATTTAGTGATTTATGCAAACGATGACTTTCTGCCACGCCCATCGTTTGGCGAGCTCGCTGGATTACCAGTCAAGATCATGCTCGGAATGTGCGTCCAGTATCCATGTGCTCTTTATTTCGTCGATCGCTGAGACCAAGACCATGCACAACGCTTATATTTTCTGGGTACAGCACGTTAGTTGGGTTCATGCCTGCACGTCTGCTCAGCCATACAGGCAAAAGACTAGTACGACATGCGTTGCTTGCACGACCCGACTTTTGCCCTTAATCTGGTCCATTTGGAAAGAAACATCATCTAGACGGAGCAGCACCGCAACGTGCCTTGTGCCTTTTCCAGGAAAAAACATCAAGGGATGGGAAAACTCGGCACCGCCGCCGCTCGTCGTCGGCAGGAAGTTTCGTGCCCATGTAACCATTTCGCCGATTCCACGGCCGGCGCGGCATGAGAAGCTCTGCTCGCAATGATGCGGTGCACCGTGGCTGAACACATTTGGCGTGCAGGCGAGGCACGGCAAGTATCCATCAGCTGGAAAGATGAACGAGATCGAGAGGCTCGGCTCGGATCCAGTGGCCGCTCATCATTATTTTTTGCCCATGGACATGTGCCGCCGTGGCCCTGGCAAGTGGCCGGCCAGGCCAAGAGGAAACAAAACAAATCGACTTTTTTTTCCCGTAGATACGTGCAAGTTTCTGGGCGGCAATGGCCCGACCCTGTTGACGGCGACCGGCACCGGCCGCTTACAATAATGGGGATCCTTACAGTAATCGCCGCTAATCAAGGGTCCATGCCGCACGACGCCGGTGGAGGAATCACCTCGGAGATCCATCACGAGGGCAGACCGGATCTGTTGATCTGCGTCACCAGGTATCATTGCAAAACTAGTGTCGGTTAATCTCAAAAAAAAAAAACTAGTGTCGGTTTTGATTACCACTGCAGCCTGCAAACTGCCGTAGTTATTACCGCACATGAACAGCGGTATTGGACGAACCGGTATGAAAAAGCCCCCAGCGACAGTCCCCGAATAAGGGCAAAATTGCCGGCCGGATTCAACATGGCTTCCGGTTCGTAGGAGAGTAAGGGTGTGTTCGGTTTGAGAATTGGAAGGATCCATTCCATTCTCCGTCCCATTTTTGTATTGGTTTGGACAAAAAAACTGTCACGGAACCGTTCAATTCTTGTGTTCGGTTTTGAAATGGGTGAGAATGGAATGGCTAAAAGTGGCATGTGGTTACTTCTTTAACAGGAATGGTGAGCTTACCACTGCCTGTGTGATTTATATCACAATATTATTCAAAATTTTGGCAACATTTCGACTATATGTCCAGCAATAAACAGCAACAAATATATATTCACAATCAAAACAAGTATATTCTAACAACACAACACAGATTTCAAATCACATAACATATAATCATCCAAATAGTCCAACTTCATTGCAAAGTAGTCCAAATTCATTACATTCATCCAAAAGAATGGCATAGTAGTTCATGCCACAGATTTCAACCATGTCTAGTTCATGGCGTAGTAGTCATCCAAAAGCATAGTTCAACGTCATTACATCATTACAGTCCATATAGCTTAATAGGTATTAAACATAGCCTACAGATAATTGAAGTTCATACCCTCACTTCAATTCAAATTCTAGCGCACTCCAAAGACCTTCTCCACGTACCTACTCACCAGCTTGTTGTCCTTGCTAAGAGTCATGAATGCTTTTGCAATCTTTGGATTGTCAACAAGATGAGCATAATAATGAGCTATGTGCCCCTCATCAAATCCATTAAGAACCATCAAAGCATCCCACAAGCCATCGGGTATGTCATCATCATCTCCACCTGACTTCACAAGAGCTTCAGCCATCATTTTGAACCCATCTTTCAGAGTGGTGACTAGTGCATCATCTTCAATGTGCACAAGCTTGGCCTTCTTTTTGGTGGTGCTTTTTTCTAGCAGACTCGCCTACATTTGGCGACGTGTTCACCTCACTTTCTTCTTCAAGATCGATAGACAAGGGGTCATTCCCAGACTTGGCATACTTCCCTGTTGCTGTAGTGGACCCAAAGATTGTTTCCATTGCACGGTAGTGTTCAATTGGGGTATTCAGAAATGGGATATCAGGTTTGTTGTTCTACAAAAAGATGCACAAGTGAGAAGCATATAGTACACATAACTTCATGTTAGTAAATAGCATGCAGTAGATCAAAACTTACGGCGCAATGCCCTGCGTAGTGTTCATCGCTAAGTCCAATAGTGCAAGTATCCTCATCCCATAGAGCTCCACTCAGATTTTTCAACTGGATTAGCCTGCCCCAAATCTTCCTCCACTTCTTCAGGTGGTTCCTAATCTGGTCATGATTCAATGATAGCTTGAAGTGTTCATTCAGAGCCTGAGCACATTGGTTATGATGGCACTGCTTGAAACCACTTGAAGTTCTTTTACCACTAGCCACAATGTCACCCAAAAAGCCAAGCATCATGGTGGACATAGGATTGGTCCAGTGAACCACCGCCTTGGCCTTGCTCCCACTTGCACCCTGTGTGTTGCTCCCACTTGCATCGGTGCTTTCAACATTGTCTATTTCTGTCCAGCAATAAAATAGTTGCACAAATGTGAATTATAACATGAAAACACATGGTTTCAATACATAAAATGGACAATTTCATCCAGCAATGAAATAGTTGCACAAATATGAATTAGAACATGAAAAACACATGGTTTCAATACATAAAATGGACAATTTCGTCCAGCAATAAAAAAGTTACACAAATGTGAATTATAACATCACAAACACATGGTTTCAATACATAAAATGGACAATTTCGTCCAGCAATAAAATAGTTACACAAATGTGAATTATAAACATGAAAAACACATGGTTTCAATACATAAAATGGACAAATTTCATCGCCGCCGCCGCGACCTCCTCGCCTTCCGCCACCATGCCGCCAAAGCCCGTCGACCTCTAAAAACCGAAGGGGTTCGCAAGCCGTCGGTGTCGTCGCAGCCGAAGAAGAAGGTGATGAAGCGGGAGCCGCGGGAGCTTTCGGTGCCGCCGACCAAGGCGGCACTGATGAAAGTGCATGTGTTGCCCCATGCGTGGTTTTGGTAATTAATGACAATCCCTATGGACTAATGTTTGCATTGAGTTATCCTTATAGATCTTGTCCATAGGAAAAGATTGGAGTTCATGTGTTGGACTCTAGAAGATTACATAATGATCAATGCTCTATTCAAGGGTTTATATGAAGAATGGTCATATGTAGAGTTGAGCATATTGCAAGTATGTCTTGAAGGATTCAAGACATCATCTTTGTGAAACGGAGCTTAGCGAGGCTCTCCCATAATGGAGTATGGGAGAGCATTTGGAGAAGTCTTCATCAAGCATGTGCTAGCAAGCACAATCAAGAAAGGTGTTCCAACTTGAGAGAGTCAAGATCGTCATCATCTAGCTCAAGTGGAATGCTCAAGGCAAAGGTATGATCTTGATAGGGTTTCTATTTTACCGGTCTCGTGGTGTTAGTGGGAGACCGGGTTATAGGATAGACGGCGTACTATCAAGAGGGGCTCTCAAATGAGTAACTTGATCGTATCTTTGTGGAGATCTCAAACCTTTGCATATTTGGCATATCATCTTTCTTGGTTCTTATTTGGCTTTTATCCATGTGAGAATTTAGAGCTTGTGTTCATCTCCATACCAAGCTCTAGTTCACCAAAAACGGATTTCATTTGAATATCTTGTGGTGTTTTTTATATTGGAGGTTTTACCGGTTCATCTCTTGTAGAGAGGTCAAACTCTCCTCTTGTGTTATCCTCCTCACATGATGGACTATGATGTGTATATGCATGATCTTGTAGTGCTTGTGATTATCTTCAGAGCAAGCCCAAGATCATAGAAAACGGAGTCCGGATGGAAAACTTGTTGCGTTTTCGTGTTGGAAATATTATCGGTTTATCCTTGAGGAAAGTTCCACACCTTCCCATGGGTGGTGACTTTACTCTATTTATGGTTCTTAATATTTCCACTTTCTGTAGGAAAGCTCTTGTCCAGATGGAAAACTTGTTGCGTTTTCGTGTTGGAAATATTATCGGTTTATTCTTGAGGAAAGTTCCACACGTTCCCATGGGTGGTGACTTTACTCTATTTATGGTTCTTAATATTTACCTTTCTAACAAAGTTGGTTTCATCCCATTTGGAGTTTTCTCGCAAAAGTTATGGGTGTTACAATTTCGGTTTCTGGGTGACCAGCCCCCAGGCCGGGCGCCTCTGCTGGGTGGCCAGCCTCCAGGCCAGCCTGGCCGGCTCCTAGGCCGGGCTCTCTGTGCCGCCGTGTTGCCTGTTAGGCCAGCCTCTAGGCCAGCCAGGCCAGCCCCCCTGCACTGCCCAACGGGCACATTTTAAGGGGACCTATTTAAAGGGGCTTTCTTCCCCAATGGTTCTCTAACCTCTTGAGCTCGTTTTCCCTCTCTCTCCTCCATTGTTGACCTTTGGAAAAGCTTGCCTACCTCTCAATCTCTCCCATGACGCCTTTGTGGTGGTTGAGACCTTTGTGGTCACTTGTAGCCGTTCGGGAGATCTTTGAGGGAAAGTGAGAGGAGATCTAGATCTACATTTCCACCAATCCACTCCTCCTCTAAGTGAGGGGAACCTAGTTGATCTTGATCTTGGAGTTCTTGGTGTTTCTCCTCCATTGTTCTTCCTCTCTTATTCCCCCATAAACATTTATTGCTTTGTTGGAATTTGAGACTGAACGATTTGAGCACGTGTGCTCTTGCCATTGCTTTGTGCATCGGTTTGTGCTCTCCACGAGGATTCGTGGAAGTTGAAAGTTTGTGAGCTTGTTACTCTTGGGTCATTGGACCCTAGACGCCTTTGTGGTGGTTGAGATCTTTGTGATCACTTGTAGCCGTTCGGGAGCCCCCAATCTAGTTGTGGGTTGTGACTCGGATTGTTGTTGTAAAGGCTCCGGATTCCGCCTTGAAGGATTCCGATAGTGGAAGGTGAACCAATCCTTTGTGGTGTTACAATTCATCGGAGAATAGGGTGAGCCTTTGTGGCGTTGAGATCGACCTTTGTGGTGTCTCACACCTCTCCAACGAGACGTACTCCCCTAAAAAGGAGGAACTCAGGAATACATCATCGTCTTCGTGTGCCTCGGTTATTTCTATACCCCGAGCTCTTTACTTATGCACTTTACATTGTGATAGCCTTCGTGCTTGAAGTATTCTTTATTGCTATCACTTTGTTACTTGTCTTGCTTATCATAAGTTGTTGGTGCACATAGGTGAGCCTATTATATTTAGTTTGTTGGCTTGTTATTTTAAACACCTAGTTTTATTCCGCAATTATCAAGACTAAACCGGAAAAGTTTAATTCGCCTATTCACCCCCCCTCTAGGCGACATCCTTGTCCTTTCAACTGAGCCAGGCAAAGATGCACCTAGCCGCTTCCCAACTTCGGCACCTCAGGCGACTGAAGACGGCTAATGAGCCCTCGCCAAAAGATACGGCCGAGATGTTGATCGCCATGAGCTAAAGTAGCTCTAGCCCAGCCAGCGCCGCCGTCTTTTGCGGGTCGCTGTCTGCCCCGGCCTACTTCGACGACGCCTACTACTAGTCGCAGCTTTCGCGGCAGTCCATCTCTCCCGACGAGTCATCCATCGATCTGAACGAGGCGCCGTTGTTCGCCGACTCGCCGGCGATGTGGCGGACGGCATCCAAAAGCGGCGACGCGACCGCTTCCCGCGGCCACCTCTTCGGGCATGATGAAGGCGCCAATGCGGCCGACCCACTCGACGAGGTGCATGCTATTTATCTTGCTGATCTGTTCATTTATTGTGTTGCCCGGCGGATTGTTGTTGTGCGCACTTATTGCCGGCGCCGGATGCAAATTGTTGGTGTGTGCACTTATTGCCGGCGGCCAGATGCAAATTGTTGGTGTGTAGATACACTTATATTGCAATATGTGTCGCCGTTTTGTGGCGTAGGATGCTGGCGACGAAGCAATGGCCGAGCTGATCGCCGGTGGTGCCTACGGCAGCGCCGACACCGATCAGTTCGGCCAGGGCGAAGAAGGGGATGTCGACCACGGCCAGGGCGAAGAAGGGGAAGGCGAAGAGGAAGAGGATGGCGGCAGGAAGGCAGGTTACAGAGGCCAGACTTGGAGCGACAAGGAGGACGTGTTGTTGTGCGAGTCGTGGATGGCCGTGAGTATGAACGGCACGACCGGCGCCAACCAAAAGAGGGATGCGTATTGGCTACGCATACATAAGGACTACACCGAACGAAGGTCCTATCCACCTCATGATGTGTTGCGCGATCGCAATGCCAAATCGGTTGAAAGCCGGTGGGGCGTCATCTCGACGCTCACTAGCAAGTTCCATGGTTGCCATGAGCAAATAATGCATAGAGAGGAGAGTGGAAAGAATGACCAAGACAAAGTAAGCCGGTCATCTTCACTTGCGTCTTAGTTGTAGCCGGCCATGTTTACAAACATATTTGACTTGTGTTTTTTTGCGCAGTTGAACGATGTCGGCTACATGTATGTCGACTTGGTGATGGATCGTAAGAAGCCATACAAGTTGATGCATTGTTGGGAAGCGCTTCGCGATTGCCCGAAATGGAAGAGTCATTGCAAGGATGTGGCCAAGGGTGATGAAACAAAGCTCCCGACTGCCAGCACTGATCGTCCAGCGATGGGAGTCAAGGCATGCAAGGAGGCCGCCAGGACTGGCAAGAAGACGACGGCCTCCTCGTGCAGCATCCAAGAGTAGGTGCAGCTCTACGTCAACGAGTTGTACGCGTCGACTGCCCAGAAGAAGAAGATAGCGACCGCCGCCGAAAAAAAGTGGGAGACCTTCTTCGAGATGCAACAGACCAAGCTCAAGGCCCATGCGAAGACGGAGGAGCGTCTGTTCATGGCCACCAACACGAGCGACATGAGACCCAAGCAGAAGGCCTACTTCGTGTCCGAACGGAGGCGCATTCAGGCTGAGAAGGCGGCGGCGAAGTGGTTGCGGTCGAGGAATCCGAAGAGGAAGGCGAGGAGGACGAGGACGAGGTAGTCGAGGACGCGTGATCGGCATGCACCATTGTGTCGGGGGCGCCTTTTTGATGGCCGTCATTGGAGACTAGTTCTTCGACGCGGTCGAACCTATTTTGATGGCCGACATTGAAGATTTGTTCTCCGGCGTGGTCGAAACTATGTCGCCGGGATCTGATACTTGTTATCCGGCGCGGTTGAACAATTTGGTAGCCGCAACTATTGGAAACTTTTATTAATGCACGCGTCCAATGATTACATACGATTAAAACTAGAAACGAAGAACACTACTCATCGTCATCGGAGTCAGCATTGGGTGGCGGTGTTCTAGGCCCGTCGTCCACCGACGCCTTGTCTGGAGTTCCCGGCTGCCACTCCAGTGCTGCTGCCTTTGGACGGCCGGTGCTGCATGTGCACCAGCCACACGGGACGGCCACGGGACCAAGGTTCCCACGGTGAGAAAGCAGGGCGTGCCGGGGATGGAGTTGCGGGCTCGTCGTCCTTTTCCTGATCGGCCTCGGCCTCCTGCTCCTGATCGCCGGCCACCACGGCCTCCTGCTCCTGATCGCCGGCCACCACGGCCTCCTGCTCCTGATCGCCGGCCACCACAACCTCCTTCTCCTGCTCCTGATCGGCCACCACGGCCTCCTTCTCAGGCAACGACATGGCGAGTGAGTTGTGGGAGGTGGTTCACGGAGAGAATGTGAGCGACATGCGGCCGGCGGGGATGGTTATATTGATACGAAGCAGTGCAAACGCCACCCCGAAGCTACGCGGCGGCTGTTGCACGTCCACACGAACCGCCGTGTTCCGACGCGGCGCGAAGGTGAACCGGCGGCGGTTCCTGTGCATGTAAGGTGTTCGATCTAATGCTAAAAAATAGGGCCGTTTGGGGTGCGCCGCTGTGGGCTGCACCCTTCATTCGGCCAGACACATGTCTGGCACCCCCCAATTGGGCCTCGATTGGGGGGGTGTTGGACACCGATTTGGAGGCCCCCGGTGGAGATGCTCTAAGTAGGAGTTTCTTTTCTTCCCCCACCGCCTCTTCCGTACTCGTCTCCTCCCCTACCTGCACTGAATCGCCACCGCCCCCGACCTGTTTTGACACTGCACACCCCCCCCCCCCCCACACACACACTCCCAGGACCACCTCGCGCGCAAGTTGTTCGTCGCATTGCGAAAGTCGTTTTTCTACATTTTTTCTTAGTTAAAATTACATAGTGCATGTGGTTGTTGTTTAATTATCTAGTTTAATTTACTAGATGGATAGCGACGACGAGTTGTAGATGGCCGGCGCAATGCTCCAAGCCCAGATCAATGCTGCTCCTCGGGTTGGAGGTTCGAATCCGGGGAGTAGGATGAATAAATATCGTAAATGGATAGAGCGTCATTTGACGTTGTATCAAAACTATTTCGCTGACGATCCAATACATGAGCCGAAAAAAATTCGGCGGCGCTTTCTGAACAATGATCTATTCATGCGCATTGTGATGGGTGTGCGGGAGTATGATGACTACTTCAGGTGCAAGAAAGACTGCACCAATTTTCTCCTCTATTCATAAATGCACCGCTGCGTTGAAATGTCTTGGATATGGAGCTCATGCAGATACAATGAACGACTACCTACGCATGACTGGGTTCACATATATCAAGACCAAATATCGGTTTTGCAGGGCAGTGGTTGTAGTGTTTGGACCAATCTATTTGAGACCACCAAATGAAGCTGACACAACTCGGCTCATGGCACAAACCCTGAAGCTAGAGGATTTCCTTAGATGTTCATGCATTGGGCATTGGCGAATTGTCCATTCGCTTGGTAAGGAATTTACAAAGGTCATATTGGACAGTGCAGCGTCGTACCAAAAGTTGTGGCGGATAAGGATTTGTGGGTTTGGCACGCTATTTTTTGTATGGCGGGATCTCACAATGATATCAACGTGCTGCAATGCTCTCCGGTGTTTTCTAGACTTACTGAAGGCCATGCTACGCTATGCAGCTATAAGAAAAATGGTCACCAATACACCAAGTGGTACTACCTAGCAGATCGCATCTATCCAAGATAGTCTACATTTGTGAAGGCAATCTTCAACCTTTTAGTCAGAACCAATCTTGGTTTGCTTTAGAATAGGAGGGTGCCAGGAAGGATGCCGAGCGGACATTTGGTGTGCCCCAATCTCGCTTTACTATTGTCATGTACTCTGCTCTAACCTGGTCGAAAGAGCAGATGTGAGAGGTGATGATGACATGTATAGCATCACAACATGATCATCGAGAGTGAGCTCGTTGCTCCTCCACTTGACGATGACCATCTGTACTATCATCGGGCCCCTCTTGCCTAGGTTGATCATGACGTGGCAGGAGAGTGTACCAATTTTTCTCGTCATGCATGTCGAAATCCGAGACAAAAACTCACGACGAACTCCGAAATGATCTAATTGCGCATCTGTGGGCACGCAAAGGACAAGCAGTCGGCCCCAAATTGAGTGTGCGATTTCATTTAATTTCAGTTATTGTATGAATTATTTTATTTCATATCATTAAACTATTTTATGTGTTTAAAACTATGTAATGTGTTTTTATTTCTTATAGTTGCGAAAAATTGGGTCAAAATACTATTGGAAGGCGTCGATGGGGCAACAGCTCCCAATAGTCCGGCAACCCATGCCGGCGCTCCCCCATAGATCTTGTCTTGCACACTTTCTGGACGATCTATTGGGAGCGTCGGCGGAGATGCTCTAAGTATTGTTGATTTTTTTTGCACTAGAGGATACATGATTGGTAATATGCATGATTTTTTTAGATTTTCTAAAAACTTATAAATATGTTTTTTTAATTTTCTTAAAATAGAGGAAGAACTGGTACTCAGGCAGCCAAAATGACTTTCGGGTAAAATGATCCATACGCTCGCTGCGGAAATCGTTGACACTAACTCATACAGATGTCTCTAGGTTTTTTTTGAATTTTCCATACTTGTATTAAACAGCAACAAACAGATTACAGAGCAGATTACAAGCAGAACGAAGAACAGAAAAGAAGCAAGAACAGCGAAGCTGGCTCGATCTCACACCACCCACTACCCAAGAAGCAGAAGAACTCCTGGCCCGAAGGCGTTGAAGAACCGCAACAAAGACCACCTCCGAGGAGCTGGCCGTGACGACGAAGAAGCCGCATCGGTCGGGGGGCCTCCCAAGCTCGATCTGCTCCGGATCTGGACACCGGAGATGGCCAGGTCCTCCACCAACACACCACAAGCCCGCACAGCCACCGCCATCTTGAAACTCTTCCGCCGGACACCGGAAAACTCGCCACCACGCTGCCGTCGTCGCCGGAGAAAGCAACGGCAGAAGGGTGACTCACCTGCAGCTTGGCGGCGCCATCGTCGACGACACCGAGACGGGGAAGCTTGGCCGTGACGACAGATGTCTCTAGGTGACACTGAACATAGTAGGAAGACTCTTTTTGCATTACATGATTACTTGTGTAGTCCAAGGTGATGTCACGTGGTCTAGATTATAATTTGCGCCTCTCTCACACCAACCCAAATACAGTACTCCCTCCGATCCATATTAGTGGGCATAGCTTTGTCTAAATTCATATGTATCTAGTTAACTATTTAGACTAGATACATGTGTATCTAGACAAAATTGTGCCCACTAATATGGATCGGAGGTAGTACATATAATGAACGAATGAATGGACCCATGGTCACAATTTTTATTACACGAACAAAACCTTAATTTACTAAGTTTAATCATGGTCCCTTAATTGCCGTCGCCATCCCATATACAGAACTCCCCAGGAATTTCAATTGCGCTTATATCCATCACTGTAGGACTTGGGTTCAACCTTTCCCAAGCCCCTTTTCATCAATGGACTCCTGACGTCTACGAAGGAGTGTGATTCGTTCGACAAAGTACTACTGTAGGAAGCAAATCGGTGAACAGTGAAAGCTCCTCGACCGACAGTCCCAGATCCAAAGCTACGCAGCGAGCTTAGCTAGGGTGTCACTGATAGCTGGGACCGAGCGATACGTGGGGGGAAAACGTTTCGAGCGAAGTGAGCCCGACGAGGCCACAAGGTGGGCCCTGATGGCGACGCGGATTTAAACTGGAAAAAGTCACCGCGTCATGTGCTGGTTTGCAATCTCCCTGCGACGTTGCTGGCAACAACTGGCCGCCACCGGTGAGCTTTTCGTTTTGACCGAGCGGGTTATCGGATCTGGTATTCCCCGCTGGCCTCTCCACGGCAAGTTCACAACACGGTTTTACGGACGGCACTGAAAAATGGTCTTGTGTATACGAAAAAATTCCATGGCTGATTTGAGAAAATGAAAATAATGCATAGTTTGAAAATGTGGGCATTAAAAATGTATTGTTGGGAACAAGAAAATTTTGAGCATGAGAGAAAAATGATTACGGTCTAATATTGGATGAGCACACATTTAGCACGTAAATGACTAATTCTCAAAGTACAAAATAAATACGCAGACGACACGTAGAAGAACAATAGCTTCCAAAAAAAAGTATGCACAAATAGCCATTTTGTTCAACAAACACCCTCGTGGGATGAACTTGTAATTCTTCTCCTCTAAAGATGTAAAACTATTTTGCAAAAGAGTGTAAAGCGATACAAGTACAATCGTACTTGCATCAATGTGGTATTATCTTTGTGTCGATGGTTGGACTCATGGTCGGTATTAGATAAAAGTTGTAGTACAAAACCTTTCATCGAAACCTTATGCTATCCAAACTTTTATTAATCTTTGTGGTCATGTAGACATCTTACAATAAGCCCGGGAGTCTGAATATACAAAGGTGTGTTGTATTTTGAGATAGAGTACAACTTTAATTCGTGGTCATTTAGCTCCCTTAATGGACAAATGCGGTGGTCTCAACCAGAGTTCTATATGACATGTTTAACCACATACCAAATTCTGTAGGAAATTTCTAACGACGTAGGATAAAGGAAAACAACCCGCTAGGATTAGTCATTTGCGGTATTTATTTTTTATAGAAGAAGCCCAGCAAGTGAGATACTAGAAATTCAGTTATGGCAGGATTTAAACTCCGGCCAGCAGGGATGCACCACTGTGACCATACCAGTATACCACTACACTTCTGCCTAGTCCTCAGCACATAGGATATAAAGTTGTGAATAGGTTAAGGGAACGAAAAGATCCGTCGATAGGTTTGCATGAACTTAAGTAACATGTGCTATTATTTATGTATATCTACCGTGTTTTTGTATAAACATGAAAAAGATCATAATTCCAGGAGAGGGGCGAGGGACATGTGACTATCATCATCATCAAGCCTGCAACATCAAGTGTAACGTGACATGCTGTCAAAAAGAAAGTGTAACGTGACACGTCCATTAGCTTCAGCTACAAAAGCAACATTTCCATCGCATGTATCCGTCCTTTACAAGCAAGCGGCTACATCTACACCGTAGTACCGGTGCTTAAGCTCTGATATCCCAACCCGGTAACCCGCCAGCCAGCATCCACACCCTGTAGGACGATCAGCCGTGCGGTCCCATCCGTCATCGACCCATCATCCCGCACGCCCGCACCAAACCAGACCCGGAGAACTGAATTAAGTAAGGTAATAAATTAATCACGCGTATTACCGTGCGGCTAGCGCGGCGACAAGGTAAAAGGAGTAGAAGCATCGCGTCTCGTATCCGCGTCCAGCTCCTCTGCCATTTCTATTCCCCCCTTTCCTTCCTTGCTCGCCTTCTTCTTCCTCCTCCCCCAAGCCATTCGATTGATTCGATCTCGATCCCGTCTCCAGATTTCCTCCCAAATTCGCCTCCAGACAGCCACCGCAATCCGCTCCCCGAGGCGTCCCCTCAACGTGCAGTGCCCTCACGCGCGCACTCGCCGCTCCCTCCCAACCTTATTAATTCCCCTTCCCTTCCCCACTTCAAAACCTCCCCCTCTTCCTCCTCGCCGTCCTCTCCCGCACCGCCGCGTTGCTCCGCCGCGGCATCCGTAGGTCTCGAGGGATCTCTCCACCTCCCGCATTTCCTGATCCAGTTCGATTTGGGAGGGTTTTGTTCCATCGGAGAAATGTGGGTGGCGGAGCGGATGCTGGGGGAGCGGCGGATGCGGGGGATCCACCGCTTCGCCCGGAACGCCAAGCTCACGGGTCTCTGCCTCTTCCTCACCATCCTCGTCCTCCGCGGCACCATCGGGGCGGGCCGCTTCGGCACGCCGCAGCAGGACCTCATCGAGCTCCGCCACCGCTTCATCTCCCACCCGCAGCGCGCGCTCGCCGAGCACCAGGACGCCAAGTCCAAGTCCTCCGACTCCCACCCGCACAAGCCCGCCGCCCGGGACGACGAGCCGGAGCCGCAGCCCCGGTCGCTGAGGGACCCGCCCTACACGCTGGGCCCCAAGATCTCCGACTGGGACGAGCAGCGGGCCGCCTGGAACGCCCGCCACCCGGAGACCCCGCCCTTCCTCAACGACGTCAAGCCCAGGGTCATGCTCGTCACGGGGTCCTCCCCCAAGCCCTGCGAGAACCCTGTCGGCGACCACTACCTGCTCAAGTCCATCAAGAACAAGATGGACTACTGCCGCATCCACGACATAGAGATCTTCTACAACATGGCTCTGCTCGACGCCGAGCTCGCGGGTTTCTGGGCCAAGCTGCCGCTCCTCCGCGCACTCCTCCTTGCGCACCCGGAGGTCGAGTTCTTCTGGTGGATGGACTCCGACGCCATGTTCACCGACATGGTCTTCGAGCTGCCCTGGGAGCGCTACGGGCCCTACAACTTCGTCCTGCACGGCTGGGACGAGATGGTCTACGACGACAAGAACTGGATTGGGCTCAACACCGGAAGCTTCTTGCTGCGCAACTGCCAGTGGTCGCTTGATTACCTTGATACCTGGGCGCCCATGGGGCCCAAGGGCCCTGTACGTATCGAGGCCGGGAAGGTGCTCACCAGCTACCTCAAAGACCGGCCGGTCTTCGAAGCAGACGATCAGTCGGCCATGGTGTATATCCTCGCCACCCAGCGTGAGAAATGGGGTGATAAGGTGTATCTAGAGAATGGCTACTATCTCCATGGCTACTGGGGGATCTTGGTGGACAGGTACGAGGAGATGCTTGAGAACTACCAGCCAGGCCTTGGTGATCATCGCTGGCCACTGGTCACTCACTTTGTCGGGTGCAAGCCCTGCTCAAAATTCGGTGATTACCCCGTCGAGCGGTGCCTCAAGCAGATGGACCGTGCTTTCAATTTTGGGGATAACCAGGTCTTGCACATGTACGGGTTTGAGCACAAGTCTCTCGCGAGCAGCGGGTCAAGAGGATCAGGAATGAGACCAGCAACCCACTTGAGGCCAAGGATGATTATGGGTTGCTCCACCCAGCATTCAAGGCTCGGAAGACTACTACGTGATAATTATAGTACACATTCCACTTTCATTTTGTTCGTTCGTTCTGGATCCCCTTGGATCCTATAATTTCTCTTTTTGTAGACTCAGGGTGACTACGGAGTTTGTGTTGGTATCACGGGATCGATATCTATGTTGTACTGTCAGATTTTAGAGAATTCTGTTATGTTATCGATGGCATAATCTATGTCTTACGCTTCTAGAAATTGAGTTAGTGAAGGAAACTGAGTTAATTGGCCACTTCTTCGGTTTCATGTTTATCTCTTTTATCGATTGAATAGTTAAGTATTTTGGTTTGTCACAAGTGCGCAATTAAGTGCCCCAAAAGGCATTTGTCATCTGCTTATTGCGTCTTCTTCAGTAGGATATGGTTATCCCTTTGAGCCAATTATATTGCTTTACTCTTTGCGTTGCTATTGGTGGTAGTTGGGTAGGATGATATCTCGTTTTGTCATATATGAGTGACTCAAATTTCTCAAAAGTATTCCTAGTGGGAAGCTACTTTCAGTTTATATTGAGCCTGCCGTGTCCTGGCTTCATCTTTCTCAGTTTTGTTGAATCACTTAATATGGAAATTGAGTTAGTGAAGGGAACTGAATTATGTCATATGAGCTGAATAGTTAGGATTTTCTGTTGTCACAAGTGTACAATTATAAGTGACTAAAAGGTATTTGTCATGTGTTTATTGGCATGTTCTTAAGTAGGATATGGTAGTCTCTCTGAGCCAATTATTTTCCTTTTTTTGCATCGCTATGGTCGTAGGATATCTTGTTTTGTCATATATGAGTGACTGAAATCTCAGAAATATAGCTACTGGGAAGCTACTTTCAGTTTATATTGGCCTGTTGTGTACTTGTGTCCTAGCTTCATGTTCATCAGTTTCGTTTCAAATCACCTAATATGGCGGGTATGGAGACATGGAGTACATAAATTCATCAGTTTTTGTGGACTTTTGACCAAATTGAGGATGGCCGGGTTGTCTATATACAATAGTTTGTCCTTTCTCTGTCATGAAATATTGTGTGTTCAGCTATCTACTCTTTGGTATTGGCATTGCAAATGCCCTGTTATGTAAAGCTTGTATCTTCTTCTGGGTGAAACGTTATGTTTTTCTATTACACAAGCTAATTGTCTGTTTTGACAATGCTCGGACCGCTAATGATCCTGTTAATCTGCTATTTCTATGGAAAGCAGCAATGTCCACTGATCTGTTTTGTCGCATAAGCGTCTTCATCGATATTGCGTAGTATGGTAGCTTGATCATTACAGAGCTTGATATTGTTGTGTGAAACAAATGCCTGCACTTCAGTAGGATATGGTTCTCTCTGAGCCAATTATTTTGCTTTCTTCTTTGCATTGCTACGATTGTAGGATATCTTGTTTTGCCATATATGAGTGACTGAATTTCTCAAATATAGCTAGTGGGAAGCTACTTTCATTGTTCTGCTGTGTCCTAGATTCACGTTCATCAGTTTTGTTTCAAATCACCTAATATGGCGGGTATGGAGTACATAAATTCGTCAGTTTTGTGGACTTTTGTCCAAATTGAGGATGGCCGGGTTGTCTATATACAATAGTTTGTCCTTTCTCTGTCATGAAATATTGTGTGTTCAGCTTCTGTTCTTTGGTATTGGCATTGCAAATGCCCTGTTATGTAAAGATTGTATCTTCTTCTGGGTTAAACGTTATGTTTTCTAATTTACACAAGCTAATTGTCAGTTTTGAGAATGCTCGGACCGCTAGTGATCCTGTTAATCTGCTATTTTCTATGGAAGCAGCAATGTCCACGGATATTTTTTGTCACGTAAGCTTTTTCATCCATATTGCGTAGTGTTGCAGCTTGATAACTACTACAAAGCTTGACATTGTTGCCCTTCAAAAAAAAACTTGACATTGTTGTGTGAAACAGATGCCTGCACTTCAGTGCAGCTGTGAAATACCGGAAAGATTTGTCTGGTTCTTTATCATAGGCTAATTCAGTTATCTGTCTCATATTATTCTGCATACTGCGAGGACTCGGTACCTTCTGGCAGTTGCTGTGCGAACACCAGTGCAGCCATGGATCTGGGAATGATTTTTCAGTATCCAATGTCATAACATGTTCAGTACTATAGTTAATTTCCAGTCAAACCAAATATTCGTGATGTTGAGTCAACTATTTGCTTCTTTCAAACGGGAGTAATTAGCGTTCATGCCCCCGATGAGTTACCTTTTCTATACTCTACTAGTCAACTACGGTATATACTGGTGCAATCTCTTTCTTTTTTTGGTAAACTGGAGCAGCACTACCAGAGTATTACAGTACTGGAGTGATATAGCCGCATTTCACATGCCAAGTAACAATACTGGTTTAATTTGACCATGCGGCCTGCAAGTCATATAAGCGTGATAGCAACAATACAAACAGCAGGAAATGAGCTGATGTGACACAAATTGGATAGGGATTCATGCTCCGCAGCGATTCAACAAGCAAATTTCTGAATATTATAAATTGTTATCAATGGGGAACACCTACAGGAGCAAAAAGAACACCCTACAAAGTTCAAAAACAATTCCAACACTTCCCAGCAGCCGAGGAGCAAATCTCGTGTTCCAAGTGCTGCTGGGTTCCTTATTGCTTTGGTTTGATATGGGCTCCCAGCGAGAGAGGACATCGGCTGAATCAATGATCATTTATATAGCTGCTTCAATCTTCTTGCGGCTTCGATAATGTTCTCTCTGTGGCCAAATGCGCTAACCCTCACAAAGCCTTCACCGCCAGGCCCAAATCCACTGCCAGGAGTAGTAACCACATTCGCCTTCTCAAGGATCTCGCCGAAGACATCCCAAGAATTACGGCCAGGGAAGTGCACCCACACATAAGGAGCATTCTTGGCACCATAGACGCTAAATCCAAGCGACGTAAATGTGTCGACGATGATTTTAGTATTTTCCTTGTAGAATCCAACAACGTCTTGCATAGCCTGCATGGGACTAGAGATGAGAACAAATAGCGTGAAAGACCCATAAAAAGATTTGAAGCCCTAAAACTCTACCTTTAGACCCTCTGAAGAGAGGCAGCCCAAACCACCTGCTTGAGAGATGGTTGATGCACCATTGAAGGAAGTGCAGACTATGCGGTTGAAGTCTTTAGCCACTGGATGTCCATCAGAGAAAAGGAGCTCCTTAGGGACAACGGTCCAACCCAGACGAACACCGGTGAATCCAGCATATTTAGAGAAAGATGCTGTCTCAAGGGCAACCTGCACATCAACAAACCATAATGACACAAGTCCAGTTTGAAGTATTCGGTTGAGACAATTGGTTAACTCACAGAACACAGACCAAACATGTTGAGGGAAAAGTTAAAAAATCCAAAAGGTGGCATGGAGGAGTTCAATCTTGAAACATAGAGCCTACCTCCTTTGCTCCAGGAATTTCAAAGATGGACTTTGGGCTGTCATCTGATATGTACATGGCATAAGCAGAATCATAGACTATTATGGACCCATTATCCTTTGCAAATTTGACCAGCTGTGTTAGCTGCTCCCTAGATGCAGCAGCACCGGTAGGGTTGTTGGGTGAACAAAAGAATATTATATCTGTCCGTGGGACACTTGATAGATCAGGGAAAAATCCATTTTCAGGACTGCATCTCATGTATTCAATATTTCCATACTTCTGGACATCCTGCTGATATAAGTCAGTTTGCCCCATGATAACACTTGAATCAACATATGCCTGTCAAAATGGAAGATACTATTAATTTTGCGACAGACAAAAGTACAGAATGGAATGGTTTAACATAATGACAGGATGAAAATAAAGGAAGAAAGTACACAAATATGTAAGGTGACAACAACTCAAGGTTCAAGCAAAACTGCAGAAAATTATTACAGGATATGATGGGTCTTGGACTGCGATCTTCACATTAGATCCAAAAAGAACCTGGAATTTTGAATCAGAAGAATTATCAATGACAATGTAAAGTGAAAAGTGAACTTATAAGGGGAAGAAGAGCGTTCGTTCTGAACCTGTAGACGAGAAATGTCACATTTTGCGCCATCAGAGACAAATATATCTGTTTCTTCAATACCAAGATCCGCATAGTAGGTTGCAGCAATTGCTGCCCTTAGTTTCTGTACAAAACATTAATGCACCATTTTAACATGATGAAAATAACATCTTAGGACGGCGTATGTTAAGGAATAACCCAAACATGTAACTGACGAGATGAGTTCGAAACTCAACGTAGCCAAAGTCAAGAGCCACAAAAGTATTTGGATGTGCTAGTAAAATAAAGGTAAAAAATGAATTTATTAAGTGATTGTGATATTTGATCTCTTGAGACAGAAAAGTAGAAAACTTACGCATAAAGTTAACAGTTGAAAAAACAGAACTCATCATGAACCAAAGAATTATGCCATTAGATGTTGGTAAATCTGCGTTGATCAGGAGGGCATTTATCCTACTTGAATGATGTCTACTGATGGATGAACATAAAAATGCTACGCGTTCCATTTGCAAAATTGATGAAATTTTCGATATGGCCATATTGGCCCGGTCTCTGACATGCAACGCCGATCATTACATTTCATACGGATATGTTTGTAGGAGGCACTATTATAAATTCGTGATACAACAGAAATATCTTTGACCAATCTAATAGTTTAACATAGATTGCAAATTAAAGTTAAGAGAAGTTTGATTGTATGCTTTTTAGTGAGTACAAATGTTGGTGCCTTGGTGGTAGTAAATTGAGAAGCAACAGTACCTTTTCACCTTGTTCAGCTCCATAACCACTGTAGCCATCCACTGTCGATAAAGCATGTGCTCTCTGCATTTATATGTATACCCATCAAAAGAAGGATATTGAATTGCAAAAGAGATATTATGCAGCACAATGAACATATGAATTTTCTTCGTTCACTACTGCAAAGATATACTGTGTTGAACATTCGAGTGACCAAATTTTACAAAAACTGAGTGTCATACAGAACATCTAGGAACAAGTTTTGACAGAATGAACTTTTGTCGTCCTCTTAAGATAACTATTGTTTAAAGCAACAGAACTAGTAATTCCTTATTAAAAAAACGAAGAGATACCTCTGCCATGGCATTTGTGATGACCTCAGGAATGGGCTCAGTGGTATCACCTATCCCCAAGCTTATAATTTTCGCATCAGGATGCTTGAGCAAATGAGCAGCTCTTCTCCTGGCAATCTGAATAGCAGCCGAGAGATTACCACCATCAAAACCTAAATCTCCAACACAATAGCATCAACAAGAACAAAAGCAAAAAACGAACAATACCTCGGGAAACAAATAGCCTGCTTGGAGCTTGGCTATGTTGGCATTCCGCGAAACCTTGGTCGTGTAACCTTCAGCACGAAAGTAGAATCTTTCAGTGAACTACTACTAATTGAACGTGGGAGCAGGTTGAAATTTGGAAGTATTAGAAGCGAGGTGTTGAGAGGGAGAGAGGACAGTAACCTGTATCGGCGGCCGGAGGGCCGCTGACGCAGCGGACACGGACGGGGAGCCTCCTCGTCTGTCGGAGGTGGCTCGACTTCGATGGCCTGAAAGAATCTCATTAGTAATTAGAAGAACTCGTCAAAGTAGCGAAGCGCGCGGTACGGTGCGGAGCAGGGGAGAAGTGGGATACCTGAGGAAGAAGGACGGCGACGAGAGGAAGGACGAGGGGGTGGCCGTGGTGGAGGGTGAGGCGGTTGTTCCCATCGTCGTCGGCGGCAGGTGTGGTGGCGGCTTGTCTCGATAGCAGGAGGGGTTGGAGCGGCGGCGGCGGCGGTGGGGTGAGTGGTGAGAGCACCAAAGGTAGGAGAGAGTTGCGAGGGTAGAGAACTAGAGACTGCGCGACGGGAGGGGTGTGGGCTTCGGGCCTTCGAGCCCTGGGGTGGTAGTGGCCTGTATTTTCGCTGCGGCGCGGCGTCTCGGAGAAGCTCAAGACAAAAAAAAAAAAAAAAAAACGCCCCCTACTATATCCATTCCATCAAAATATTTTTCCCCTAACTAAAGGTTAGGGTTTCTCTGTCCTCCGGCGGCGGCGACGTCACCGAGAGTTTCTCTCCGTGCGGCTTCAGGCGAGCTTGGCATCGTTCTCCCTATCTTCCCCGGGCTGCTTAGGGTTGTTTTGGCACTCCTTACCAGTTTCGGGAGGGGGCGGGGAGACCTAGGGCTTTTGGTTTCAAGTCAAGATGGGCGATCAAGGCGAGTCGAGTGGATCGGCAAAACCGCGATCAGAGAAAGTCGAGGATCTGTTGGGGAGACTAAACCTGCTAGAAGATGAACAAGATGAGTTTATCTGGGAAGAAGAGGTAGATGAATCTCCTGCCCCGGCAAAGTGGCTAGCGATTGCTAAGGTGCATACGTCCAAGGGTTTTAGCCCTAGCGCACTATTTTCAGATATGCGCTCTGCATGGAATCCTGCCAAGGAGGTCAAGTGGAGAAGGATCGAAGACAACCTTTTTATGGTTCAATTTGGATGTTTGGCAGATTGGAATAAGGCGATCAACCAAGGTCCTTGGTTGTTCCGTAATCAAGCTCTGATGATTGAAGAATATTACGGTTTTGAAAACCCTAGATCAGTGGTTCTGGACAAATTGGATGTATGGGCATGGGTACTAAAATTGCCTGACAATTACCTCAAAGATCAAGTGATCAAAGGTATGTGCAGAACAGTGGGTCTTGTAAAGGAGGTTCAGTTAACTTTACCGGCGGGTTTCGCTGGTGAGTTTGTCAGGATTAGAGTTAGACTGGACGTGAATAAGAAATTATCTCGATTTGTGTCTATCACAAGGAGCCAGATAAAAGAGTTCTACCAAGTACAATCTGAAAAGCTTCCGGTTTTCTGTAATCATTGTGGACTCATGGGACATTGGCATGAAGAATGTGGGACTGGTGAGCATGATCTTGCAAAGATGGAGTGGGGTAAGTTCATTCTGGTAGATGATGGCAGAGGTAGAGGCAGGACTGATAGGGGCAGAGGCCGAGGGCCTAGTCGTGGTAACTGGGGTGGCCGAGCTCCTTTTGGGAGAGGCAGAGGTAGGACTGAAACTAGTGCTGCGGATCAGACGGACTTGGACTCTCACGAGTGGAGATCTGAGCAGCATGAAGATGAGGATGGTCTAGAGAAAGAGAATCCATCTAGGAAAAGACTGAATTTCGATCCTATGGTGACAGTGTCTGCGAAGAACGCTGCTACTCAGAACTTACTGGCTATTGAAGGTAAAGAGAGTGTTCTGACGGAGCCGGCTGACAAGGTCATGTCGACGCCGGAGAAGGTGCAACAACCAAAGAGAACAAAGCTTGGCGGTGATTAAAACACAAATATGATATCGGCAACTCCCGATGAGGGGTTGACCGGACGCAATGAAACTCTTAGGCTATAACAGCCGTGGTCTGAATAAGGCCACGGCTACCCGGGCGCTGCTGAATTTGTTGAAGCGGCATGACCCGGATATGGTGTTCCTCTCTGAAACTCATCTTGATGAGTGGTCGACGGAGATTCTTCGTCGTCAGCTAAAGTTGGATTTTAAGGAGGTGGTTAGGAGTGATGGTCGAAGTGGCGGTCTGTTGCTTCTCTAGAGGAAACCGATTGTCATTTCCTTGAGGTACAAAACAAAAAAAATCATTGATGTGTTTGTGGGCAATAGTCAGCAAGATGTGTGGCGTTTTACTGGAATGTATGGTGAGCCTCGCTGGCAGGATAAACACTGACATGGCAATGCTTGAGAGATTTGAATGCATCTGTCAGGCTGCCATGGCTGATTATGGGTGACCTCAACGAAATTCTCTACCCTTTTGAGAAGGAGGGAGGTAATTGATGTCTACTATAACTTCTATTCTTATAGACAGTGTTGGGCCTCCAAGTGCAGAGGTTTGTAGAACAGCAGCAAATTTCCCTTAAGTGAGTAACCCAAGGTTTATCGAACTCAGGGAGGTAGAGGTCAAAGATATCCCTCTCAAGCAACCCTGCAATTAAGATACAAGAAGTCTCTTGTGTCCCCAACACACCTAATACACTTGTCAGATGTATAGGTGCACTAGTTCGGCGAAGAGATAGTAAAATGCAGGTGATATGGATATTAACAAGTGGTATATGTAGTCTGTGATAAAAATGGCAGCGATCGAACATGCAACAGAACTGGAAATAAACGGTGTTTTGATGCTTGGAAACAAGGCCTAGGGATCATACTTTCACTAGTGGTCACTCTCAACAATAATAATATAACTGAACACATATAAATACTTCCTCTTCAATATGCAACTTAGGTGCTACTCGGAACTATTCTTCTGCTGGATAACAAACATCATTACTACTACTTAGGGCTACAAAAGCACATCTTAAAGTCTGAGTAAACAAACACCATGATTTCACAATGACATCCAGGACAAAGAACAACTCATGGTAAATATCCCTCTAATCTATTATCCTGGTAGAGTCACACACGCCACCCGCACTGTCACCAAGGCTGTGTGTTCTCAACAATGACTCCGGAAATTATAATGATAAAACCAATTGAGTAGCATATCCATAACATAATGAAGGGGAAACATCTATGAATTCAACTAGATTACAATGCTCATGATCACATAAAGATTACACCATGGGAGAGAGAGATAAACCACATAGCTACCGGTAGGGCCCTCAGCCTCGATGAAGAACTACTCCCTCCTCATCATGGGAAGCAGCAATGGCGATGAAGATGGCTCCGGGGGCACTTCCCCGTCCCGGAACAGAGACTTATGTCCCCCGAATTAGGTTTTTTGGTGGCGGCGGAGCTCGGAGTCGAATCTGGGAAAAGTCTTCGGTGTTCTCACGTTTTTAGGTCACAAGTGATTTTATAGGCGAAGAGGCGGCATAAGGCGGTGCTCTGGTGGGGCAAGCGGGCCCATGGCGCGGGGTAGTACCTGGCCGCGTCGTGAGGTCACGTGCCAGCTGTGGGGCCCATCTGCAGCTGGTCTTCTGGCTCCATGGCTTATTTGTACTGGAAATAAATCATGTGAATTTTCATCCAATTCCGAGCACTTCCATTTTTGGGCCTTTTCTGCAATAAACAGACAGAAACTGGCACTGGGCACTAGGTTAATAGGTTAGTCCAATAAATGTCATAAAATGATATAAACTTTAGAAGAAACATGTGACATTTGATATAAAACAAGCATGGAACATCAAAAATTATAGATACGTTTGAGACGTATCAGTAATCCACGGCCTCAGCATTTTATGCAGTTGATACCCACAAGTATAGGGGATCGTTGAAATCTTCAATGTGTAAGTATAGTATCGATCCCACGAGGAGTAGAAGGTATAAGTGTTTATCCTTCAAATAAGAGTGTCACTTTCTTATTATCTATGCACTAGACAAAGTAAAATGATGCAAGTGTTTTTGGGTTTTTGGTGTAGAGTTTGCAATAAAATAAAATGCTGAAAATAAAATATGACAAGTGAAAGCTCTCAAAGAGAGAAAGCCCAATCCTCTATGCAGCAAGAGGACAAGCTCAAGTGTGTGTTTCTTATAAGTGGAGAACGTTCCCAAGGGCTACCTAGACTTCATGGCATAAATATTTCTAGAACAACAAGGTAAACATTTTGTCAAGTTTTAATCTTCTTTGGACGGAGCCATAATTAGGGAAAGCTAAATAAATAAACTAAACCCCCTTATGATGGTTCTTATGGCCAAGTAAATGACTGCACAAGAGTTATTAAGACATAGAGTCCCACCATAGCCTTAAACTCTAAGGTCCCCGATACTAATACCCTCATAATGCAACTTCATGACTCGGTCTCAGGTTTACATGTCCTCCCAAGTCTCCCTCACTCCATTACACTACGGTGTTCTCCTATGAGCCCATATAGGTGAAGTGATGTGCAGTCGACGTTCGCACAACACCATCATAGAATTACATAAAAGATAAAACTAGACAAAATACCAACACATGTCATAATAAATCATTGCCAATCCATCCTATGCCCCCAGGAACATGAGAGAACTACTCACAACGCAAGACATGATATGATTCAATGGTATAAGTGATACAACACAATCTGAAAATATAATCTCACCCCAAACAATGACAAGTAGCAATCATACACAGTAGAATAGCACTTAACAATAGCTAGGGTTCAACAATCTCAAACTATGAGGGGGATGAAGTGGATCACGAAGATGGTGATGGAGATGGTGCTGGTCTTGACGGTGGTGTTGATGGAGACTCCGGAGGGGGGATGGAGGAGCCTTCCGGAGGTGATTCCGGCGGCGTTTCCCCCCTCCGATCTCTCCGGCGGCAGCCTTCTGTCTCCTGTTTCGTGGTTTTTGTGTTTCTCCGCCGCCTCCTCGCGAAACTCCTCGGGGGACTATTTTTATAGTCGTTTTAGGTCAAGACGAAGCCACGGAGACGAAAACGGACGGCATCGGAGCCACGAGGCCCAGATGGGGGTCCCACGCGGCCAAGGAATCTGGCCGCGTGGGCCCACCTATTTTGGCCCTCGGGTCTCCGTTTGTTCGCTTCCTTCGTCCTACGCTTCGTTCCTTCCAAAAACTGATGCCCGTAAAATATTAGGTCATTTGGACGTCGTTTGGGTCCCTGAAACATCAAAATATAGAAAATAGGGTTTTCTGCCAGTGCAGGGTTAATTCCAAATAAATGGGGAAACTGTGAATTATCCCCAAAATCATTATAAAACATAAATATAACCCATATATGATGCAAATAAGTTGGAATATCAAGTAATAAAATGTAAAGTTCATGTATGCATTTTACATGCATCAACATCCCCAAGCTTAACCAATACTCGTCCTCGAGTATGAAGGTGATAAAACTAACATGGACTTTGCATTTTAATACTATCAATGGATATCAAAGATGATTACTATTGCTACATAAAGTCAAATGATTCATTCTCAAAGGAGTAGCAATATACAAGATAGATTATAAAGTGATATCAAATATTCAATGAAAGGATGTTCAATGATAATTCACAAAGTGTAACATAGAAGAAAGTACTATGGACAAATGTATGCATAATGAAAAGTAAAAACATCCTATAATGGTCATAGAGTATTCTTGTAAATCTGAATATAAAAGGTGGACACTTTGGAAAGATATATAAATAGTAGAGGTAAAACATGAAAAGTTTCATCTAGCTTCCAAATGCTTCTACTTAAGTTAATGTTTGCAATGTGGTATCATTGGTGTGAGCTCTCATTACCCCTATCATAGCATCTTGAATGGTTAAAGTTTAAAGTGAAAGCAAATATGAGTAGTGCTTGACAAAGTATGGGTTGAATGCCTCATGCCCCGTGAATACGAGTACCTACACCACGGTGTTACTCAACTCGGGCCACAAAGCAAGTTCAAGTTAAGTCATTGTAAGTAATATAATAGCGTCATCAAGAGCGTCAACTGGGGTACCTCTTGTCCCAGGACATGGAACAAGCCCATGTCAAAATGACAAGACAAACAAACAAAATGAACAATCTCAACACCTTTTTATTTACTATTGGTATAGCTTTTTATTGTGAGGTGCATCACTGAAGGTTCACCATAGCATGTAAGTAAATTTCCACCATGAATGATGCATGGCTTAGATTAGCGGCCCAGGCGTCTCTCTAGCCATTTATACAAACTCATTAAACTTACTAAGTTTCCGCATTTATTTGGCACCATGATAAGCATCCATAAACAAAAGTACATGATATCAACTAAATATAAGAGCACGTTGAAAGCTTGCCATGTGACAGCACATATGAGCTAACTCCCAACCAAGACTCTTGTCAAGCTCACAACTTCATAATTTTAATCACAATGGTTCATGTTTATTAAGTGCAATAAAAGTAAAGTGTGCATCAAGTTCGTGAGAGCTTTTTAACCAACTTTTCCCATAACAATCAATAACATAAGCATTTTAATTCAGAAGTATAGATAATACAATATAACATGATAAACATACTCGGAATAGCATAAAGCTAATAGGTAGATATGGTGGACTCACTGGAAAAACTTTGGTTGAAGGTGTTGGAAAACAAGTTTTTACTTGTTGGAATTTTTGGGCTAGCAAGAGGGAGAAAGTTGACCGTCTAAATGCATGCATAAGTGTCCATAGAACTAACCAATCCATGTTAAACAAAGTAAAGTAACATTCAGCATCAAAACATGAATAAAAGATAGCTCTTGATAAAACACTTGCAAATTAATACTCATTAAAAAGCACATGAATCATGCAACTATATGTATCTTTTTGAATCAACTCAAACATCCCTTTCCCAATCTTTTTAATAGCATCCAACTTAATTCAACCCAAATTTCCAGTAGCTCTCTCATATATAAATGATAGTGGTGGTCTCAAGACAAACAAAAATCAAACCGAAATAAAAAGCAAATAAAGACGCTCCAAGTTTATGCGATAAAGTGCATTGATCGAAAAACAGAAGTTAGACGTGTGCAAACCGAGAGTGTGTTGGTCCAGTGGGGTTGTCTTCACATCCCCAAGCTTATGGTCTTCACCATCCTTGGATAGCTCTTGGTGCATCTCCTCTAATCCCTGTGAAAAAACTTCAAAACACCGTTTCTCCCATTTCTTTTCTGTGGGGTGACATTAGTAGTGATAGACAAATGAATTGCTTGCTGCATAAAATCCTTAAAAAAAATTCATATGAATGTCCAGAAAGTGTATAATGTTGTATGCCTACTTATAAACTCAATTGGATCAAAAAATTCAAGTTAAAAGTTCAAAGAATGCATCAAACAAAATGGGACAGAATCTGTCCAGAAAAACAGCAGCAGCAAAACGCATTTTTCTACCCTACTTAAATATGTCGAAAAATTCTGAAAAATTCATGCTTACAGAGGATGAAAAGTTGCAACTACAGTTAAATATCAGCTCATTCGGAGTTACAGAATAGGAATGAAAAATCATACCGTGCACAGATTCGTGCTGGAATAAAATCTCCGAATACAATAAGCAACTTTTTCAACCAAAATGGGTAAAACTTGGCACTTTATTAAAAATTCAGAAACAAAACTAAAAACTAAGTCTCTTGTTACAGCAAGAGGACACAAAGAAAACAAAAAAAAACAACCGGGTTGCCTCCCGTAAAGCGCTTTCTTTATAGCCATATAGCTAGGCTTACTTACTTGGTATCAAGATGGTTGGAGTGAGGTGGCTTGGCATCCCCAAGCTTGAATTCTTGTACTTATTTGAATATGTAGGGTGAGCCTAGGGGTAACATCCCCAAGCTTGAGTTTTGTCCCTCTTGATCTTGTTCATCACCCTCAACTCTTCCACTTGAAAATTCTCTTTACACAAAACTCATCATAAAACTTGATTAGAGGGTTAGTGTCTCCATAAATTAAATCCACATAGGTATAGCAAAGACATATCATGAGTTGATTCTAAACATTAATTACTGTTACTATGGTTGTATTTGTTCTTTGATCAAAAGAACCACACAAAACACAAGTAATGAGAGTAATGCAAAATAAAGACATAATCTGTCAAAAACTGGACAGCCCGTAAAGAGTGAATTTTCAGAGGCACTTATGTCGTGGTGGATCACGGCAGATGCCATAGGTATGGCTAAGATGGGGCCGAATAGTCGTTGGGGGAATCCGGGAGGGTTTATGCACTCAAGAAGTGCACACGCAAGAACACGCAAGAACACGAACGAAAAACCAAGCAACCAAGAACACAAAGCACACCACGATGTACCCTGCTTCGGGGCCCTCTTGCGGAGGTAACACCCCTACTGCAGCACTATCCTACTCAGTGTATAGCTCAAAGTGACAAGTACAAGCTGCTCCTCGAGCTGTATGATGATACAATGGTGAGAACTTGAGGTAAAAGATGGAGCTAGACGGGAGGAAGAAGGCACTCCGAGCTAAATCCGAGGTGTTTCCGGGGTGTTCCGAGCTTCCTCTCTCCCTTTCTTTCTCTCTTCATCAACTAGTTCCAGCGCGGGGGGGGGGGGAGATCTCAAACAGGAGTGGGGGGAAGCCCATTATATAGGTCAGCCGGGTTACCATTGTGCCCCTCGCTGAACACTGTTGCCATGCCTCTGCAACGGTCACCACCGTACCACCGTACCTCGGTCAGGGACAAGACGTGGCTTGCCCATCTCCTGTAGCCTAACGGCAGAACTAGCATGTCCCCTCTGACCTAGACAGGACGTGGCCTGGCAGAGCTACCTCGTAGCCTTTTCCCAGATCCCGCGTGGTCAGCGGTCCGAGACGTGCAGGCCCGCCGAACCCGGGCACGCCTCTGCCAGGCTCCTTGACAGACGCTCCCGTGTCAGGCGCTCCTGTACCCGGCTGGAAGTGACAGGAGCATTGACTCCTGCCCGACCTACTGCCTACCACCTCGGTTAGCTCGGCACGGATGTGACGAGCTCCGTACCTCGGGTCTTGCGCTTAAGATCTTCACCAGGTCGGATCTTACTTCCTCCCCACAGCTTCTCCTACTCTCACAACACAAACCACTGCACTGAGGTAGTTAGGTCGGCTGAACATAGCTCGGACAGTGAACCTCGGCCCTGGCCAACAGTATACCTCGGACCCCTCTGGACCAACAGTATACCTCGGACCCCTCTGGGCCAAGATAGGTCGGCCTGTATTCTCCAGGTCAAGATGAAGCTCGGACATTCCCAGGCCCAAACAGGTCGGCCCTTTCTGTACCTCGGCACACCTTCGAACTCCACTTATGCCAAGCCTTGACCCTACCCGGGGATACTCCCCCAACAACTTACGTTGCTCAAATCAGAAAATTTTGAACTAATGAAATGTGTATTAATAACTGAATATTGCTGTCGTAAAACATCAAGTCAAAATTCCTCTTCTGTGATTTTATACATTTTTCGCAATGAAGCTCAGGAATCTGTTTTCTGGACAGCAAATCACTATTGTTTAATCCCACCTCTCAAAAGAGGTTATTCTTGCCATAAAGATGAAAAATAAGATAAAAATGTGTTGTTACAGTAGTAATCAAGCACCTTGACTCAAAAACTAAAAATGAAACTGAATAAAAAAAACCATGGGTTGTCTCCCACAAGCGCTTTTCTTTAACGTCTTTTAGCTAGACATGATAGTTTTAATGATGCTCACATAGGAATAAGAATTGAAATGCAAAAGAGAGCATCAAGAGAAAAATATGAAACACATTTAAGTCTAACCCACTTCCTATGCATTGGGATCTTGTAAGAAAATAAATCATTGAAACACAAAGCAAGTAGCATAGGAAGATAAAACAAGAGCAATTTCAAGACTTTGAACTTAAACAGAGGAAACGTAATAATATTGAAATGTTTAGAACCATGTTTTCCCTTCTCATAATAACTTTCAGTAGCATCATGAATGAATTCAACAATATAATTATGACATAAAGCATGTCTTTCATGATCTACAAGCATAAAAGTATTAATACTCTCCACATAAGTAAAATCCTTCTTATTAGTGATAGTGGGAGTAAAACATTCATAATCATCATTGTAATCATCATATATAGGAGGCATATCATAATCATAATAAACTTTATCCTCAATAGTAGGTGGACTGAAAATATCACATTCATCATTGTAATCGTCATAAATGGGAGACATAGTATCATCAAAATAATTTTTCTCCTATATAGTGTAATCAGGAGAATTCAAAGACAAAGTAGGACTCTCATGAGTGAGAGTATTGTCACAAACAGCAAGTATATCATCTTTATCCCCACATAATTTAGTAACAAGTTCTAAACATGGAGGATTATCAAGCAAAATAGGACCATCATCTAGAGTACTATCATAAAACATGTCTAAGCCATACTCCTCATCATTTTTAAAATTATTATCAATAATGTTCTCATTAGGCATAGGTTGATAGTCCTCCTCATCATCAGAATCATAAAAGCAAAGTTTATCATCAACAAAATCTTGAGTGTTACCTCATCCATAGGTGGTGAAGGTGGAAGTTTCCTCTCTTCATTCTCTAGTTGTTCACCATTTTCATCATCTTCTTGGGGTTGCATGGGCATCCCCAAGCTTAGGTTTTTATCCTCTTCTTCACATTCTTCCTCTTCCAAGTTTATGTTTTCATCATCTTCTTCCTGCAAAACATCAGTACTTTCTTGGGGAACCTTGCCCCTCTCATTATAGTCAACAACATAAATATTTTGAGAGAACTTGGCTATGCAATATTCAAGAATAGAAGTGACCTTTCCTTCGAATCTCTTAACTCTAGGGCAAGTTTTATTTTCATTAGCAAAGGTGTGCAATTCATTAGATGCATAATAAGTAACAAATTTCTCTACTTGTTCCATCCCTAAATGAGTGTAATCATAAGTATGGTAAGATGCTATGACACGTTCTTCATGGAACTTACATTGAAATTCAAAGTGTCTATCAGTATGTTTGAAGCAACAAGTTTTATTATCATGGAATAAAAGCCACTCTCCAGCAATATAATTTAAACTTTCCATGAAATCTTTTAGTATTTTCCGTTCTGTTGACTCTTTAAATTCGTCAGCAATTTTAGAAGCTTTCATGTATCCATAGTAAAGATTCATTATCTCCGGAAGAGTTTTTATGGTATTTTCCATTTTCTAATTTTGTTTTTGTTTTTTGATATATATAACTGAAAGTAAAACTAAACTAAATGCAAAACTGAAAGTAAACTAGAGTATATGCAAAACTGAAAATAAATATCTAGTGCAAAGAAGAATAAAAACTTAAGCGCTACACTCCCCGTCAACGGCGCTAGAAAATGTCTTGATACCCACAAGTATAGGGGATCGTTGAAATCTTCAATGTGTAAGTATAGTATCGATCCCACGAGGAGTAGAAGGTATAAGTGTTTATCCTTTCAAATAAGAGTGTCACTATTCTTATTATCTATGCACTAGACAAAGTAAAATGATGCAAGTGTTTTTTGGATTTTTGGTGTAGAGTTTGCAATAAAATAAAATGCTGAAAATAAAATATGACAAGTGAAAGCTCTCAAAGAGAGAAAGCCCAATCCTCTATGCAGCTAGAGGACAAGCTCAAGTGTGTGTTTCTTATAAGTGGAGAACGTTCCCAAGGGCTACCTAGACTTCATGGCATAAATATTTCTAGAACAACAAGATAAACATTTTGTCAAGTTTTAATCTTCTTTGGACGGAGCCATAATTAGGTAAAGCTAAATAAATAAACTAAACCCCTTATGATGGTTCTTATGGCCAAGTAAATGACTGCACAAGAGTTATTAAGACATAGAGTCCCACCATAGCATTATACTCTAAGGTCCCCGATACTAATACCCTCATAATGCAACTTCATGACTCGGTCTCAGGTTTACATGTCCTCCCAAGTCTCCCTCAATTCATTACACTACGGTGTTCTCCTATGAGCCCATATAGGTGAAGTGATGTGCAGTCGACGTTCGCACAATACCATCATATAATTACATAAAAGATAAAAACTAGACAAAATACCAACACATGTCATATATAAATCATTGCCAATTCATCCTATGCCCCTAGGAACATGAGAGAACTACTCACAACGCAAAGACATGATATGATTCAATGGTATAAGTGATACAACACAATCTGAAAATATAATCTCACCCCCAAACAATGACAAGTAGCCAATCATACACAGGTAGAATAGCACTTAAACAATAGCTAGGGTTCGAACAATCTCAAACTATGAGGGGGATGAATTGGATCACGAAAATGGTGATGGAGATGGTGCTGGTCTTGACGGTGGTGTTGATGGAGACTCCGGAGGGGGGATGGAGGAGCCTTCCGGAGGTGATTCTGGCGGCGTTTCCCTCCTCCGATCCTCTCCGGCGGCAGCCTTCTGTCTCCTGTTTCGTGGTTTTTGTGTTTCTCCGCCGCCTCCTCGCGAAACTCCTCGGGGGACTATTTTTATAGTCGGTTTTAGGTCAAGACGAAGCCACGGAGACGAAAACGGACGACATCGGAGCCACGAGGCCCAGGATGGGGGGTCCCACGCGGCCAAGGAATCTGGCCGCGTGGGCCCACCTATCTTGGCCCTCGGGTTTCCGTTTGTTCGCTTCCTTCGTTCCTACGCTTTGTTCCTTCCATAAACTGATGCCCGTAAAATATTAGGTCATTTGGACGTCGTTTGGGTCCCTGAAACATCAAAATATAGAAAATAGGGTTTTCTGCCAGTGCAGGGTTAATTCCAAATAAATGGGGAAACTGTGAATTATACCCAAAAATCATTATAAAACATAAATATAACCCATATATGATGCAAATAAGTTGGAATATCAAGTAATAAAATGTAAAGTTCATGTATGCATTTTACATGCATCAGCAGTCGTTTAGAGACTGCCTGTATGACTGCAACCTTTCTGATTTTGGTTATACCGGGAACAAATTTACCTGGCACATAGGCCGTATAAGAGAAAGACTGGATCGAGCTTTGACAAACGAAACTTGGAACGATAGGTTCGGGGGGGGGGGGGGGGGGGGGGCAGTGCTGCAAAATCTTGAGTATAGCAGCTCAGATCACAGACCAATTATGATGACGCTGGAACCTGTTAATTCACCTGGGAATGTTGGGCCGGCAGTCTTCCGATTCAAAGCAAAATGGTTGAAGGAGGCCCAATTCCGTCTGGTGGTCCAATAGGCCTGGGAACAGGCCGACGCTAGAATTCAAACTAGCTCTCTGGCGGGAAAACTAGCGCTGGTGCACTCTCAGCTACACAAATGGGATCGTTCTATCTTACAGAGCAGGAAAAGAAAGATTCGTAGTAAACAAAAAATTATGGAAGAGGTTGCTAGTGGTGCTCTGACTGATGAGAACATAGAAATGCGAAAGGAACTTGCAAAGGAAATAGAACAATTACTTGAGCAGGAAGAAATTCACTGGGTGCAACGGAGCAGAATTAACTGGCTACAGCACGGTGATAAGAATACTTCATATTTTCACCATTTTGCTAATGAACGTCGTAAGAGAAATTCCATCAAGAAACTGAAGAATGAACATGGTGCATGGGTGGAGGATATCACATCTCTGAACCCTATGGCTTCAGATTATTTTGCAGGGCTTTTCAGTACAGAAGTGGATGAACCGGATCCTGATTTGCTTGCTAAAGTAGTCCCGAAAGTTTCAGATCTTATGAATGAGCATCTGATGAAACCTTATTCAGCTGAAGATGTTAAAAAAGCACTGTTCTCTATCGGTGACATGAAGGCTCCAGGGATCGATGGGCTTCATGCAATTTTCTTCGAAAAATGTTGGGACATTTTGGGAGAGGCCCTGACTGCGGAGGTTCTTGATGCTATAAATAACAAGGTGATCCCTGCAGGTTGGAATAACACGATTATAGTGCTAATTCCAAAAGTTGAAGAACCTGAGTCTATTTCTCAATACCGCCCTATCAGTCTCTGCAATGTTCTATATAAGGTAATGTAAAAAATGATTGCTTTTCGTTTGAAACATGTTCTTGATGACATTATTTCCCCTGTGCAAAGCGCCTTTGTCCCAGGAAGGCTCATAACAGATAATATTCTGCTGGCATATGAGAGTATGCATACGATAAAGAATAAAAAGAAGGGTAAATGGGGCTATTGTGCGGTGAAATTGGATATGCATAAGGCCTATGACAGGGTGGAATGGATATTCTTGGAGAAAATGATGATCACACTTGGTTTTGATGTCAGGTTTGTTGAGCTTCTCATCTCTTGTGTACGATTGGTTACATACAAGGTTCGTTTTAATAATCAAGAAACTAGCAGTTTCACCCCCACAAGGGGTCTTCGACAGGGGGATCCTTTGTCCCCATACCTATTTTTGATCTGTGCTGAAGGTCTTTCAAGTCTTCTGGCTCATACAGAGGAGGTTCGTGGCATTGAAGGTGTCAGGGTTTGCAGAAATGCACCATCAGTATCTCATTTACTCTTTGCTGATGATTCCCTTATCCTTATGAAAGCAAATATGACTAATGCAACTTCATTGAGACAGGTTCTTGAACAATACTGTGCTAGTTCTGGTCAAATGGTGAGTCAGGCAAAATGCAGTATCTTTTTTAGCCCAAATGTCGGCACAGATGTGAAGGCTGAAATCTGTACCGAGCTAGACATTATGACTGAAGCTTTATCAGATAAATATTTAGGCTTGACTGAAACTTTATACACTTGCTTGAGAGAATCATCAAGCGATTAGAGGGATGGAAGGAAAGATTCATGTCCATGGGTGGCAAGGAAATTCTGTTGAAAGCAATCATCCAGGCAATTCCTGTTTATGCTATGGGGGTTTTCAAGATCCCAAAGAGTCTATGCAAACAAATAACTGATGCAATGGCTGCTTTCTGGTGGGGTGACTCGGAGTCTCAGAAGAGAATGGATTGGATGGCATGGTGGAAATTGTGTGTCCAAAGAAGAATGGGGGTTTAGGCTTCCGTGATCTTCATGCTTTCAATCTAGCTATGTTGGCTAAACAATCATGGAGGCTGATTATACTAACCCGGATACCCTATGTGCTAGGGTTTTAAGAGCAAAATATTATCCTCAAGGCAACCTTCTTAATGCTGGAGCAAAGAAGGGATCATCGTTCACGTGGCAAAGTATTATCACGGGATTACAGACTTTCAAGCGAGGATTTATCTGGAGGATTGGAAATGGTGAGTTGATCAACATATGGGATGATCCTTGGGTGCCAGGAAGTCCTACACGCCATGTGATTACACCTAGAGGCGGCATCCTTCTTCGGACTATGAGTAAACTGATCGACCAGCAAACAGGCGCATGGGATGAAACTTTGATTCAGGATCTCTTCAGCCCGATCGATGCCGACAGGATCATGCGCATACCTCTAAATGAGCACATACAGGATGACTTTGTTGCATGGCATATGATAAAGAACTACAGGTTCTTGGTTCGATCTGCATACTATACTGAATGGAACCATCAAAACGGGCATAGGCTAACCAAAGCGGATGACCAAGGGGTTTCGGCAAACAATCCGGTTTGGGATATTCTTTGGAAGCTGCAAGTACCAAGTAAGATTAAAAAAATTATGTGGAAGGCTCTACACGAAATTGTCCCGGGGATGTCCATTCTTGTGAATAGACACATACCCGAGTCTGGACAATGCCCAATCTGTTTTTTGGACACGGAGGATATCAGTCATCTAATTTTCAAATGTCCTAGAGCAAAGGAAGTGTGGAGTTCGTTGGGTGTCTTGCATATTATTGATAGCTTTGGCATGGTGGATAGATCGGGCTCGGTAGCTTTGGAAGAAATGTTGCGTAGTAATATTAATACTCCAGCTGATCTGAAACATGTTGGGATTAAGGAGGTGCTAGCTGTGGGTGCTTGGTACATATGGTGGCAACGACGGGAGGCTGTCAAGGGAGAAAAGGTGGCTCCCCCGCCACGCACGAGCTTCGCAATTCACGCATTAACAATGAACTACAAAGGAGCGGCAAAGGGAATTCCGCAAGAAATTCCTTGGACTAGGCCTCGGCCGGGTTCTTATAAGCTAAATGTTGATGCATGTTTTTTCCCTAATGGTCCAGGAGCTGTTGGTGCGGTGATCAGAAATGACAAAGGTGAAGCTGTAGCTGGAGTAGGGGATCCCATGATTAACCTACTTGATGTTGCAACTTCGGAGGCTTTGGCTCTACAAAGAGGTTTAAACCTGGTGGATGACCTGGGGTGTACCCTGTAACGGTGGAGATGGACTCGCTGGAACTTGTTGAGGCGTTTAATGGAGTGACCGAAATGTGGAGCCCATACACAGCAATTCTCACGGATTGCTTTCTTACTGCAAGAAGAATTGGCCAAGTGGTGGTTCAACATTGTCCCAGGGAAGCTAATAGGGTTGCTCATAATATTGCTAGATTTGCTTATGATTCGAACTCTTCTGTTTTTTGGGAAACTAGTCCCTCTAGCTTTATTATTCCGGATGTAATGAACGATGTATCTTTGTTTGGTTGAAGCAGCAAGTTTCAGACGCACTCTTTTCCCTGCCAGGGTACCTATGGGGACTGGTAGGGTTTTTAATGAGGCGGCTTGCTAGCTTAATAAAATGAGTTTAAAATTCAAAAAAAAATACTATATCCGTTCCATCTAAAAAAACAAGAAACCAAAACTGGTTTCTATTTGTTGCTTCGCATCATATAAAAATGGGGCATCCTATTTGGTTTTATCTGGAAGACATTTGCTTCTAATCTACTCCCTCCCGTTTCTAAATATTATATATTTTAGCTTTTTACTACATACACATGTATCTACATGTAATTTGACACGTTTTAGTGTGTATGTTCACTCATTTGGGTCCGCACCTAGTCAATATGTGAAGAGCCTAAAACATCTTATATTGAGGAAAGGAGGGAGTACTTGTTTCCAATCATAGTAAAATTAGGTTTCCATCCGCTCTATAATTTGCTTCTATGACTTCTGAAATTCGCTTCGATTAAGATTGTCAAAAAATAATTGCTTCGATTTAAAAAAAATAGTTTGTGTCATAATTTAACGAGATATTTATTTCTAAAGCGTCACAATGTCGTTAAACGTCGACTAGGAAGTTGATTCCAATGAAACAAAAGTTTGTTGTATCAAAGTGAAAATTATTTCCATTTTCACTAGTCCATCGTGTTTCCTTCGAAACAGCGATGCCTTAAAAGGGTAATTTGCAACAGATGGGGAATTCGCCTCCATGATGATTGTCAAACACTACAAGACATATGGCCACGCCACAATGTGTGCGTCAACTTCATCCGTGATGCTACGGTACAGTTAATTGAAAGATCCCGATGCCTCACAGCCCTACAAGGCGCTACAAACACTGGACCGAGTAGCATTTTTCGCTCCTTCTCAGTCATGGCATACATTCATGTACTCGTAGCTTCATGCATCAGTTGCCTCTTAGCTCATAGCTCTCCTGCACTCCCCTCTCCTATTTATAGGTCGAAACTAGACCATGCACCGCTAGTCCTAGTCATATGTACTTCGTATTACTCAATGCTATTTTTTTATTTTTTTTGAGGAAAAGGATCCGACGCATATATAAAGGCAGCTCGTACACTTTACAGAAAGGCCCAAAGTAAAACAGAAATAACAAACGGACCCCGAAAAGTGCAAAAACCACCTCAAGCCACCGGAAGGAATCACGATCGGATCCACCACCGTCTTGCCCCAAGCTCCTAGTCGCTGCCGGAGTCGCCGTACCTCGAGCCTCCGGG
Source organism: Poa pratensis (assembly GCA_947311845.1). Lineage (NCBI taxonomy): Eukaryota > Viridiplantae > Streptophyta > Magnoliopsida > Poales > Poaceae > Poa > Poa pratensis. Next base: position 31,249,875 of record CAMZMU010000066.1, on the reverse strand, counting down.
AAGAAGGCGCCGCCACCAGATGTAGACGACCGCAGAAGCCATCCGTCGCACAGCGCCGGAATCTAGTCTCGATGAACGAGCACGGCCACAGCTCCGTCTCCCCGCTTCCGCCCATCTTCCAGCCGCCTCCGCAACGCCCAGGACCACCACCACCAGCACCCTCCTCCAAGCAGACGCTCCCCTCGCCGCCACGGCCGGCCGGAGCAGAACCATCAAAGGAGGAGACCACCTGCAGCACCGCCACCAAAAATAGATCACCCGCAACCACCTCCTTCTCCCATGCCACCACGGCCAGCTGGAGAAACGAAGATGGAAAGGCCTGACAGCACGGAGACTAGTAGCTTCATCCCTTCCTCTCCAGCACCAAGCCAGCAAAGGGAAAGGAGAAGACTCACCAGATCCGCCGTACTGCACACCCCATCGAGCTTATTTAAGCAGGCGCTTGTAGATCCACCACCCGCCGGCCCCATCCACCACGGATCCTTGCCAGCAAGAAGCTTCACCGCACCACGGCCGCTGCTCGGGAACAGCCGCGTCGAACGCCAGGGGAGGAAAGACAGCACAAGGCCATACGCCACGGAGGCACAAAACCTAGAACTACTACTATATACAACGGGCCGGCACCCTAAACCATCTCCAACCCAACCAGCAAAGGTGCCGGCGGCGGGAGAGGCCGGAACTGGGGACGGACGGCGGACTCTCAAGGCAAGGTGGGAGGAGAGGTCGGGGAAAGAAGTGGCTACTCAATGCTATTATTAATTCTACCAGACATCTGATTCAGCTTACACCTACTGCTATATTGTTCTTTACTTCCCTTTCAATGATCCCATAACTTCAACTTACATTTCAACCATATCTTTTATTTTTGACGTTCCATTCATAGGTGAAACGGACCATGTCCAACTAGTGATATCGTATTATTTTTTACTTTATGCCATGCAATTATTATTCCTGTAGTCAGATTGAATAAGCACCTACCATTTGGTGTTCCCTTTCAGTTCCTTTCCTTTGTAGTTGGCAGTGTGTCCATAAGTCTTTTATACATAGGAAAACTGGGGATTATTTGGCTTCGAGGCTTAGAAGCACACAGAGCTTAAAGTCATGTAAGATGTTCACAGAGGTGTGCCGACTAACATAAACACTAATCACAACACATCACAAAAGAAAATAAAAATTGTGTGTGATCTTTCTAAAAACTCACACGATTAGTTCCAGAAAATCATATGCAATGTGCTCATTTATACAATTTTCGCTGGTAGAGATTGCGCGAGGTGAGGGGTGGCCTTCGGGCCCTGGGGTGGCAGTGGCTCGTATTCGCTGCGGCATCTCGGAGAATCTCAGGAAACGAAAAAAAAATCTAAAAATAACTAATGTCTCAAAAACAAAATCAAAATCTAACAAAACTAAGAAATAAAGACTACTTTGGTTTTGTTTTTTGCTTCGCATCATGTAAAAATGGCGCATCTTATTCGGTTTTATCTGGAGACATTTGCTTCTTATCTACTTTGTTTTCAACGTTGTAAAATTAGGTTTCCATCCGCTCTATAGTTTGCTTCAATGACTTCTGAAATTCTCTTCGATTTAACAAAAAAACATTGTGCCATAGTTAATGAGATATTTTTTTGTAGGGTTAAGGCAGTCGTTCTGCCATTTAATTAGATAGAAAGCAAGTCCTTTACGGGAAGGCCTCATAAGAGGTAAGAAAATGTAGAGATATTTATTTCTAAAGCGTCATAGTGTCGTTAAACGTCGACTAGGTAGTTGATTCCAGCGAAACAAAAGTTTATTGTATCAAAATTATTCCCATTTTTTACTTACGGGGAAAGAAATGGAGATGCCTTAAAAGGGTAATTTGCATCGAATGGGGAATTTGCTTCCGTGATGATTGTCAAACACTACAAGACACATGGCCACGCCACGATGTGTGTTCCAAATTCATCCGACATTCTACAGTACTGTTAATTGAAAGATCCCGATGCCTCACAGCCCTACAAGGCGCTACAAACACCGGATCGAGTTGCATGTTTCGCTCCTTCTCAGCCATGGCATATACATTCATTTACTCGTAGCTTCATGCATCAGTTGCCTCTTAGCTCATAGCTCTTCTGCGCTCCCCTCTCCTATTTATAGGTCGAAACTAGACCATGCACCGCTAGTAATATGTATTATATGTTTTGATTTACTCAATGCAATTATTAATTCTACTCCTACTGCTATAATGTTCTTTACTTCCCTTTCAATGATCCCATAACTTCAACTTACATTTCAGCCATATCTTTTATTTTGACGTTCCATTCATAGGTGAAACAGACCATGTCCAGCTAGTGATATCGTATTATTTTTTTACTTTATTCCATGCAATTATTATTCCTGTAGTCAGATTGAATATGCACCTACGATTTGGTGTTCCCTTTCAGTTCCTTTCCTTTGTAGTTGGCAGTGCGTCCATAAGTCTTTTATACATAGGAAAAATGGGGATTATATGGCTTCGAGGCTTAGAAGCACACCGAGCTTAAAGTCATGTAAGAGGTTCAAACAAGTGTGCCGACCAACAAAAACACTAATCACAACACATCACAAAACAAAATAAAAATTGTGTGTGATCTTTCTAAAAACTCACACAATTGGTTCCAGAAAATCAGCGAAAAATGGCGCATCTAAAAAAGCTACTTTGATTTTTGTTTGTTGCTTCGCATCACGGAAAAATGGCGCATATAAATATCTGAAAGACATATGCTTCTAATCTATGGAGTACGGAGTACTTTGTTTCCAATGTAGTAAAAATAGGTTCCCATCGGCCTCGGTAGTTTGCTTACAAGAGTACTGAAAACTGAAATTCACTTCGATTTAACAATAAAGATTGTGTCATAATTAACGAGATATTTATTTCCAAGCAACATAACATCGTTAGTGTCGACTAGGTAGTTGCTTCCAACGAAACAAAATTTTGTTGTATCAAAGTGATTTTTTTTTTTCATTTTCACAAATCCATGTGCTTCGAACGAAACGACAATGCCTTAAAAACAAGATGTTATGTCGAATGGACAATCTGCTTCCATGACGATTGTCTAACATTACACCACACATCGCCACAACACGATGTATAAGTGTGTGGTGACTTCATCCCTTGCACCTATCACTAGTGGAAAACGAGGCACTAGTCCCGGTTCCAGAGGGCCTCTAGTTCCGGTTGGGCAACCGGGACAAGCCAATCAGGACTAGAGGCCCCCTCTAGTCCCGGTTGTCCACGAACCGGGACAAGCGGCCCTCCCACGTGGCCACGGAGGAGCCCGCGGGGCTGGAGACCTTTAGTCTCGGTTCCAGCCACGAACCGGGACTAACGTTAGGCCCTTTTTTCCGATTATTTTTTAGGGTTTAGGGTTTAGGAGGGGTTTAGGGGTATCGGATAGTTTACATTGTACCGGGATCACGTCGATGCGCCAAAAACGTGTTTTGGTATATATATACTACATGAAGATCACGTTGATGCATATATATAACACATACAATTACATAAGATCACGTTGATGCATATATATACCACATACAATATAAGTAGTACATGAAGATCGATCACTATTACATGGAGCTAGGCATTCGTTTTTCATCATAGTGGTACTCTCCGAATCTAGGTATGACATCTGTAAGGAAAAATCCCGTCAATTCCTCCGCAATTGCTTTGAAGCGGTCCTGTATTGGGAGCGCGTTCCGCTTTCTTGTCTACCTGTACCCCGCCTTTCAGGTTGAACCATTTGCACCAGAACAAAGGGATCTTAAAATAAGGTTCATAGTCAAGTTCCCATATCTGCTCTATGTAACCATAATATGTGTCCTTTTGCCCATTGTTGTTTGTTGCATCAAAGCGGATACCACTGTTTTGGTTGGTGCTCTTTTTATCTTGGTCGGCCGTGTAAAATGTATTTCCATTTATCTCGTACCCTTGAAAAGTCAATATAGTCGAAGATGGTGCCTTGGCCAACAAGTATAGCTGTTCTCCAACAGTGGTGTCATTAATGAGACGTGTTTGCAACCAACCGCCGAAATTCTTCACGTGTTCTTCATCAATCCAATCTTTAGGTTGCTCCGGTTATTTCAAGCGTAAAATATTCTTGTGTTCCTCGATATACAGAGCCATTAAGCTGGAATTATGTAGAACTGTGTACTGTGCTTGAGTGAAAGAATGCCCGTCCATACATATTGTTACTTTCTTTCCTGGCGTGCCTTTTCCACGCAGTCTCCCCTCATGGCGCGAATGTAACAGCCCAAAACTGAGAACCTAAAAACCTGTGTAATTTTTCCACTTTTGAGTTAAATTGCATCATGGCATCCATGCATAAACAGGTCTCTTTTGAGTTGGCACAACATTGGTATCGAAATGATATGGAGTTGCTAAAACCAAATGCCAAAGTGCTCTAACAAAACTTTCACAACAATGAGACACTCAAAATTGCACAACATAATACTTTGACATTTCCATATTTGTCAAGTAAGTTCCAAGAGCTCCAAAATAATATTTTGCCCTTGCTCCAAAATAGTTAAATAGCAACATTTGGAAAATTAGCAAAATGCTATAATCCAACACTATGAACAAATGTTGTCAAAAACATTTTATTTTGCAACACCAATTTTTGTGGTGCCTCTACATGTTATTGGGAGTCTACCCAAGTTTTTGCAGAGTTTTCTAAATTTGTTTAGTGCCTTATTTAAATCTGTAAAGTTGCTGCTGGTTTTAAAAAGAAAAGGTGAAAGGATCCATCTGTGCTGGCAAACAATTGTCCGGGGGGTTATCCGCAAAACCACCATCGTCTCTCTCCTCCCGCTGTAGCCATGTCGCACTGCCGCCGTGGCCGCGCCAGCGTGCACACGCCGCGTCGGGCCCCCCCTCCTCTGCCTCTTCCCCACGTGAGGAGCAAGTCGTCGAGCCCCACCTGCTTCTCTCTCGCGCTCACCTGCTCCCTCTCCCCCGTCTCTTCTCCCCACGGGCTCACCATCGAGCTGGCCGTCGCCGACGCATCGCCGCCGCTACACGCACCCCTGAGCCAAGCCGAGCCCTCCGTGAGCTCCGCCGTGCCGTGCTCGTCGTCCCTGCCAAAGGAATCGAGCGGGGAGGCTGGCAATCGCCCGTGCCGCCCAAGTTCGTCGCCGACCACCGCGCCGCTCCGCCGCGTAATTTCCGCAGCTCCGGTCCACCGCCGACCTCGCCGTCGCCTTCCCCGTGCTCAGGGTGAGCACCCCGGCCCGTGCTGGCCCTTCCTCCTTCCCCCTCTCACGCTAGAGCTCCGCTTCCTTGCTGGAGCCACTGTCGCCGACGCGCCGTAGCTCGTCGTCGCTCGCGTTGACGCCCGCTCGGAATCAATCCGGAAATGGGTCGGAATTCCGGTCGTTCGGAATTTTCCGGCTATCTAACAAGGTGATTCCGACACAATCCAGTACTGATTCTGGTTATCCCAGAACGAATTCGGAATCCATCGGAGTATTCCGAGAGCGTCGGAATTCCGAGATTTTTTCGAGTATGCAGTACCAGTTCTCTACTGTGTATTTCCTTTTCTCTCTTTATTCTTGTACTAAATATTTGCTCTGGGTTGGATTTCACTCATACCCTGGGGTGTATTTAGAAGAAGAGTGGTAAATGTAATAACTTGATACCGGTGATTCCGAGAAATGCGTGTAAGATACTCGAATGTCCGGAAATTCGTGAACCAACCGTTTAACTGGTTATCATGTATATTAAATCGCCAAAACCCTGCATCTCCCACATGATCATGTCAAAGCATCTACAAGTTATATCCTAGGGTTTCGACCACCATAATCAACAAGTAAGATGATCCATGACCTAAATTCACGGATATCCGGGATGCGCCCCTCTAAGCACCCGAACTCTGTTTAATCTGAATATTCTAATCATCCCCCTCCCGGGGATTTAAAATGTCATGTCATCATGTGGTTGCGCATTGCAGTTGTTAAATCATGTGTGGTGATTGATTGTTCTTCCGTTGTTATGTTTCGATAGATCAAGCAACCGGGGTCACACCGCAATACCCGAAGAGCCGTACTACCATTACCCTGAACAAGGCAAGCGTAATCCCCCTCTGAGCATGTCTTATCCTATATTTCCGCAAATATTTTCTCCACTATAATATTGCATGCGGTTCCAAATGTCAATTTTATTGGATTAGAGTATCCTATAGTTGCATTAAGATTCCGATGCCAATACCTGTTCCCCTCCTATGATCCATAGGTTTGTTTTGTCGGCCGAGATACTTAATATGCTATGTTGATGCTTAGCCATGCTTAGTGAATTGCATAGCTATATGGTGGATGGTTCATGCTGGAAACAGGTGATGATGATGAGAATGCTGGTGGAGGAAATTGTGGTGACGGATAATAAAATGCTTAAAGGTGGGGATGAGAGGCCACTGTGGTTGTGGTGCTTTGTCTCGTTCTCGCCGCCTAGGAGCGAGTTCTATACCTATTGAACCAAGACTGAGCGTGCAACCATGCGTGAGGCCTATGCATTTGCAGGAACCCTCATAGACTAAATAACTCGAGCGGGGCTAGCCAGGGTCCTCTAGTTCGGGCTTCCATTTGCGCGTGCGTGATGATGGTGGGATGAACTGAGATGAGGATGGTGGTGTTAGGAGAATAAGTGGCCGCGGGACAGGGTGCTGGAGGTACCTCTTGTCCTACCGCCATTGATGATCCTGGAAAGTCCTTAACGGGGGAGAAGTCGACACCGCTCCCACCCAGCCGGTTCTCCAAGGAAGAGAGCTAAAAGCTTGGTAATGGGCCGGACGGTATGCGTGGCAAACATTTGTACACCCCTGCAGGGTTAAATCTTTTCGAAAAGCCGTGTCCGCGGTTATGGACGAACTTGGGAAGTGAAGGTAAGATCATAGAATAACTTTAACGGAATAATTAAAAACTGGGTACTAGAGGTACCACTCAAGATTGAAAGGATAGCTTCCTCGAGGGTGATTCGGGGAGGTGCCTTTGATGAACAGGTACAATGGTTGATGATGGTTGATGATGAGAAAGGTGATGAAAGAAAGAGTTATTCCTTACCTCTTTTAAAAATACTCTGAATAGTCGATGCCTTTGAGTTATGTTTTCATAAATAAAATCAGCTTTATGCAAAACAGCCATATAACTTTGAAAGCCTCATCGAGCTAATGCTCTATATATAATCTTGCGAGTTCGTCGAACTCAACGTCGTTTGTTTGGTTTCAGAGGAGGACTTCACCGACCTCGAAGGTGGGTTCTTTGTGGACGTCGACGAGTAGTCTGGGGTTCCCAGGTGGTAGCTTGGGACATCCCGGAACAGCTGGCGTTGGATGTTTATCTGTAGGCCTCTTAGGCCATATGTTGGATCTTGTTGTTTAGAACAACCTAATTCGCTTCCGCATGTTGTAATGTTGGGTCTGTGACCTCTGGTTGTCATTTGCTATCTTTCTCTATTATAAGAGTTGAACTATGGTTTTGTGTCATAGAGTCTGTGATGTGCCAGTTGTTCCACAAGTCTTGATCTCTCTATTATGCAGTGAGGGTTGTGCCTGTGTTAAGGCATCAATCGGGGTGTTGTGTTGCCGATGATCCATTCCGAGCAACACCTGCCAAAGGTTTTGGCCGGGGATTGGTAAACCCGTAACCTCCGGTTGTATCGCTTAACCGGTGACACACAGCATCATTGTATAGCAGTCGGGTCGGGGCGCCACAGCGAATGAGGAACACCGATCGGCTTAAGGTCAGGAATAAAGTCAACACAAAACTCAATGACCTCCTTTGTTCCATAGCCCTTGTAGATGCTTCCTTCTGGCCTAGCACGGTTATGAACGTATTTCTTTAAGACTCTCATGAACCTCTCAAAGGGGAACATGTTGTGTAGAAATACAGGACCGAGAATGGAAATCTCTTCGACTAGGTGAACTATGAGGTGCGTCATAATATTGAAGAAGGATGGTGGGAACACCAACTCGAAGCTGACAAGAAATTGGACCACATCCTTCTGTAAACTTGGTAGAGTTTCTGGATTGATCACCTTCTGAGAAATTGCATTGAGGAATGCACATAGCTTCACAATGGGTACTCGAACATTTTCCGGCAGAAGCCCCTCAATGCAACCGGAAGTAATTGTGTCATAATCACGTGCCAGTCATGAGACTTTAGGTTTTGGAACTTTTGCTCTGTCATGTTTATTATTCCCTTTATATTCGACGAGAAGCCAGACGAGACCTTGATACTGTTCAGGACTTCAAAAAAGATCTTCTTCTCTTCTTTGGTAAGAGCGTAGTTGGCAGGACCTTGATACTTCTCTGGATTCAGGTGGTTGTCTCGTTCGTGCATACGTTGCTGGTCCTGCCGTGATTCCGGTGTATCTTTCGTCTTTCCATACACGCCCAAGAAGTTTACCAGGTTCACGCAAAGATTTTTCGTCACATGCATCACGTCGATTGCAGAGTGAACCTCTATGATTTTCCAATAGGGTAGCTCCCAAAATATAGATTTCTCTTCCACATGGGTACGTGTCCGTCAGCGTCATTCGGAATAGATTGTCCGCCAAGACCCTTTCCAAAGATTACTTTTAAATCCTTGACCATATCATGTATAACATCCCCAGTAGGGTGGGTAGGCTTCGTCCGGTGATCTGCCTCACCTTTGAAATACTTGCCTTTCTTTCTTACGGGATGCTGTTTTGGAAGAAATCGACGATGCCCCGGGTACACATTCTTGTTTCCCAAATATATACTTTCAGTCTCACCTAAACAGTGCGTGCATGCATTGTATCCCTTGTTTGACTGTCCTGAAATGTTACTAAGAGCAGGCCAATCATTGATGGTTACAAAAAACAACGCTCGTAGGTCAAATTCCTTTTGTTCATGCTCATCCCACATAGGTACACCTTCGTCACGCCACAACTGTAAAAGTTCTTCAACCAATGGCCTCAGGTACACATCAATGTCGTTGCCGGGTTGCTTCGTGCCTTGGATGAGCACTGGCATCATAATGAATTTCCGCTTCATGCACAACCAAGAAGGAAGGTTATAGATACATAGAGTCACAGGCCAGGTGCTATGACTGGAGCTCTGCTCTCCGAAAGGATTAAAACCATCTGTAGTTAGACCAAATCTTAAATTCCTTGCGTCATCTGAAAATGTCGGGAAAACGCCGGAAGTGCTAACCCTTGGATAGATGGGGCGCCGTTAATCTTGACAAATGGTGGCAAAAATGGGGACAAACTCGAGCTCGGGAGAGGAAATAGATGAGAAAATGTTGATGAACTCGAGCTCAAAAATGGCCATGGCCGGCTCAGGGGTGGAAGATGATATAGGAAAACTTTAGTCCCGGTTCGTATCACGAACCGGTACTAAAGGTACCGGGACTAAAAGTCTCCTACGAACCGGGACTGGACCTGGCCGGCGCCCTGGGCATTCGAACCGGGACTAGTGCCCTCATTGGTACCGGTTCGTAAGGGAACCGGGACGAAAGGGCCAAACCGATGGCCCTGTTTCCACTAGTGTATGCTTTACATCCATGAAGAAGACATATGATGGGTGTACGATCAGCGACCAACGAGGCAAAAATTTCTTGAACCATAATTGCAAATCTTGTGACACCTCTACACATGTGAGAAGCATGATTGGCAAACATGTCGGGTTGGAATGGCCTATGCTTCCGACAATATTGCCACATGATCGTATCTAGGAGATTGCTTCTACGAGTTTCTCAAACAATTTCTTTGAGAAGAGTGATGTGTTGTGCTGCATCGGACTGAAAGAAAACCAGTGGCTGTTGTCGGAAAACTTACCCACCATCTTTATATCTTAAAGGGGTAATTTGGTCATTCTATATCCATTACTGTAGTAATTTTGTTGAGGCCAAACATCAAACCAATTCGCGTTCCATTTCCATGAGATATCAATCCCGAAGACAAGTGGAGTGATCCATCGAGGGTCCTGACAACAAATTTAGAGGTGAATCCTAGAGCTGGCGACGGAGCATGTCTAGGCGTCGATAGTCTTTTTTGAAAGAATTTTTTAAATTTTTTTTTTTGAAAGAAAGGCGTCGATAGTCTGGCACAATAGATGCAAGGATCATAGCGGTAGCATAGAAGGCGATGGTCACCACGCTTATGATGAGGATGGTGGACAAATCCGAGGGAGAGCTGACAACGGGAAAGGTGTCTTGGCGGGCTAAAGCTGCTGCATGTTAGCATTAGGTTTTAACATAAGTGTAAGTGACCTGATCGTCATTTCGAACACTGAAATAGCAAACAGAGGTAGGAGAGGTATATGAACTAGCGAGTAGACAATGAAATCATGTGCATGATGCAAGCATGCAGTTGCCCATGGCTGTAGTGGAAGGAGACGAGCTGCTTGTCGAGGTAGATGTTTAGGACGCCGCCGGCACTGCCCTTTTGGTGGCCCGGTGGTGGTAGTTGGTCTTCACATCACTTAGCACTAGTCTTTTCGGATCGACAGTTGGGGCGGATTGTTTCTAAAGTTCTAACCTAAAAAATAAACTTGATGTTTCATACATATGCGTTTTTTTCTAGAGAAACGGGACCAAAACTAAAACTAAGTTGTTAGTCTGCACTATAGATCTTGGTGAATGTGTGAGAGATGTGTGGTGGGCTACTGTTCTGTTTTCTCTCGGTTTGTTGGCCGAGATGAAATTCAAACAAGATCATGGCCTCGTAGGGGTCTGAGCCTGTCCCGACTTGGGACATGTCTTCCACGGGTCTTTTCTGCCATCTGCATTTACATCTTGCGGTTGTAGGTCGATGTGCTTTCAGGTGGTGGGAAGCCAATGATTTAATGAATGGCCAAAGTGGCGACAAGCTGGAAGCCACGTGCTACATCACTGTTAATTGAAGGATCCCGATGCCTCACAGCCCTACAAGGCGCTACAAACGCTGGATCGAGTTGCATGTTTCACTCCTTCCCAGCCATGGCATACATTCATGTACTCGTAGCTTCAATCATCAGTTGCCTCTTAGAGTCTTAGCTCATAGCTCTTCTGCGCTCCCCTCTCCTATTTATGGTTGAAACTAGACCATGCACGGCTAGTCATATGTAGGAGTATATGTTTTGATTTACTCAATGCAATTATTAATTCTACCAGACATCTGCGTGCACCTACGGCTATAATATTTTTTACTTTCCTTTCAATGATCCCATGATTTTAACTTACATTTAAGCTATATATTTTATTTTATGTTCCGTTTATAGGTAAAACAGACCCTGTCCAGCTAGTGATATCGTAATTTTTTATGCAATTACTATTCCTGTAGGCAGATTCAATATGCACCTACCACTTGGTTTTCCCTTTCAGTTCCTTTCCTTGAAGTTGGCAGTGCGTCCATAAGTTCAACTCGCTTATATACATTGGAAAATGGGAACAATTTGGCTCCGAGGAAATCGCAACACATCACAAAGACAAAAAAAAAAAAACATGTGTGGTCTATGTAAAACTCACACAATTAGTTCCAGAAAATCATATGCAACGTGCTCATTTATGCAATCGGGCGTGAGGTTTGCGAACCGTGTGCTTGTAGGAAAATTAGGGTTGGAACAATTTCGGCCTACCCTCTATTCCTCTGCCTTATCGGTGGTGCTGCTCACAATGCATATTGAGCCTAGAGGGTGGGACCTTTATATTGACTCCAAATTTCAGATAAATCAATCTGTTTCCAGATAGGACTCGTGACATGTTAGAACGACCACCATACCTAACAGCCAATTACCGAGCCTATTACTGTTAAATAATTAGGTCCCAGCACGCATGTGTGAGTCATGCGCCGAGTTTGAATACACAATCAAAACTCGCAGGCTTTAACAATCCATAGAGCCAATCCTACGGACAATCTGGCATTCCACTCTATACTGTTCCCGGGTATAATTCCAGCGTATTGATATACACTGTATTCCAGTATAGACGTACCGGCTTCCTTAAGTATATTTCCTTAAGTACATGTGCATCAATAATTCCCTGTTATTTCCGTGACACTTCCACATTGAAGTTTAATTCCGGACAATGTAGTAGATATATAAAATGTTGCAAGACACAATTTCCTACATCTCCCACTTGACTGAAACATTTTATTTTAATCAAGGTGAATTCCCATACAATTAACATGGTTAAAAAATAATTCCTTTCTTCAATGCGCTCACGTTGTATATACACTTTGTGACCTTTGGAGTCATATTATCACAAAGTAACAGGTTATGATGCACCTTCCACGACCTTATGTTTTAAAAACATTCCTTAGCCATATACTTCCTTCAATGCCTGACATGCATCAAAGTATTCATATATTCCGTAAACAAAGAATATCCATGTTTCCATTGTAAACCATAAATACCTACAAATGTAAATATTAACACATAACATCAAAATAGATTACCTTTCACAAAGATCAATTTCCAAAAATAGTTTCAATATATCCACGCAGCTGAAGCTTCAGATCATCAAAGAATGAATAATCCACATTTCCTTTCCGTTTGCTAAAATTCCAGCAAATATTTTTCCGTGCTAATCAAAATAGTAACAATTACAGTGGCATGGCTAAGTTCAGGTCGCACGAATAATGTCCCACAATAACCGTGGTATGACACTTATCCTTCCTTTTTCCTCACGAGTTCAAATATAATTTCTCGTAGAGTACCATTCCCTTAATCAAAAGGTACATGACAGGTTTGCACTTTTCCATAGAAAAATATATCAAAATATTATCTATGTAATTCCACTCCCAAAATACAGGATGCTTTAGACATACCTTTCATATGAAAGTTAGAACTGAACCAAGCTTTCACTTCCATCAATGTGATATTTTAAAACAACTAGCAAGGTGGCCCTCGCAAATGCGAGGGCATTGTTTTTGGCGTATTGAATATATTCATGAACTGAATTTGTGATTTCATAGATACTGAAAGACGGAAATCTAATTCATAAACGATCATATAAAAATTATTGTAGATAAAATACCACATGCGTCTTTAATTTTATGGCAGAGTAGGTATGTTGGCATTATCGAAAAATACCATGTCACATGTTCTATTGGGTCGTTTAATTTTAAAGCAGGTATTTCTAATTTAATTTTCACATATATATATATATATATATATATATATATATATATATATATATATATATATATGTTTACGCTCTTCCCACTATTCCCCAATCATCATTGTACTCTCTCACTGTCACATATTTATTTATTTCTTGTAAAACTAACTACACGGAATTAAAAGTTTCAAAAAAATTTATGGGAGAGATGGCACATGTTCATGTCAACATACTAAATTTACAAAACAAACATACTTAGTTTGAGCATTTTAATCAATCAACAATTCACTTCAAGTAATTAAAAATAATAATACTCGCGCCACGAAACTCTAGCCAGCCAGAAGGTTATTATAAAGGTTATTATCGTTCCTTGCACGATCCTCATACTATCTAGTACTTTAAGTTGATTATTTGATTTTCATGATTTAACTCTCATCCTACTAAACCCACCCTCAACCCAATACTTATACACTCACGCTCACTTCTATTTGTTCATGTCATGAAACACGACTATGATGCTATGGACAACACTGTTTGTGGCACCTTCATCAATCTACATGTTTGCAAATTACAGTTATGTCTCCTATCAATTTTAAGAATAAGAAACAAAATAAAGTTTAGGTTTCAAAGCTTCAAATATACTAACAGTACATAAGTAGACAAATACATTTATATAGCTGCAGCACACAAGTGGAATTCCCTTATTTGCCTTGCAGTTATTGGATGCAACAACAATGGACGTGTGTGTGGTTCCGTTCATGTTAGGAAAGTTTGCTTTGAAGAACCATCGTGTTACTTGGACGTTGTCAATCGAGTTTTTTTTTTGTTGAAAATGATTCTGATATTCTCTAGGAATTGACCTTTAGTTGTCATTCTTTTCCCTTTTATTAATTGGTAGTGTGCATACTTGATTCCGTTTTGGTTGATCATATGTATAATAAATATATATGGGGTGAACATATTCTGTCAGGCGGAATATGACATCCAGAATACAGAACATTATAGGTAGGAGAAACATATACTGAGAATTTTCATTTTAGCTCGTCCCCATTTTCTTTCTCTCATACTCTAGTTGTATTGAATATACATAACATTTTTACTGACCATTTCGAAATGCATAGCATAAACTTTCAGTATGGGTTTGAATATTTCTCATAGCTTGGATCTAGTTTCTAGGATCCACATTTTTGGCGGTTTAGATTATGATCTTAGCCGCGAAAAAATGGAATCTTACATGTACTTCGACTACATTGTAGCATCTAAATTATGGATAATATTGCTAAAAACTAACCGACTGTGGAGCTTTAGAATTACGGCAATGTCAGCCAACTTTGTTAGATACTATTATATTTGAGAGAATTATGTCACTCTTCCCTATAGTTTTACTTTGTATTAATATTTTAAAGCTTAGATGTGAAAACAATACATGTTCCTTTGTTTTTGGAAACCCACGTGCATTTGTTTTTGGAAAACCGTGGGCTGATAACTTATAGCTCCATGCATGTTTTGTGCTAAATCTTTATGAAAATAATTTAAATTAACATGTAAATTTGAAGCTATTTTCTAAGAAAATAAGATGGTGTCTTATCCTCATAGTTTGGAACAACGACATATTTACCTTCGTACGCATAGCACTGCTCGCCTTTATTTTGCAACTTATTTTCTTATTATACGAAAATGCTAAATCTAAAACAAAGAAGATCATAGGACATTCATAATTTTTTTAAATAATGCTGGTACTTGTAAATGAAAATCCTTATATCAATGTTGAAATTCAATCTCTCTCTCTCTCTCTCTCTCTCTCTCTCTCTCTCTCTCTCTCTCTCATAAGAACGACACATGTAAATTAACATGAGAAAAATAAATAAGCCATCATTCAAATATTTGTATATTATATATTTTCCCTTTTGGGCATGAAGTAGTATTGTACATGTTCGTGTGTATTTAATAATATATTTGCCAGTTTCTACAGCCCAAAAGATCTCTACCGTGCAGTTCATTGAGATCATATATGTTTTTTTCCGCCAAAATACGATTTTCTTTGTTTTTTCTAAAAAAGGTTACTACACAATTTCATATACATCTTCATATTTCACATTAACCTTTTTTTGAAACGAAACCTGGACTCTTTTTCATTTGCGGCCGGCCGGAACACGCGGAATCTATTCATACATCCATACGGACCAGCACGTCACGTGTATGTGGCTTGCACGTGAGGCGATCCAATCTAGCTACAACGTTGGTAAGAAAAAAAAAAGCTAAATCGCGATGGATCCAACTCATGTGTACGTGAATTATATGACCAAGTTGGACCCAACGCATGCATGTTAACGTGTGTTACGTGTTGGACCCAATGTGTTACGCTAATTTAAATACGTGTGTTATATTTGTTACGTAAATCTCGTGGCTATGATTTAAAATCCTATTCATAAATATTAGATCTAACGGTTAATATAATTTAGATGATGTGGATTAACGTGGTGTCTCGAAAAACTAACTCATTTTGCTTTTAGTATATAATAGATAAGAACATAGTTAGCACATATAATGATAACACAAAACAATTCACACTAACCTTTGTATATGAATATATTCCATCAGTAATAAAACCGTATGACCTGATATTCCATTGATGTGAAGCTTGTTCCAAAATACATGAATTGATCAATTCAATTAGCAAACACTATAATTGTTCCCACCTCCTCTAAATTCTAGAGTTTCCACAAAGTATAAATATTTTCTTTGTGTAAATAATAAAACAAAAAATTGTAACTTCCACTAAGAATGTTGCATTAAACTTCCTTGTAAATAAATCCAATAACAACCTATAGGCATGCGGTTGTTTGGTAAAATAACAAGTTCCCAAACTTTTATTATTCAGCATTGAGTTTATTCCTTCCCGCCATGTTTCCACCCATAATTAACATTAGCAACAAGTTTAGTATTTTTCTTTCCTCTAAAATATAGAGTAACTTCCTCAAATAACACACAATAGTAGCCAAGATATGATGGCCCAATTTAATTCCTCCCACTTTTCTTAAGCATGTTAGTGTTGGGAGTGTAACTTGGTGTTTTCCTTTGAGTTTAGCACATATATTTTGGTGTGACTATTAATAAACACACCCTTCATGAGAAAATAACATATTCCTACTTTCCACCAATTTTCCCTTTTCCAGAAAACGAAATACCATTTGATCCACTAGAATATAAACATTAAAAATAAAATCTTGGTGTGCTATGTAGTAAACAATGATTCCAATTCCATACTACCAAAATATAAATAGAATACTTCCTTCCAGTTCACAAAATATAAACAGTGACTGTGATAAATAATGACTTACTCAACAAATAGTAGTATGTAATGCTTTCATAATCCAGTGAATAACCAAGAGTTGTGTTCCTCCATTCAACCATGGAGTATATGACATAAGACAGTGGTGAATAATTCCATGCTCATCACATTAGTTTCAATTAATATTCCTGAAGTGTACTTCCTCCACCAATCAGTTTCAAACCTTGTAAACCTTGGATGAACTGATTTTCCACTTCAGTATGAGATGTTAATACAACAAAAACCTTCTGACTTGTATTGTCAAAGATATTAATAACCATATCAAGTGAATCATGAAATAAATAAATATATCCACCTCAAGTAGGAGTGTCCAAAAATACCGTAAATATGTGTCGATGAAGTATCATAATCCTCCCACTTAAGTTTAGAATTCCAGAATTAATGATCCACTAATTTTGTTCCTTGATATGTGACCAAGTCGTAAACGAGATAAAATAATTGAACCTTAAGTGGGAGTGTAAAACCAAAGTACCACAAATGTCACATTGAAGAAAAATCCATAACTCATAGTACTCCCACTTAAATTTAATAATTCCAGAATTAACAAGCCTAGTAATTCTGTTTATAAAGTATGACCAAGTTGTAAATACCATCAACAATAAAATTCCGAGCACGTGTTCCTGTTACAAGGGTTCCTCCATATGGAGTTTTCTTCACCAAATAAACAAATTTTTTTTTACCTACTTCCAATGGATTGTCAAGATAAATGAGACCATTGTGTTAAATTTCATAACGCACTAATTTCCATTGAGCAATAGTTCCGCTCTTCCTTTTCCGAATAGCATACATAATCAACAAAATTCCGATAGAGAAGTATTAATTAAATTCCTTCTCATCGTAGGTGAATATTCATGTCCTACAAAATAAAATGATACCTTCCCTCCACAAAAGAGTATAATGAAATAATTTCCAATTCCAATAAGGAACTATAAATTCCTTCCCATTGTAGGTGAATGTATAAACAATAATAATTTTCCTCCATAAACAGAGTTTGATTACATAATTTCCAATTCCAAAGTATATATAATTTATCATTAGTGACTAATTACACACACTTGTGTTCCTTTGGAATTGTTCACATGTCAATAAATTTGCTATTGTATTCCATCAAATTATGACGTACAAGAAAATCCAAACTACATGAAGTAGTCATAAACAAGTATTTAGTGCAAACAATAACATGTAACACTGGACATACCTTTGAGTAAATATTGATTTCTTTTTCCATGGAGTATTACAATTTTCCTCCAAAAATAAGTGATTCCAATTAGATTATAAACATGCTTCATGCCTTCTCGGCGTGTTATGCCGATGAATCCCAGTGGATTATATATTTACTCCGACAAGTTCCTGGGTACGACGACGAGTCCCAAAATATTCCGTTGACAAGGTCAATCTCGTAGCAACTGAAAAATCACAGTGAGAAAGAAAATAAAATTCGTACGACAGAGAGTTTAGTTCCTCCCTCGGAGTGCATTCCAATTTCCTCCAAAAACGAGTGATATCCAATAAGAGAAATATTTCCAAGATCCTTTTCCAAGTTGCGTATTATTTTCCATGCAACATGTTCAGTCTGATTTTCCGCAGCTAAAGAATTGGTCAAAAGTCCCAACATATTGGCTTGATCGATGAAGAGAAAACCGAGATGACAAAATAATAATCCAGTTCCAGGCTTTGGTGAGATGGTGTTTGACGAATCTCGTTCCTCGATTGGCGTAGTTACTTGGTGTTTGTAAACCGTGTAACTAGAGCTAGCCATCCAGTCTATAACCGTATGATTCCATAGAGATTCCTCGGTCTTATGCTTGACTCGAGTTGGTGCCCGCCAAAGGTTGAGTGTCACACGACTCACACGCAGAGCCCGCAACGTGGATTGTGCAGCGGATGCTTGAGAGATGCGATTGGATTATGCAGCCGATGCAGCTTCCGTGCACAGGCGTAGTTCCGTAGTTTTCCTTAAGTATATTTCCTTAAGTACATGTGCATCAATAATTCCCTGTTATTTCCGTGACACTTCCACATTGAAGTTTAATTCCGGACAATGTATTAGATATATAAAATGTTGCAAGGCACAATTTCCTACAGTGCTATGGCCAGCTCCACGGTCCACCCCGCGTAGTGACGGTTTGATAAACCGTGTGCGATATGCGATAGATCAAATTAATCGTGGACAATTGTATGATCTATTATTTAATACGGAGGAGCTACGTGCCAGCGTCGAGACCGAAAATTCGGTCACGAAACATAGTGTGAGGCTCCGAGCGGAAGACGTCACAAAGGGAAATACTGCCGGGTTCAGATAGCGGAGTTGCTTTTTTCCACAGTTTGGTGGCAGCTGCGGGTTAATTTGCTAGACTCGTTAGACCGTAGTCTCGTTTGGCACCTGTGAATGTTTGATCATCCAGAAGGCAGCATAACGGCGAGTCAAAGTCATTAGGGTCGGTACTTACGCTGGCGATGAGGAAGTGTGCGAAGACGTCAATCGGTGTGGGCAGAAGTGAGTGGGCGTGCGACAGTGCAAAGTCCCAATCACAAAATCACATCACATCCACTACCGATCCCAGCAAGCAGCTGTAGCTTCTAGTCGATCAGGACAAGCAGGTGATGTGCGGCAATACGGCCAGCACAGGCCGCCGCCCTTCTTTGATCAGGTCTATCGAACGTTGGCCGAACAAAAATGATTGGCCTCGTCAGATTTTGTGCTCGGGGTCCAGGTCTTGACACCCTTTTGTACCATTGGAATTCAGATTCACCACCCGGTCACTTTCTCGAAAGCAAAAAAGAGCTTCTAAAGAAATGGAAAAGGGAGAGAGAGAATGATCAAGTCATTCTCTAAAACGAAAAAGAAGACTGTGTCAAAAGAAACGAGCAATTCACCCACGTTGAAGTCCTGGTCCTGATGATTTACACGCTACCGCTACCTGAGTTTGATCATCTTTACTCCTCTTTTTCGCACGACGATGCCCTGTTAGCTGAGTTAGGGAAAATGAATACCACGGTTGATCAGATACCCACCCTCTCCGTCAAAGTTAGATTAACACTTATTCGAATAAAACCGTCCATATTTAAAGAGAAATTCAGTTACAATCATAGTATAACCAAAAAAATATTCAGCGGCGTGGAAATGGAAAAATAGGAATGGGCACTAACGAGGCTGGTGGGTTTTCCTCTCCTTCATGGGCTTGTTATCTCTCTGCCTGCTCTTAACATCGTGCTTTAACGCGAGAGTGTTTGAGAATGTCCGGGAACAAAACTGAGCCATGAGCTGTTGATCGACCAAATTGGAGAGGAGTTGAGACTCTGGCGTGTAGCTCCAGCAGGAGGGAGACACAACGTAATGCGAGAGTAGGCGTTGGAGTAGAGGGAGTGTGTGTGTGCGCCTGGCCCATTGTTCGCAGTGGTGCACGGTTTGCTTGTAAATATGTTTCCCCTCTTCTATAAAAATACGGTATGCCATTTTGGCATACTCGTGAAAAAAAACATCGTGCTTTAACATTTTTCAAACTTGTTTTTTCTGTTTTTTCTTCTGCATTTTGCGCTCCGTACTTGGCGCACCGGTAAACGTGGAGACCCATGTTTAAGAGCCAATTTTATCACTATAGGGACTATAGGCCCGTTAGCGTGATGCACAACGCAGCCAAGATTTTGTGCAAGTTATTGGCGAACAGGTCGCCGAAGCTGAGTAAGCTAGTTTCCCCTGGGCAAAGTGCGTTCATCAGAGGCCGTTCCATTTAGGATAACTTCCTTTGCGTTCGAAATGTGATCAAATATGCAAATAAAAAGAAGGCTCCCCTGTTGTTCCTCAAGCTAAATATTGCAAAGGCTTTCGATTTGCTTGATTGGAAATTTTTTATCAGAGTTTTGACTTAGTTGGGCTTCGGGCATCGCTGGCGAAACATTGTCTCGCTTATTCTGGCAACTTCTTCGTCTCACATCTCGCTCAATGGTGGGCTGGGCAAACCTTTCAACCACAGAAGAGGGCTTCGGCAGGACGGCCCACTGCCGCCTATGCTGTTCACACTGGCTATGGAGCCGCTTCAATGCCTGTTCGAGCAAGCAACACAAAAAGAGGTGATCTCTACTCTAAAAATTAGGTCTACTCGGATATGTGCTAGCTTCTACACTGGCGATGCAGCCTTGTTTGTAAACCCCATCAAGGAAAATATTCGGCGGTGCATCAGATCTTGAAACTTTTTGAAGATGCCTCTGGGCTAAGAACGAGCTTGAGGAAATGTGTGGCCTATCAAGTGGCATGTAACGGAATTGATTTCAATTTGGTTATGCGAGATTTTGGTGGCACAGAAGGAAGTTTCGCCTACAGATACTTAGGGCTGCCGCTGGGTTTCTGAAAACCTAGAAAGATCAAGATTCAACCCCTTTTCGACAGAGTTATGGGCAGGTTAATTAAAAGGCTGGAAAGGCTAGTTGATGAACAGAAAAGGGCGCCTTGCCCTGATTAACAGTGTGCTCACGGCAACAACAACGTACTTCCTGACGGTTTTCCCGTCTGAAAAGTGGATGATCAAGTGGTTCAACAAAATTCGGCGCAATTTCTTGTGGACACCTGACGAAGAGGCCACTGTGTGTGTGTGTGTGGGGGGGGGATGTCTGGTTAGTTGGAAAAAAAATCTGCGCCCCAACTGCTTATGGTGGGCTGGGAATCAAGGACATGGAGGCCTTCAGTCGAGCCCTTCTCCTCCGATGGGAGTGGTTTCGGTGGCAAGACAGAGATCGACCATGGATCGGAACTGAAACTCCCTGCAATGATTCAAATAGGCAGCTGTTTTTTTATGGGAAACACGTGAAAAAATGTCCGAGTGTTTTACGCAGCAACACGAGCACTGACGAATGTGTATACAAAGGAGCACACATTCCATGTGCTTAAGGTTGTATTGGTAATTGATTTGTTAATTCATCATTTTCTTAGTAAATGGGGATTCAATTGTATATCAAGCCTAAATGTTTTTTGGTTTCTTCAATCAGATTTTTGTTTCTTACTCTGGTCATCATGGGGAGTAACTTAGTAATGTCATGCATAGACACTAGTATATGCATGTACTACCTCCATAGTGCATATTATCATATCATAGATATAGTATTATATATGACTTCAATTATTATTTTGCAGACTCGGTTTTGGGAAACTTTATGTAATGGTAACATAATAATCTCTATGTTTTTATTTACCTTGCGTTCTAGATTTTTCAAATTTGAAATATTGATAGTTTTACTAAGTTTATACGAAATATATCAGCATCTAAAATATCAAATGCATATAATATATATGAAAATAAACTTAATGATGATTCTAATAATATTAATTTTGTATTGTAGTTATTGATATTTTTTATATGTTTGGTCAAATTTATAAAGTTTGAATTTGACTAAACTCAGAACGCTAGATAAATATGAACGAAAGAGAGTGTTACCATCATCATCTCTTTACTCATTTATTAATAGTATACCATGTCACCAATATGACTTGTTCGTATTGCAAACTACTGCATAACAATGCATGTTTTACTCCCACCATAGAAGGTCTTAGTAAAGATTGAGATAGTTAGTTACAAAAAATACTACTACAAGTTGAGCTTAAAATAAATGGGTTTTCCACCCGTAATCCCACAACCCGGCACCCCGTTCCACGGTACTGAAAGTTGCCATGAACTTCCCCATTCTCTTGTATATTTTCTAATGTCCTTCACCCGCCATATCTGACTCCTCCTTGTGAGGCCGCCGCCAAAAGTCAGGCAGCAGAGCCCAAGCTTCCCTCTGAACAAGAACGAGAACAATAACAAGAGAGACCACTCTTGCAGCCGCAGTCAATATCCCATTTACCTAGCAAGCTAGGCAGGAGAGAGAATTTTCTTTTCTAGAAGCTCTACAGTAAGAGAGGTCCGTCTCCTGCCATCTGAAAACCCAATCCCCACAGACGTGTGCAAGGAGCAGCTCTTCCAATGCTATATAAGCCATGATCAAGACTTAGGCAGCACTGCAGCCGGGGCTCTTTTAACTCGTGATTAAAGCGACAAGATCGAGCGGCAAATATACCGGTGTGAAGATCATTTCGCGGGTGTCTTCAGGACAAGGAGAGGAGTGCTGGAGCTCTCAGGTTTGCGGTAAGCTAGTTCTTGCAATCAATTATGTGTTCTGTTAATAACCGCCTGCTTAGTTTTCGTTTCACTCGATCGATTCTGGGTTTCCAAGAGCGAGTTTGACGTAAAGATTCTTAGTTACCGCACATTAGCCACCGCCCAGGATTCTTTCTTAAACTATGCTTGTCGGTTTCTTTTACCCTAGTCGTTTGCCCTGTTTCGTTTATGCAAATTCTGTGAGTCACCGTCAGAGCCACACAGTGCAAAGCAGGACAAGCAGTAGTTTTTATAAGGACAGTGAAAGTACGTAGCAGTTTATTTTATTCCATGTGGAGGTAGAACTGTAGAAACTAGGCAGTGCTTCAGTTTTGCAACGAAGATTCAGGAGCCAGCGAGGTGACCCTTGTGAAACTGCAACTGCTTTTAGCAAATCCATGCTCTTCTATGTTTGGAGTAGCAAGTAGGAATGGCCATCATCCATGTGCTTGTGTGCGATCTCTTTAGCATAGTGCGGAGCTGGGTGCTTCTATCGTTGGATCAAGCTTTTTCACGTTCTTTAATTTCTCTCCACATTCTTTAAGGATTCACATAGATTGTTGGCCACGGAACGGCACCATACTGATAGAGTACGATAGTGATGCCCACCATGGTTTGTGCAATACAAAAGCACTAGTAAATTCAGCCGCCTCGATGTCACATGCTGGATGACATCTTGCCCTATGTTGCGTATTTTTGGTTTGCTTTCAGAGTGTGATGCACGTTGATAGTAAGTTATTTCCAGTGGGAAAAAACAAGACCGATCGACTCTGTTACTTTCACACTATAACTGAAGAACGAAGAAAAGCATGTTACTGTTTTAGGTGACAACTTAGAATTAGCAAAGTTAATATTAAAAGGTCCACCCTTACAGTAAATTGCCTAGTTTTATTTTTAATATCCTAACAAAATTAGGTTCGGTAAACTATGCTCAACATGCCGCGATTCACCGTGGTCCTATAGACAGCGATTAAATTTCAGTGTACGGAACAACATCCAACATTGTACCAGCTAAAGTAGTACTCCCTCCGTTTTTTAATATAAGATGTTGCACATGTTGTCTACATGCATACTAAAATGAGTGAACATATAAAGTAAAATATGTTTACATACATTTGTGTACATGTGAATGTGGATAAAACATAAAACATCTTATATTAAAAAACGGAGAGAGTATCTCACTAAGACCATGCACTATGTGACGCCGATTAGAAAAAAATGTCAGAGAATTGAGTCGCTTTGCAAATGCTGCAATGTAGACATGGCTTTGATCCGAATCCATCTAGGTCGCATGCAACATGCATAGTTATTTTAATCCACGATCTTTCCTTTCTTTTCTCGCTGCCAAGTGGGCCCATGTCCTTGCTCCTGCCACAAAGATTATTTGGAATCGCATCAACTTGTTGGTGCGGTTTTTTTGATGATTCGCTTTTTCAACAAGCTGATATGTATTGAGCCGGTTCCAAGGGAGGAGAGAGGGCTATGGTTCGCTTTTTCATACATAGTGCATGGTCTAAGTGACGGTATATTCCCTAGAAGATTGAGTCGTAATAAATGTCAAGATGGTACGGATGAGATGCGTGGTGCGTGGCAGAACCAGTACATGAACCATTGAATTTGGTAGGGCAGACATGTTTGACCGTGTTGCCCGAACAGTGTTAAGTGATTCATCGGTTTCTCAGTTGCCAAGACAAATACCAAAGCCAAACTGGAAGCGAAGGCCAGTCGTTGTCAAACTTACCAGGTCGTTCTGGTTGTGCTGCAGCGTGTTGACAATTTTTTTACACTGCAGAGTCTGGTCGTGGTGTGTGAGCTGATACTTGGACGTGTCCAACTCTAAACAATTGCAGGTGAAGACTAACAGTCCCTGCGTACACACGACGTGTTGTTCTGACGTCTCGAAGTGGCACTAATAACTGGGGAAGGAGCTGCGCAGAGATGGATCCTGACGACGCCAGCCACGGCAGCAGCGAGATGCACGAGATCGTCGAGGCAGTCGTCGGCGCGCCGCCGGTGACGACGCGGCTGATGGACTTCATTCCAATCTACATTCCGACGGTGGAGAAGGGTGCGCTCAGCAGGAGCGTGCGCAAGAGGCGGTTCTTGGATTTCCTTCGCGCACGCCCGTCCAAGGACTGGTTCCTCCGGTCAACCTTCGTGGGCCGCCTCCGCCGCCGGAGCCAGATCACGTCCAGGGAAGAAGAAGAAGACCATGACTCCGACGACAACGCCCGCGAGTGCCGGGTGCGGAGGCGCTTCCGCGTGCCGTTCGTGCGGAAGATCAAGTGGGGCAAGCTGTGGGGCTCCGCGGTGAGATGGTGCAAGCAGCCGGCCAACTTCGCGATGATCATCTGGCTGGCCTTCGTCGCGGCGGGGCTGCTGCTGCTGTTCCTGCTCATGACGGGGATGCTCGACGACGCCATCCCCGACGACGGCCGGCGCAAGAACTGGACGGAGGTGATCAACCAGATCCTCAACGCGCTCTTCACCATCATGTGCCTGTACCAGCACCCCACGATCTTCCACCACCTCGTGCTGCTCCTCCGGTGGCGCCCCGACGGCGACCGCGACGAGATACGGAAGGTGTACTGCAAACAAGGCGTCCCGGTGCCGCACGACCGCGCGCACATGCTGGTCATGGTAGCGCTGCTGCACATCACCTGCCTGGCCCAGTACTTCTGCTGCTACTCGCGCACCGACCGGCCGAACTGGCCTCTCAACATCGGCTACGGCGTCGGCACCACTTTCCCTGTCATCGCCGTCCTCTACTTGGCATACAGCCCGTTGGGTCGGAAGCAGCCTGACACGGAGTCGTCCTCAGGCGAAGAGGTGCACGGCCACGACGACGGCGACGTGGAGATCACGATATACAACCGGTCCGTGGTGGTGGGTAGCCCGGAGTGGAGCGGCGGGGTTTTCGACTGCTGCGACGACGGCACCGTGTGCGCGCTGTCGGCGACGTGCACGTTCTGCGTCTTCGGCTGGAACATGGAGCGCCTCGGGTTCGGCAACATGTACGTGCACGCCTTCACCTTCATCCTGCTCTGCATCGCACCATTCCTCATCTTCAGCGTCACCGCGCTCAACATCAACGACCGCGCCGTCCGCGACACCGTCGTCTCCGTGGGGGTGCTCCTCGGCTTCTGCGGGTTCCTCTACGGCGGCTACTGGCGGATGCAGATGAGGAAGCGGTACAAGCTGCCGGCGGGTGGCGGACGCGGCCAGGCGTGGGCCGCGGTGGGCGACTGCGCCAAGTGGCTCTTCTGCTGGAGCTGCGCGCTGGCGCAGGAGGTGCGCACCGCCAACTTATACGACGTCGAGGACGACAGGTTCGTCGTCCACGGCGCGCGCAACGAGGACGGCCGCGCCGTGCTGATGCCGCTGCCGCGGGAGGCCTCCGCGACCTACTTCCGGAGCATCTCCTGCCCGCCCAAGATTGACGCGATTGCGGCACCGAGTGGCGGCGGCATGAGCCCACTCGGTGTGCAGATGGCCGACATTGCCATGGAGAGGTCGGCAACGTACAACCATGTCATGAGGCCGCCTCTGCCTCCGCTGATACAATTGGACCGGGAGGAGTAATTCCAAACTAGTTTAGTTTCATGTGATTACGTGTGTATGTAAAGGATAATGTAAAATTTGTAAGGCAGATGAGATCGTATCAGAACAGAGTTCCGGTACGTGATAATCATTCGGGGGTGAGGATTATACGCACAAGCGACGTCCAGCATCACTGCAGCGGGACGACTCTTTAGGGCCTGTTTGGTAGCCAGCAACAACTTTTGAGCTCGGCGCCATGTTGATGCCACTGCCCCGGCCGGAGGCCTCCGCAACCTACTTCCGGAGCATCTCCTGCCCGCCCAAGACGATTGACGAGATTGCGGCCCCCAGCGGCATGAGCCCACTCGGTGTGCATATGGCCGACATTGCTATGGAGAGGTCGGCCACGTACAACGGCTACGGCGCTGAGTGTTGTCGCCCCCATGCCATGGGGCCGCAACTGCCTCCGCTAATACAAATGGACCAGGAAGAGTAGTTCCAACCACTTTAATTCCATCTAAATGTAGGTTTCCTGTGATTATGTGTGTGTACATAAAGGATAACGTAAAACTTGTAAGGCAGATGAGATCGTATCAGAACCGAGTTTAGGTAAGTGATAATCTTTCGGGGGTGAGAATTCTGCGCACCAACAGCGTTCTGCATGGACGACTCTTAGTAGACAGGTGGAAGAATCCGAGGCAGTACACCCTTTGGCTATGTATATGTAAGAACGTACAATTTTCTTCTGTGGATGTAATGCTTTTTGGATGGAGAATTTCAGTATTAAATTATCTTAGAAATAAGTCGAACAATTTTACATGGATTTTAGTTGTTGTGTATGGTGCTATCCGGAATGAGCATAAAACCGTGTTTCGCGCGAGCTAGTTAATCTTGCTAAGGATAATTCATACCTATAGTAATAGGTGGAGATTTCAATATGCTAAGATTCAGCCATGAAAAGAGCAATGGTCGTTTTGATACTCATTGGCCTTTCTTATACAAAATTATCATGGACAATTAGGATCTTAGAGAGATTTCTATGAAAAGTTGGACCATGGATATCGAACGGGAAATAAAATACTATTGGGCTCTAGAACGTATTGAGATGCTCTCGGGCCCCTCTTCCCCTTACCATGGGTGCACGAAGAACACATGGTAACACCAATTTAAGTTAGAATTTGGATAGTTACACCGTGATGAACTCTGTGACATGGTAAAAAAACATGTGGGCTAGACGGGTTGCTGACAGAACCCCATCCAAAATTGGAATAACAAAATTCGTGCTACGCGAAAGTACCTTAGAGGATGGACCCTCCACATGACTAGTATCCTTGAAAAATAAAAATCGAGGCTTTCATCGATCATAGATGAGATTGAGGAAACCGCGGAACCGCGTCCACAAGGACAGTCAAATGTAGAGATTGCACGCCTTCTGCATGAGGAGCGGTTAACTAGTAACAACGGTCCAAATCCCAGTTCATTTTTAAAGGAGATTATAATGAATTGCGTCCATTGATGGGGCAAGGACAATCAAATGCAGAGATTGCACACCTTCTGCATGAGGAGCGGTTAACTGCGGTCCAAATCCCAATTCATTTTTAAAGGTGACTTGCGAGGGCATTACTCTCAAGTGTGTTGAATATGTTCAAAAAAAGAGTATGCTTTCAAATATTCAAGAAAATGGAATTTTAAATCTAGAATTCTTTAGGTAGTGTCAAGTAATGTTAGATAAGACATGACAATTATTCTGAATCACTTTTATTGCGGGGGTTATTTTGATTCACTTTAGTCTATGGATTGCTGAAACTTTCAAATATACCATGCCACATGTTCTGTCTTCAAAAGTAAGTAGTGATATATTGATTACTTTCTTCTTGCTATCCCCGCGCTTCACCAAAGGTGTTCTACAATTAGTTGTACCATGCAGAAATGAACACAGACTTGGGTGGCACACAATTCAACCTCTTAATCAATAATCAATTTACTACATGTCCTCTCCAGTAGTCTTCGTAATATATTGCACCACCAAATATCCATACTTTTGATAAGTTGTTGGCTTAAAGATATAACATAAAAAAATAAAAAAGCTTGATTGCAATGACTCGTACACACTATAATCTTTAAAAAGCATGGCCGACATTAAAAGTTTATTTGATTACATTATGGAAGGTGAACTCATGAAGTCACCAGGAAAGATACTTATTATATAAAATTTTATATCCAAGGAAAGTTATTTTTTATTATATCGTGATACAAAATTCTGGTTAGAGGATTCTTCTCATTTCAACCCATCGTATAGGCGTTGGTACTTCCACATTAACCCAAATGTTAGATACCAACCTAATGTATTGGTATCTCATTTCAGTCTAAAGTTAGATCCAAATAATGTCACCTCTTACACTTAATCTTTTTTTTGGTTGACACCAAGTATGAAATTAGGTTACTACTCTACCATCAAGCACAACCACTCAATAGTCAATACCTTTAAGATGAGGAAGGGTAAGCTGTAGGCGTTGGGATTGTGTCGTGATAAAAGAAATTCGTAAGCGAGAGGGAATTTATTTTCAAATACATTCTACAAATTATGGATCTATCTCTTTGACGTGGTTCCTTTTAAAACTCTATATATTTTAATCATAACCATCAACCCTTTAAAACCCTGTATTTAATCATTACCGTCCAATACAGATTTAACTGACGAAACAATTCGGATAATGTGGAGTACCACGGTCTCTCGAATAGACCCGCATCGATTTTTTTGTAAGACATGTAGCTCAAGTAGTTTTTTAAAAAGTTTTTATATTTTCTTGATGCATGTAGTCTGTCGAATTGTCTGAAGTTTTCACTTTAGATTAGATACCAGTTATGCCGACAAAAATCATTCAACAACCATGGCTACATGAGGTAATACATACATATACCCTCCGCACACACACATGCCACATAAATTACTAAACTGAAAAGTGTTTTATATGATTGTGTAGTATATCTAGGAAGTATTTAATCATTCAACAACCATGGCTTCATCAGGTAATACGTTCATATACACTCAATTGAAAATTATTCAGTGCATTTTGTTTAGAAATAGCACTCACATGCCACAGATATTTTAAACTGAAAAAATAATATGATTGTGTAGTATATCAAGGAAAGTTTTATTATTAAGTTCCAACTCCATGGGCGTACATTAAAAAGCATGTCTTCGTGCACACCCAGACCTACTATATAGGACTTCACTATAGCAAATTATCATAAGGGCTATGTTATGATTTATCACCTCTTCTTATCAATTATACAGCAAACAATTGGGCATGTACTGCTAAAAATTAGATTACTTTTCTTAAAAGAATTGCATAAGCTGTCAGCAAAGCATTAAATATAATGCTAGAGAATTGTGCATAGTGTCCGGTAAATGATCGTGCAAAGCAAACAAACCCAGAGTTTGCCTTGCATCATCATGGAACTCTGTACATGCACAAGACCTCAGCCATGTAATCCTTGAGCTCCTTTCTATTGCCTGCCGCCACCTCGTAAGCCAACGATTGCATACAATTGATAAATTTGTATGATTAATACACTATTTTGTTTGCAAGGAATTAAAATATATCTACCAATGCAGTTAGAACACCTATATAATTGTAGTATTCTAACTTAAGACTAAAATTATCAATTACATTGCTGCAATCATCTTCTTGTCAGCCAAGCATAATATCGGTGATAAATTCTAAGATCAATATAATTGATCGTTTTGTTTTTCTGAGAAAAGTATTTCTGCCATAAATTCTAATGCCCCAGTGCTAACCTTTGTACTTCAGTTGTGCCGAATACTTTACCTGATTTTGAGACGTAACATCAAAGCCAGAGCTAGTAGATTCAGTTTTGGGAGAAAATCACCAAATGCGCTTGACTCGGTACATAATTTGCTCGATTTTCTGGCCATGTAATCTACACAGTGTATGGCGGTTTTTTTTTTCTAGGAATAGTGAATAATGTTGCTGTCATATATAGTTATATTGAAAAAACTTTCAGAGAAAAGGGCAAACCAATAACCATGCAAATGCCATGAGATGAATTTCTAAATAAAAGACCTGGAAATCCGGTGCTTGTTAAGTTAGTAGAATGCCAAATTGTAAACATAGTAAGATCTCACGCATACTTACAGTAACTGCAATTCCATATTGCCATGTGCTCTATTTTTGTGTTTCTGTGGGTTCATCCAATATATAAGCCTCATCGCCGGGATTTGAAATTTGGTGGATGGAGATTTTGTCACTGGGTATGGACTATGGAGACGATGGGATCACGATAGAGGCATAGGTCTTGCAGGCTTGCGATTGGGACGTGCATGCATGGTGAGTCCACTGGAAATACAGCGACAGCGGCTGCGCGCTTGAGGACATGTAGAATACGGTAAGAATACATTGCCGCAGCAAGGAGTGCCAAATGAGCAGGTCCTGATTTGATTCTTGCTGGTGCTGCTCCCAATTGTTTTACGGTGAGGTGCATAGTACACCGTACAGTACACACATGAAACTTAATTTCATACCAATACTATGTGAGTTGACTGATTACTTGTTCGGCAACTCCGCTCGCTCATCGTGTCGCATCATACCAGCACCAAAACAATCAGCGCGCAGCTAGCTAGCTTTGCAGGGCAGTACGCAAGAACAAATCGATCAGATCTTGAAAATTAGACCAGTTCTTTGCTCAATTCTTTCTAGCGATTTGTCTTGTCGTCTTGGCTTTGCTGCGGCGAGCGATATTAATTGACATGTCGATTTGCAGTCCATCGGAAAGATAGTTGGAGAAGATGCAGCGACGTGAGTTTTGGCGATAGGTTAGGTAGTGTATGCTATTTTTTTCTTCCACGAAGGTCCAACGTGAGGGATTATGTCTTTTGTACGTGACCTTTGGAGGTCTCGTTTGTTTGTACGTGTCAACGCTTTAGTTTTTGGTACAACGTACGGTTACGCAATTAATAATGTTTAATTAAATCGTAACCACTGATTTTAGATCTAACTGTTAAAAATAATTTGTATGATGTGGATTAATGTGATGTCTCGAAAAACTCACTCATTTTGCTTTTAGTATATAATAGATTCTAATACAAGATACTTCTATAATATGGCCAATGGTCGTCATAGGATGAAACTTATTAACTCTCTCCAACAAGATGAGGGTATGCTCAACGATCACGAGCAACCCAAATCGTATATCACAAAATATTACAAAGTTTGTTAGCACCGGAGGAAGGTAAATTGTAACATCCCAAGTTTTTCAAAAAGTTGAAAAATCAGAAAAATTTAAAACTTTTAAAAACTATTAAATATTTTGCTTTGAAAAGAAAATTCATGCATGCATTCATCATATTCTTGCATTGTTTGCATTTAAAAAATTTCAAAGGTTGGAATATTAGTTCCACTTGAAAACCTATTTGAGAAAATGTAAAAAAATAAAATAGCAATTATGCTATTTGTATTATTTTTACCTTATTGGTTTTATGTGTTGTGTTTTGATTGTATTTATGGTAAATAAGTATTTTCAAATGTTTACAATTGTGGTACTTAATTTCATTTAAGCCACATTTGTTTTGTTTTAAATCATATTTTAAATTTGACATTAAGTGTCAAATTGTTTTAAACTTAATTTAAAGATTAATTTCTAAAATTTGTGGAAAAGTGTTTTTGAATGTCTATTTTGACAGGTTTTCTTTTACAAAATTTTAGGAATTGATTTGAATCCTTTTGGATTTATATTTTAAAAGTTATTTAGAAAACTAGAAAACAGAAAAGGAAAAGAGTACAAAAAAAATAGGAAAGGGCTAACTGGGCCGAGCCCATCTCTTCTCTACCGCGCGTGCAGCAGACAGCAGCCCAGCAGCAGCCCACCTCCCTCTCTCCCACTGCCAGACGGGACCCACACATGACGCAGGCGATGACGTCATCATCTTCAACCCCCATCCGAAAATCTCGCGATCACGATCCCGTCGATCTCGCACACAAATCCGTCCGATCCCGTGCCTCCTCCGCCACGTTTTGACCCCCATATAAACCCCCACGAACTCCCCTCCGTTTCCCCTCAAAAACCCTAGCAAAAGCGCCACCAGGCTGGCCGTAATCGAGCTCGCCGTTCCGCCATTTCCGCCGGCGAATTCTTCAAACTTCGGCGACATCCGTGAACTCCGAGCCCTCACACCTACCTCTTTCTCTCCCTTTTCTCCTTGCGCATCTTTATAATTTTGCTCCGTAATTTATTTCGCAGCGGAACGAGCAGTCCGTGTTCAACCGAAGCAAGCCGCCGCCGTCCTCTACTCCAGCAAGCACTAGAGGGAGAAGCAGAGCACGCCCGCGATCCCCGAGCCCACCATCTTCCTCGCCTCGAACTCCTGCATCCCTTGGTACGCCCTGTGGTTTCCGTCCCCCTCGTGTTCGCCGTCTCCGTGTACGCCGGCGATGGCGCCACCGTAGATGTTAGGTCACCGGCATAAGTCCGGCGAGAAGCGCCGCTCGTTTTTGGTCAACGCGATCTGGGTCGCTGGATCTAGATCCAACGGATCCTGTTAGATCCGTTCGCGAAGGGGTACGAGCCAATAAGATCCCGCCACGTCGACGCTTCGTCAGCGCCAAGTCACGCCTCGTCAACGCCACATCAAGCCCAGTCAGCAGCCTCGTCAGCCAGTCAACGTCCAGTCAGCACCGCGTGGAAAATGATTTTTCTGTTTTATTTTAAAAGGCTGTTTTGCAGAAAAGTCCCTGTAACTTAGAACAATCATTAATTTTTATTGGCTCGGCCAAATTTTGCAAACTTTATATTTTTGGAAAGCTTATGACACGTAGAAACTTTTGGCATAGTTATTTTTAGGTTTTGAAGAAATTAAATTAGTTAATTTTTAAAGGTGGTTTAATTAGTATTTTGACTATAAATTGAGTTTAAAAATAGATTTTTGAGCAAACTCTTTTGCTATAATTTTGTATGCCTAAGTATTGGCCGTAGGAATACTCTAGTATTTTTGTAAAATTATTTTCAATGATTTTTGATTAAATATTGATTAAATGCTTTTTAGGTGTTATTTTAATAATCAAAAATTTATTAAAAATATTTTTCTTCTTATTTTCGACTGATAAATGACTTAATCATATTTTGATGACTTTAGTTGATAACAAGTACTTAGAAATATTTTGTCTCTGAAACAAAACTATTTCTTCCTTAGAAAATATTTGACAAGTATTTTGACAATACTTTTTCCTTAGAAAATTCTAGCACCTCTTAGTTTTGTTAACTTTTCCTTAGAAATTATTTTGACTTATTGTTGACCTTTGGTCCTTAGTCATTTTGTCCATCTTGCTTGCCTTGCATTAACTTAGAATAATTTCAGGGCATGGCATGCATCTCTAGTCCTTAGGATTAATTTGTACTTCTTACATGACTTCCTCTTTTGAAATTTTGAGGTTGCATGTTAGCTCTTGATACCTCTAGTCAAAACCACTAAGTTAGAAGTTAGTGGAAACAATCAAGAACCAAAGAAGGACTTAGCCAAGAAGACAAGACTCAGGAACATCTCCAAGCAGAAAAGTACTTAGAAGAAATCAAGAGAAAGTTCATGAAGACCAACCAGCTACATTTTCTAAGTCTTTCTCCCCTTTCTCTCTTTCTTACTTCTTCTCCTAAACTTCATGGTGGCTAAGTTATATTCAAGATCAATCTTCTGCCAACATCATCAAGTCTTCAGAATCAACAAGTCCACAAGTGCAATGAAGGCATCGCATCAAGTAAAACTACAAGGAAACAAGGAGAAGAATTTTTGAAGACCAACTACTTCTTTCTATCTTCTTTCCTTCTATTATTGTCTCACTCTGGACATAGACCAAGTTCTTTGTGTTATGATTAAGTCCCTAGAGTGCTAATTGAATACCATTGAAGATCAACGAAGCTACAAAGGAGTTGAAGGTTATTTGAAGACCAAAATTATGAAGACTTAGAGTAGCCTTACAACCTTTCAAGTTGTTGTTTTAGCATTGTTATGTCTACCCAACCTTTACCTTGCCTTAGCCTTTTTGGAATAAGTTGTTTTATGTCTTATCCTTATTGTGTTCTGTATGTCTTTCACATCATAAATCATTCTGCATCTCATGCATGTCATATTTTCTTAAATGTTGTTTGGCTGCATATTTATGGAGTATTGTTTGATGTGTTAGAAATTTCGGAGAGAGACGAAGGTGGTTGCAACTGCTACTTCTACACTTCTGTTTGCCAAGGCAAGTGGCACACCCCCATAAATTTCCTAAGTATTTTTCTATGCATGACTTATTGTATTTCTTTATATGCATGTGTAGGATAGTATTGCTATGCTGAAACTACTATCACCTTTACACTAGTTGTGTCTAGAACCCCTGTGATAACTTAGTAGATTATTTGATGCTATGCAAATGTGTTTTCTTTAAAGTTTAATTCTACTAAGTAATTTATCACCTGGGTGGACTTGGTTTTGAAAAGATGATGGAAAGGTTGAGTGTCATCTCTTAGGGGTGACCTCTAAGGGATGGCCACTTGTGGTTGCCACCCAGGGTATTAAAGGGACCAATGTTTTGTCTAAGTGAAGAAGCTTCCAGTGCAGCCACTTGGTATAATGGCTCTGCCTTGACTAAGTTATAGGAACCTGATTCCGGCAGGTCTCAGCGGATGAATGTTTGTATGGGTCTGCCCAGAGGAACAGGGGACTGTTTCCCAAAGGTCTCGTCTCAACTCTCTCCTTTTCCTTAGCACAAATTGAGTGCTTGAGGATAGTTTGGGTTTGTTGGGTCTCGTGGTGAAAGTGCACAACCTCTCGAGAGTTAAATCTAAGTACTTAGCCGTGTCCCCGGTTACGGACAATTTGAGCAGCTGATCAAGGACGACAATGGAGGCTCCCGACATTCCAATTTCTTAAGTTAAAATATTGAAGGTTGAATAAAGGTAGACAAGAGGGTGGTTTTCATGCCATACCTGTTTTGACAAAAGAAAAGTGTTTTATAAAGAGACAGGAAAAATTGGCTTTTATGCAAAACAGCCTTGAACTCCACCAGCCAAATATGCATATAGGTTATTAGAGTTATTCCATTAAGTGTCCACATAGTGTCACTTGCCAGATCCATTTTTAATGGTATCTGACCCACTCTGTTGCAAAATTTTATTTTGTTGCAGATTGTTCTGACGACGAGTGAGTTTCGTTAAGGTTTCGAGTTTGCAACCAACATGTTTCGCCTGTGGCACATGAAGATGATGGAGACTCCATGAAGAATAAATTTCCGCTGCTTTACTCTTTAAAAGCTAGCTTCGTGCTATGCAATTTGTAAAGGATATTTTCCTAAGTACTGGATCCGCGTGTAATAATTGATACAATGTTGTGATATTCCATCTTAGACTGTGTGTGCAAATGAATCGATCCAGGGGTTTGCACTATACACAGGTACCTTGCCAAATTTTAAGTGCAGGTACGCTACATAAATTCTCTCTAGATTAGTCCCGAACAAATGACATATCCTAGATATCCGATGAGGAGAACGTCTTTCTTACTGCACCGTTCACTATGGAAGAAGTAAGAAACGCAGTATTCCAAATGGAGCACATCAAGGCCCCCGGCCCGAAGATGAAGATGTCGGGTCTGAAGGGAATGATTACGGCCGTCGGGGATAAGGAAAAATCTGTTGAATGCGAAATTGACGACGCCGCCTTGGACGAGCTAGCCATCCCTCCTGAAGAACTCGATCAATACAAGCAGCAAGTCGACTAGGACGATATGACTCCCATAAAGAAGGCTTGAATTTCAAGTCGGCTCGGGAGATAAAGAAGATTGACCTTGTCAAGGGAGAGTCCTCCAAGCAGGCGAGCATCGGCTCACAATTGGATGAAAAATAGGAAAGCACACTCATCAAGTTCTTCTGTGAGAATATATAGGGACATCTTTGCACAGAAGCCATATGACTGTAGGGTTATGCGTATGGAATTCAAAAAAATAGCCTTACACATGTAACGTTCCATATCTATCTATGAAGGTACAAGCGATAGGTTAGATCTAGATTCATACCAACACCTTCTAGCGGAAATAGATGTCTGTGAATCCTGTTATCTGTTGAAGATCCTCACGGCTAACCTAGTGGTGTGGATGTCACCGATCCCGAGTCCTCCCGAGCGAGAATCAAACGTATGATCCCTTCGAGAGTTCGCACACGCATGTCTCCTCCAGTCCAGCAGAACTCCGTCGTCCAGGACTAAGTATCAACTGGTGCATGCAAGATGGAGATCCCAACACATGTGAGAGAGAGCATAGATTTGGGAGAGAGCACTCCTAGAAAATTCCACTATCAACTTGTGTTTCAAAAGGGAGGGGGAGACTTCTCCTCATATAGGAGGAGGGAAAAGACCTCCTCCCTTGTCCCCCCCTCATGGTCCAGATGGGTCAGCCGAGCTAGGGTTGGGGAGCGCCCCCAAAACCCTAGCCACCTCCCACCTAGCCACCGCCCCTTTGCCTTGGGGGCAAGTAAGGGGACCGACTACCCTTGGTGGGCTTTGGGCCCATATGGCCGCCCCCACCCCCCACATGGGTCTAACCCACTGGGTGCAACCCATGGACCCTCCGGAATATTTTAGAAGACTCTAGACCTTCTGGACCCTTCCAGAATATTCCGAGACCCTTCTGGGTGTTCTGGGATGTTCCCAGTACCCTCGGAACTCTTCCGGTGATCCCTTCAGAACTATTCCGGTGAAAGTCTCTCTTGTTCCAATCCTTCAATATACACAAATGACTAAAGCAGACTTGAGCGTGTGACCCAACATGTTCGATAACTAGTGGACATGGCACACAAGACCTTCTAGTCAATATCAATAGCGGAGCCGTGGACGCCCATATTGATTCCGATTGTTATATGACTGTACTCAGGTGAACATGTTGATTTCCGTACATGGTTCCCATTTCTTCGCGATACTAAACAATACCTGAGGCGAGATGTTCTGATATCATGTGAAGCAACTTTGATCACGATATCTTGTTATCCTCGTTACTGTTTGTTTCTTTGTTCTCATTCTCGTATTCCGGTATCCCATGATAAATATCATGCCTTTGTTTGTGAAGACAATAATGAATACCTTCATACATAGCAGGACCAAGTTGTATCTCTCTATCATCAGCGGAGCGATTCCCAGTTTTGGATCATTAAGTACGATATGCATTCTCCGAGTTACCCAGAAGCTCCTGTTATAATCAACTTGTTATGGTGTGACGTTAAACAGAACCAATGCAACCTTTGAAACATGCATGAACCTAATACCCTCATGGTCTAAGGACATGTATGTACATTAACCTTGTTGTGATATTACTAACAACGTCGTGACGAAAAGATCTTGTAACATATCAACAAGTTGGGTCTACCCGCCACATTGTTCTGCCAACAATGTGCCCTCATTGTTTTGTAATTTAACCTAATGTGCCCTCATTGTTGTCGGCAACCTTTTTCCCATGACCAGGAAAACAGAGTCATCAAGCAACTAACGAGTTAGTCTAAGAGGCAAGACTAGGGTACTTATATATGTTAATATAATCTATACTATTCATATTAATAGAATCTATAGTATTCATATAGAATAAGAATAAAAATGAAGAAAATAAACTTCAGATTCTTTCTTTCTCTTCCATTCTTACGTTTCCTCACCGCCGACTTAATGTGGAGACCTTTGCCAACCTTCACAAGTACAACATGAAGTTGAACCCGACCAACTGTGTCGTCGGGGTCCCATCGGAAAGTTGGTCGGGTTCATCGTCCTCAATTGCGTATAGAGGAAAATCCTGAGAAGATCAAGACCATCGCCGATCTACAGAAGCCCAAGTGAAGGGGTTCGTAGCAGAAAACAAAATAATTCTAACTAACATACGCCAAAACTATAGCCAGGATCTATCTATTAGTAATGCGGTAACGGGAAGGTTTGGGTAACATTGTAGATGAAAAGCGTTACGTTCAAGAGAACGTTGACGATGTATAGTCGAACTCGTAGCCGACCTCAAGGTCGCGATGATCCCGTCGTGTTGATGACGACCTTGGCGCGACGACGATGATCCCGGCGCTGCAAGTGCAGCACCCCCGAGTACTCGCACACGTACGGTGCTTGACGACGACTCCCGGTCTTTCGATCCGGCCGAGATTGCGGAAGCAATCTTCTGGACAGAATCCCCACAGCACGACGGCGTGCCGTGGGGTAGTGGGTTCTACCTTATTCCCAGTCCAGCAGATCCTTACTGGGGCTGGTTTTGGGGCATTCCTTCCGGGTAACATCTTGCTTTTGCCTGTCCAGCAGGTCCTTACTGGGACAGGACTTTTCATCTTGTTGAGGTGAACCGCCCTTGGGGCGATAGGCATTCTGATGCCTCGTTGCTGTCTTGCTGGCATCGGGTTGACGCCTGGTCCGGAGACCCTCATAGTTTTTATCATTGGATCCAGAGGCCAGCCACCTGGCAATCCAATACTTCTGAGGGGGTCCACTTGGTCCCGGGTGTATCATGATGATGTGACCCGGAAGGTCCCACTCTTTTCCCGGGAGATCTCCGTGAAAGAAGGTTTGATCCCAACTGGTTACTGTCAGACTCTGGCTATTCTGTGTTGGCTGCATGATTTCTGGAAGGTAGGAATCTTCCGAGGCTCCTGTCTGAGTTGAAGCATTGGCGGAAGTGTTCCTTGATGTTTCCTTGGGTGGAGCAGCTCCGTGTCGTGACTCTGAGTTGATACCATCCCTGAGAGCTGCAGCTGCTTTGTTCTTTTTCGGCTTTTTGTTGAGGGGGCAATCTCTGCAGATATGCCCCAGTTCACCGCAAGTGTAACATTCCCCGTTATCCTTCGGGGTTTTTTGATACTTCTGGATTCCGTTGAACTGGCGGCAGTTCTCGAGGCTGTGCTTGTCAGATTTGTGATACATGCACCACACCCTGGTTGGCCATCCTTTCCAATTGGGATCTTGATTTCTGAGGAACATAGACGAGGGGATCTTCCTCTGGAAGTTCGTCCTCTGTGCCTTGGCATGGGTCTTCACCCTTTGGAAGCGGCTCTGCAGGAAGGACATTGGAGCAGAGTTCTTCCCTCGCACCGTGCGTCCACGGGGAAAGAGGAACATCGATGCTCGTAGTACCTTCCTGAGGTCTTCCTTCGCTGGCCATCGGACT
This sequence comes from Poa pratensis, assembly GCA_947311845.1. NCBI lineage: Eukaryota > Viridiplantae > Streptophyta > Magnoliopsida > Poales > Poaceae > Poa > Poa pratensis. The sequence goes on along the minus strand of CAMZMU010000066.1, from coordinate 31,210,604 downwards.
AATGTATGCTGCAGGAGGTACGAACTGTATTCCAGAGGTTTGGTCTTGAGCGTCGGAAGTCGACGAGGGCTCCTCTGAAATGAAGCCGAGTCCGGGGTACCGTAGGTACTCCATAGTTGCCTTGGCTTTTCTTTTCTGAGCCATCTGGTCAGGAGTTCTCGGCGTCGCCCTTGTCAGAGGTGAGGAGCTTGAAGAAGATCTTGTCAAGTTGAAGAACCCGAAGCAGATCTTGCTGATGACGAACTTGAGGTTGATGAATATGAATCCAGCGCTTGCGCCCCCTACCTGGCGCGCCAGATGTCGTGTCCCGGTCGACGGACACCGGGAGTAAAGGATACCCCCTTTTTAGGTTCGGCACGGGGCGCGAAGGAGGTCGAGAATCACCTCACCCGGGTGATGTACGTCGAGTTCTTCGGTGGGGTGTTCAAAACAATCAACACAGAGACGCAGAGAGTTTTACCCAGGTTCAGGCCACCCGGAGGCTAAAAGCCCTACTCCTGCATGTCTGGATTGAGGTGTTCATCATGGCGTGGTTTACAAGGTGGTCTCGGGTGTGTACCCGGCGGGTGGACGGCTAGAGGTAGACGAAGAGCAGATCCTGCCCTGAGGAGATCACCTCTGTCTCTACCCTCTTAGCCCTAGCCTAGTCTTGCTGGTGTTCAATCCTTGCTTGTCGTTTCCTATCCTCGGTGCCTTGGTCCTCCTTTTATAGGCTAAGGAGATACCACATGGTCACGCGGGGAGCGTGGGGGTTTTAGGCGGGAAAAACCCCCTGGTGATCTTTAGGAGGCGACGTGGCCTCCTCTGGTCCAAGTCTTCTTTCACGGTTAGGTGAGGACGTCTGCCTTTGGGGAAAGCGGGGTGGACAGGGCCTGACAGCCCCACCGACCACGCCCAAGGCGACATCACTGGAGGCGCGTCCTTCATCTTGGCGCCCAAGTCTTCTACCAGCTTCCAGCATGTGCTGGCGTGCTTATCTTCTACGCCGTACAGAGGGGAACCCGAGAGCGCGCACTCGGGCTCTCGGGTGCTCTGCCTTGTTCTCCGGGGTGCGGTGACCCCGGAAGGCCACCTAGTCCTTACCGCAGGTTGTCGATGTCGAGCTTGTTGGGTTCCCGTGGGGCAGGTGGGCCTTGATTCCTTGTCTTGTCCATCTTCTTGGTGGGCCCGCAGGTGGACCCGCTTTAACCGTACTAGGGGAACCCCATGTTCCACCGTTGCGACAACAAGTATTTCTGATCGTCTGGTTATTGAATCTCTGGCTCTATGAGATGCGTCAGTTTATATTGGGATAATGGTTTTGGTAATGTTATCTTCGAAGTGGATTGCTTGGAACACTTAAAACAATGGCACAACCGTGATTAGCGAGCTAGTATATTTAATCAGTCTTTTAGTATTAAGTTTTTGGTAAATACTTGCTTTTTAGAAAAAGCTAGGCCATTTAAAAAAAAGTATAACTTTCAAACCGAGTGTACAAATCAAAATCGGTTTTCACCGTAGTGTTACTCGCGGCGAGATCATCAAAACAAGATCCCACCTGAACATGTTCTAATAATTAATTTTGAAAATTCTCTTTTCTGTCAGGATAAACCAGTTTATGGTAAAAAAAACTTATTTTTTTAGGCCAGAAAATACTTTTCTAGAAAACGTGGAAATCAACTTTGTAGTATAAACTTGCTTTTCTATAGAAAATCAACTTTGTAATATAAACTTTCACGAAAAGCAACTTCGTACAATAGACTTACCTTTCTACCACAAACAAGAAAAAATACGTGAGAATGAGAGGGGCTTGTTTTTTGTCTGCACAATGACCAACTTTGTCGGTATTATGTGAGAAAATCATGTTTGTTCCGCATAACAAAAGTTGTCTCGACATACATACTTGGTATTCTAAAAAACAACTTCTAATCAAGTTTTTATCTGAAACTTGCTTTCCTGATAGAAAAGCAAATTTATAATACAAAGTTGCTTCTCAAAAATAATGGTCAGAACATGGTCATGTGGGATCTTGTTTTGAAAATATCATCGCGAGGAACACTATGGTGAAAACATATTTTAATTTGAACGTTTAGTTTGAAAGTTATGAGTTTTAAAAATTTAGAATTGGTTTGCATGTGGGTGATGAGTTGGTCTGCATACAAGAACGACGAGTAAAAAGGCTTGTATATGAGCGGCAGCCAGGTTTTGAAGGATGCGTCGCTGTCGCTCGTTCCGACAACCCGCGTGCGCTGCGCGCGAGAGGAAGCACACACGCACTTTCTGTCAATCACCATTAATAAAACTACAAAGCCTACAACCGAGCGACAAGGTTTAGTGGCCTGCTGATTTGATGGGCCAAGCCCAAACAACGTACGTAGTAACCAGTTCCTAGGGGAAACGTAATCTTAGATAAGATGGCTGGGAGCGGACACGACGTTTCGAGTCACGGGTGCGGATGAACCCGTTATGTAAACATTTTTATCATTTTTTTAGAATGTCAAAAAATTCCAAATAAAATTTTGGGCATACATCATGATATTTTATGTTAACACAAAAAGTTTCGCGAAGAAAAGACATTTTGTGTGACCTGTGCAAAAAAGACAAAAAACAATCTCGTGCAAAGTCATTTTGAAAACCCCGGATTTGTCTTTTTTGCACAACCCACAAAAAATGTCTTTTCTTTGTGAATTTTTTTGTGCTAACATAAAATGCCATATAGTATATTCGAAAATTTAATTTGGAATTTTTTGACATTTCGAAAAATGTTTTTTGAGCAGTGGGTTGATGACGTGAAACACACGTTCGTTGGGAGATCCCAAGAGGAAGGTATGAAGCAGTGCAGCAGCAAGTTTTCCCTCAGTAAGAAACCAAGGTTGTCAGATCCAGGAGGAGTAGGAGCACTTCAGAAGGTTGTTGGTGGCGCCGTTGCTCGATCACCAACGTGGAACCTGCACACAACACAATCAAACTATTTTGCCCCAACGAAACAGGAAGGTTGTCAATCTTCCCGGCTTGCTGTAACAAAGGATTAAACGTATGGTGTGAAAAATAGTATTTAAATGCAGAAAGTAAAAGAGAACAATTGTTTGCCGTTGGTGGTTTTATCAGTATAAAAGAATGTACTGGGGTCCACAGTTCACTAGTGGTGTCTCTCCATAAAGATAAATAACATGTTGGGTAAACAAATTACAGCTGGGCAATTGATAAAATAGTGAGCGCATGACAATGCATATAAATGACAAGATGACTACCATGATATTTAATTGGGCATTACGACAAGATACATAGACCGTTATCCAACCGCATCTATGACTAATAATCCACCGTCAGGTTAACATCCGTGTCCCCCATTGGTATTAAGTTGCAAGCAACGGATAATCGCATTAAGTAATGTGCGTAATGTAAACAAATACATATGACCGTAGACATAGCATTGTTATGTTATCCCTAGTGGCAACAGCACATCCACAATCTTAGACGTTGCTGTCACTCGCCCAGATTGCTGGAGGCATGAACCCACTATCTAGCATAAATACCCCCACTTGGAGTTAAAAACATCTACTTGGCCAAAGTATCTACTAGTAACGGAGAGCATGCAAGATCATAAATAACATGTAACATAGATTAATAATCAACTTGATCATAGTATTCAATATTCATCGAATCTCAGCAAACACAACATGTAGCATTACAATAAGATGATCTTGATCATGTTAGGCAGCTCACAAGATCTAAACATGATAGCATAAAGTGGAGAGACAACCATCTAGCTGCTGCTATGGACCCGTAGTCCATGGATGAACTACTCACGCATCACTCTGGAGGCAAGCATGGCGATGTAGAGCCCTCCGATGATGATTCCCCTCTCCGGCAGGGTGCCGAGAAGAGCTTCAGAACCCTCGCGAGCTAGGGTTGACGATGGCGGCGCCTCGGGAATTTTTCGTGGAATATGACTCGGGTATTAAGGGTTTTCCAGACGGGAGGAATAAATAGGCGAACGGGCGGCGTCGGAGGCCACCCGAGGGGCCCACACCACCCCTCGGCGCGGTAGGAGGTGGGGCCGCGCCCAGGCATGGTGTGGCCGCCTCCTGGCGCTTCTCCGTCTCTCCTTTGGACTCCGTGGACGTGTCGGTGAAATAGGGACCTGCGTTGATTTTCGTCCAATTCCGAGAATATTTCCTTAACAACTTTTCTAAATTACAAAAACAGCAGAAAACAGGAACTGGCACTGTGGCATCTTGTTAATAGGTTAGTCCCAGAAAATGTATAAAAATGATATGAAGTGTGTGTAAAACATGTAACAATTGGTATAATATCAACATGGTACATCAAAAATTATAGATACGTTTGAGACGTATCAGCATCCCCAAGCTTAGTTCCTACTCGTCCTCGAGTAGGTAAACGATAAAACAAAATAATTTTTGAAGTGACATGCTACCATCATAATCTTGATCAAATAGTATTGTAAGGCACATGTAAATGAATGAAGTGATCCAAGTCAATGATCTATAGTTTGCTACCAAATAGATAATGAGTAAACAACTGAATCATACAAGCAAAACTTTTCATGAATAATACTTTGGAGACATTGCATCCACAGGTTTACATAAGAGTTAACTCAAAAAGCAATAGACTCTATTAAAAGGTATTTAGCCAACACAAAGGAAGATTTAAGTTTCAGCGTTTGCTTCAACTTTCAACATATTTATCTCATGGATATTGTCAACACAAAGCAATATAGTAAATACAATATGTAGCATATAACAATTGTTGTACCAAAGTTGACACTAGTGTTTGCTTGTGGAAGATAGAAAGAAGTAGGAAAACTGACTCAACATAAAAGTAAAAGAAAGGCCCTTCGAAGAGGGAAGCAGGGATTAAATCACGTGCTAGAGCTTTTTAGTTTTTGAAATCATATAGAGAGTAAAAATTAAGTTTTGAGAGGTGTATGTTAATTGGTCAACGAATCAGTAGTGGAAAGTACAATATGACCCCGGCCAAACAGACTTTTAAGAGCGGCTCCCATGAAGGACGTTATTTCTACCAACAAGACAGATCATCCCTCTTTTTCTCTTTGGTTTACACATGCAGATGTTTCACTGAGTATTCAGTTGACAAAATGTGAAGAGATTAAGCGGTTAAAGTTGTAATTAATTGGGACTGGGCACCTGATGCATGTAAAATGCATACATGAACTTTGCACTTTAATTGCTTATATTCCAATCATATTTGCATCATATAAGGGTTATATCAATGTTTTATAATGATTTTTGGGAATATTCATTTATTTCCTATTTTTATGGAATTAAGCCTGCACAGGCAGAAAACCCCGTTTTCTTATTTTAATGTTTCAGGGACCCAAACGTCAACGAAATCACCTGGAAATTTACGGGCGTCAATATTTGGAAGGAAGAAGACCTGTGGGCGAAGGAAGCGAGCAAACGGAGACTCGAGGGCCAAACGAGGGGGGCCCACGTGGCCTGGTACTGTAGCCGCGTGGGACTCACCCATTTGGGCCTCGTGGCTCCGTTGCCTTCGATCTTTTCTCCACCGACATCGTCTTGGCCTAAAAACGCCTATAAAAAAGGTCCCCCGACGTTCTCTGGAAGGAGCGTCGCACAAACACAGAAACACCGAAACGGAGATCAGGAGGTGCAGATTGGAGGGGGAAAACTCCGGCGGGGCGCTGCCGGGGTGGTCTCCACCTTCTCCAACGACTTCTCCACCGTCTCGATGATGAAGGGGGAGTAGTACACCCCCTGGATTTGGGTTTGTGGTGGTAACTTATGTATCTCTCCTCTCTTTGAGATTCACTAATTAGTACCGTATGAGCAGCTGAACATGATTACGGTCATCTATGTAATTCCCATGGTGGATATTGTGGTGTGAGATAATATTTGTTATGCATTTACTGTTGTGTTGGATCTTTTATGACTTGTCATACTTTGGAGATATTCTATGATGCATGTGATGGTTTGATTTATGCATAATGCCTTGTTTATCTTTATCATGAGGTGATTGACACCACCAAGTGTAGATAGATGAGAGAGATGTGGTCACACACGAAATATAAATCATTGCACTAGTGTTTAGAGTATTATCCATTATGAAGTATGATGTATGTGGGTACTGGGTGGCCAATGTGACAGAAGGCATAGGTATTGAGTGACACAATACCGTCCAACATCCTTTATCTGGGGGTAAAAAGGGAGAAGTATGGTGTGGGTGTGACAGCAACCACGCTAGCCTTACGAGGGTGACACTAGCAACACAAATGAGTATTTCTTTCAACTATGTGTTTTAGGACATGTAGCCGTTATAAAAGCTACCATTAAAACATGACAATTATGTGTACTTTATTTATAACATGATAATCACCATAGATGAGAGAGAGAGGATTAAGTGAACCCATGAACCCATGTCTATTGTTCCTATAAGAGAAAACCTTTGTCTTGTCCTCTTGCATTGAAGAGGATTGGGACACTTTTACATTCTTGCTTGGTTACATTAAACTTCCATCCATCAAATCAACTACCTTGCTCCTTAAACTTGTTTAGTGCATAATCAACTAAAATTTGTGACACTTTAGTTGTAGGGAATAGATAACTTTTCCTTCTTGCTCCTGCGGATCGATACCTTACTTCCACATTGAGAGGTGCTATAGTGATCCCCTGCTCTTGGGGGTATCAAGTACTTTTCTGGCGCCGTTGCCGGGGAGCGTAGCGCTTAAGTTTCTATTCTTGTGTGCACTAGACTAAGCTTGGGGAGGTTTCTTTAACTTGTTTTATATCTTGCAATCATCTAAGCTTGGGGAGGTTCCTTTAAACTTGTCTGGGTGTAAGTTCTTCATTACTTTTGCTATGGGTTTTCTGTTTGATTATACACCTGAGGAACTTGCAACATTTACACTTGAGGAACTTGAAATATTACAAGAAGCTGATGATTTCTTTTCTCGAGCAGATGCTATTAAACGTAAAAAGTTAACTCTTGCTGCCATGGAAAGAACTAATATTTTGCAGGAAGAAGATGACAAAAGCTTAAGCTTGGGGATGCCCGTGCTACCCCAAGAAGATGATGAAAAGGATGAACAACTAGAGAATGAAGAGGGGAAGCTTCCACCTTCACCACCTATGGATGAGGGTAACACTCAAGATGTTTTTGATGATACTATGCCTCCAATATATGATGATTACAATCATTGTGATATTTTCAGTCCACCTACTATTGAGGATAAAATTTATGTTGATTATAATATGCCTCCTATATATGATGTTTACAATGATGATTATGATGTTTTCAGTCCATCTACTATTGAGGATAAAATTCACTATGCCTCCAATTTATGATGATTACAATGATGGATGTGCTAGTTTTGCTCCCACTATTACTAATGAAATTGATTATGCTTGTGTGGAGAGTAATAGTACTGTTATGCTTATGGATCATGATAATAATGCTTTATGTGATAGCTATATTGTTGATTTTATTCATGATGCCGCTGAAAATTATTTTGAGAGAGGAAAGTATGGTTATAGAAATCTTCACGTTACTAAATTTATCCTCTTTATGATGAAGGTTTTGGCTTTTCTCCTGATTTGCTTTTATTTGTTGGGTACTTTAAAACCTACTGGTCCTTATGAGAGAGGGAGACACAGTTTCATATATCTCAATAATATTAAGTCTCCTCTCTTTTTGTTGAAAATTTTGAAGTTGCACTTGCTTTGCCTTCCTATGCTAGTCACTGTGTGCTTTCTTGATTTATTTTCTTACGAGATCCCAATGCATAGGAAGTGGGTTAGACTTAAATGTGTTTCATATTTTTCTCTTGATGCTCTCTTTCCTACGCGAGCATCATTAAAACTATCAAGCCTAGCTATGGCTATAAAGAAAGCGCTTTGCGGGAGGCAACCCGGTTATTTTTATGTGTGATTTTCATTGTGTCCTCTTGCTGTAACAAGAGACTTTGTGTCTAGTTTAGGTTCTGGAATTTTCAATAAAGTGTCAAGTTTTACCCTTTTTGGTTTGAAAAGTTGCTTATAGCGTTCGGAGATTTTATTCCTGCACAAATCAGTGCACGGTATGATTTTTAATTCTTATTCTGTAACTCCGAATGAGCTCATATTTGAACTGTAGTTGCAACTTTTCATCCTATGTATTCATGAATTGTTTCGGAATTTTTCGAGAAAGTTTGGTAGGGTAGAAAAATACGTTTTGCTGTTGCTGTTTTTCTGGACAGATTCTGTCCCATTTTGTTTGATGCATGGTTTGAGCTTTTAAGTTGAATCTTTTTGATCCAATTGAGTTTATGAGTAGGCATACAACATTATACACTTTCTGGACATCTCATATGAATTTTTGTTCAAGGATTATATGCATCAAGAAACCTATTTGTTTATCACTATTAATGCACCCCACAGAAAAGAAATGGGAGAAACGGTGTTTTGAAGTTTTTTCACAGGGATTGGAGGAGATGCACCAGGAGCTATCCAAGGATGGTGAAGACCATAAGCTTGGGGATGTGAAGAAAACCCCGCTGGACCTACACACTCTCGGTTTGCACACGTCCAAATTCTGTTTTTTGATCGAAACACTTTATCGCATAAACTTGGAGCGTCGTTTTTGTTTTGTTTGAGTCTTGAGAGACCACCACACTATCAATTATATATGAGAGAGCTACTGGAAATATGGGTTGAAATATGTTGGATGCTTTTATAATATTGGGAAAAGAGATGTTTGACTTGATTTTTAATGATACATATAGTTGCATGATTCATGAGCTTGTTTATGAGTAATAGTTTGCAAATTCTTTTTGTAGAGCTATCACTTATTCATGTTTTGGTGCTGATTGTTATTTCACTTGGTTTAACATGGATTAGTTAGTTCTATGGACACTCATGCATGCATCTAGATGGTCAACTTTCTCCCTTTTGCTAGCCCAAAAACTCCAACAAGCAAAAACTTGTTTCCAATACCTTCAACCAAAGTTATGCCAGTGAGTCCACCATATCTACCTATTGGCTTTATGCTATTCTGAGTATGTTTAACATTTTGTTTGTGTTATCTTACCTCTAAATGAAAATGTTTATGTTATTGATTGCAATGGAAGAAAAAAATTGGTTATATAGCTCTCATGAACTTGATTCACAATGTTTTTTATTTGCATAATAAAACTTGACCCATTGTGATTAAGATTATGATGTTTGTGACTTGATGAATGTTTTGGGTTGGAAGTTAGCCCATATGTGCTGTCACATGGCAAGCTTTCAACACGCTCTTCATCTCATTTAGTTGATATCATGTGCTTTTGTCTATGGATGCTTATCATGTTGAAATAAATGTGGAAATAGAGTGAGTTTAAATGAGTTTGTGTAAATGGTTAGAGAGACGCCTGGGCCGCTAATCTAAGCCATGCATCATTCATGGTGGAAATTTACTTACATACTATGGTGAACCTTCTGTGATACACCTTGCAATAAAAAACTATTCCAAATGGTAAATAAAAAGGGTGTTGAGATTGTTCATTTTGTTTGTTTGTCTTGTCATTTTGATATGGGCTTGTTCCATATCTTGGGACAAGAGGTACCCCAGTTGACGATCTTGATGATACTATTATGCTTACAATGATATTTAATTGAACTTGCTTTGTTTCCCAAGTTGAGTAACACATGGTGTAAGTACTTGTATTCAAGGGGCAATGAGAGCTTGACACCAATGAATACCTTATTGCAATCATTAACTTAAGTAGAAGAGTTTGGAAGTTGGATGAAACTTATGCATGCTTTACCTCTACTCACATATACATCTTTCCAAAGTGTACACCTATCATATTCAGATTTTCATCTACACTCTATGACCATTGTAGGATGTTCTACTTATCATTATGCATACATGTGTTCCATATTACTTGCTACCATGTTACACTTTGTGAACTATCAATGAACATCCTTGTCTTGAATACTTGATATCACTTCATAAACTATTTGCATATTGCTACTCCTTTGAAGAATGAATCATTTGACTATATGTAGAAATAGTAATCATCTTTGATATTCATTGTTAAGTATTAAATTGCAAAGTCCATGTTAGTTTTATCATCTTCATACTCGAGGACGAGCATGGATTAAGCTTGGGGATGTTGATGCATGTAAAATGCATACATGAACTTTGCACTTTAATTGCTTATATTCCAATCATATTTGCATCATATAAGGGTTATATCAATGTTTTATAATGATTTTTGGGAATATTCATTTATTTCCTATTTTTATGGAATTAACCCTGCACAGGCAGAAAACCCCGTTTTCTTATTTTAATGTTTCAGGGACCCAAACGTCAACGAAATCATCTGGAAATTTACAGGCGTCAATATTTGGAAGGAAGAAGACCTGTGGGCGAAGGAAGCGAGCAAACGGAGGCTCGAGGGTCAAACGAGGGGGGCCCACGCGGCCTGGTACTGTAGCCGCGTGGGACCCACCCATTTGGGCCTCGTGGCTCCGTTGCCTTCGATCTTTTCTCCACCGACATCGTCTTGACCTAAAAACGCCTATAAAAAAAGGTCCCCCGACGTTCTCTGGAAGGAGCGCCGCACAAACACTGAAACACCGAAACGGAGATCAGGAGCTGCAGATTGGAGGGGGAAAACTCCGGCGGGGCGCTGCCGGGGTGGTCTCCACCTTCTCCAACGACTTCTCCACCGTCTCCATGATGAAGGGGGAGTAGTCCACCCCCTGGATTTGGGTTTGTGGTGGTAACTTATGTATCTCTCCTCTCTTTGAGATTCACTAATTGGTACCGTATGAGCTGCTGAACATGATTACGGCCATCTATGTAATTCCCATGGTGGATATTGTGGTGTGAGATAATATTTGTTATGCATTTACTGTTGTGTTGGATCTTTTATGAGTTGTCATACTTTGGAGATATTCTATGATGCATGTGATGGTTTGATTTATGCATAATGCCTTGTTTATCTTTATCATGAGGTGATTGACACCACCAAGTGTAGATAGATGAGAGAGATGTGGTCACACACGAAATATAAATCATTGCACTAGTGTTTAGAGTATTATCCATTATGAAGTATGATGTATGTGGGTACTGGGTGGCCAATGTGACAGAAGGCATAGGTATTGAGTGACACAGTACCGTCCAACATCCTTTATCTGGGGGTAAAAAGGGAGAAGTATGATGTGGGTGTGACAGCAACCACGCTAGCCTTACGAGGGTGACACTAGCAACACAAATGAGTATTTCTTTCAACTATGTGTTTTAGGACATGTAGCCGTTATAAAAGCTACCATTAAAACATGACAATTATGTGTACTTTATTTATAACATGATAATCACCATAGATGAGAGAGAGAGGATTAAGTGAACCCATGAACCCATGTCTATTGTTCCTATAAGAGAAAACCTTTGTCTTGTCCTCTTGCATTGAATAGGATTGGGACACTTTTACATTCTTGCTTGGTTACATTAAACTTCCATCCATCAAATCAACTACCTTGCTCCTTAAACTTGTTTAGTGCATAATCAACTAAAACTTGTGACACTTTAGTTGTAGGGAATAGATAACTTTTCCTTCTTGCTCCTGCGGATCGATACCTTACTTCCACATTGAGAGGTGCTATAGTGATCCCCTGCTCTTGGGGTAATCAGCACCCCGTTGCCAGCTCTTTTTGCAAAATTAACAGATAATCAGATGTATATGCCGCTAGTCTGGAGGTAAAGTCTGTTTGACAAGTGAAATAAAGACATCTACCACGTCCTCATGAGCTTGGTAAACATTGACACAAAAAGGAGTAATAACAATTTTGAATAGTTTAAAGGTAGCACATGAAAATTTACTTGGAGTGGCAAGGAAATACCACATATAGGTAGTTATGGTGGACACAGATGGCATGGATTTTGGCTCAAGGATTTGGATGCACGAGAAGCATTCCCTCTCAGTACAGAGTTTAGGCTAGCAAGGTTATTTAAGCAAACAAGACTATCAACCGTACACCAAGTTTTATGTGACCAACATATTGCAAAAATTATAAGACTCACACTGTCTTCCTTGTTAACCAAACCCTTTTATAGAAAATATCTAGACCTTAGAGATACCACTCATGCAAACCAAATTTCAACAAGCTTTACGGTAGTTCTTCACTAATGGGCTTAACTTACATGATGCAAAAGTTTAATCATGACCTACTTGTTAACTCAAAACAATTGACAAGTATCAAATTATCCAAGTTAGTGATCTACAAGAGTATGTAAGTTTTTCCATTATACCATTTACCACATGCAACATTTTCTGTTCCAACCAAACACCAATCAATTTATTTCAATAACTCTCCAAACAAGTATAAGTGAAGTAAGAGAGTACTTTCTTTAAAAGAACTAATAGCTCTGACAAGAGATACATGAAAACAAGAGCTAAAAGCTGAACAGCGCTAGATATGAATACTCAACAAGTATAAGTGAAGAATAGTATTCTCATGAAAAAGCGGAGCGTGTCTCTCTCCCAATCAAGAATGCTAGGGTCCAATCAAGTTTATCAAAAATAAAAATAACATACTGAAAATAAAAGCACACAGACGCTCCAAGAACAGCACATATGATGTGAAAGAATTAAAATATAGTTTCACTAGAGATGACCTGATAATTTTGACGATGAAGAAGGGGATGCCTTGGGCATCCCCAAGCTTAGACGCTTGAGTCTTCTTGAAATATGCTGGGGAGATCCATGGGAGCCTCCCCAAGCTTAAGCTCTTCACTCTTCTTGATCCTATTATATCACTCCTTCTCTCTTGACCCTTGAAAACTTCCGCCACACCAAACTCAAAGTAAATCTCATTAGAGGGTTAGTGCATCAATCAAAAACTCACATGTTCTGTAAAGACGCAATATGACTGTTACTTTAAACATTAGCTACTGCCACTGATGTTATGTGAAGCTCTTCCACCCAAAAAAGAATTCCACTCAACACTAGTAAAAGAGAGAATGCAAAATAAAAGACATAATCTGTCTAAAACAGAACAGTCCGCAAAGACGAATTTTTTCGAGGCACTTACGTTGCTCAGATCGAAAAACTTTGAACTAACGAAAGATTGACATACATCAGATTACGCACAAAAATTAGATTAAAATCACATTTTATGATTTATAATTTCGTACAGTGAACAGCAAAAATCTGTTTCTGCGCAGCAATCAAAATTAGCATCATCTTATCATTAGAGACTCTTGGCACAACAATGCGAAAAAGTAAAGATACAAAGGAGTTGCTACAGAAGTAAACAAGTCCTTGACTCAATAAAAAGAAAAATTGCAGAAATAAAAATAATGGGTTGCCTCCCATAAGCGCTTTTCTTTAACGCCTTTTAGCTAGGCACAAAGCATGCATCAAGTATTACCAAGTGAAGAAGCATCAACATTATAATTTGTTCGAACAATAGAATCATAAGGTGGTTTAATCTTCTTCCTAGGAAAGTGTTCCATACCTTTCTTGAGAGGAAATTGATATTTAATATTCCCTCTCTCATATCAATAATAGCACCAATAGTTCTAAGAAAAGGTCTTCCAAGCACAATAGGACAAGATGGATTGCATTCAATATCCAAAACAACAAAATCAACAGGGACAAAGTTGTTATTAACCATGATAAGAACATCATCAATTCTACCCAAAGGTTTCTTTATAGAACAGCAAGGTGAACATCCAAATAACAATTTTCCAAAGGTGCTAAATCAAGCATATCATAAAGTCTTTTAGGCATAACAGAAATACTAGCACCAAGGTCACACAAAGCATTGCAATCAAAGTCATTCAATTTCATTTTAATGATGGCTCCCAACCATCTTCTAACTTCCTAGGGATGGATACTTCACGTTTCAATTTTTCTTCCCTAACTTGTATGAGAGCATTAGTAATATGTTTAGTAAAAGCCATGTTTATTCACTTGCTTAGGACTTCTAGCTAGCTTTTGCAAGAAAATTACTTCAGAAAGATTACAACCATCAAAATCAAAATCATTATCATCAAAGTAATGGAGCTATTATCTTCCTCATTACTAGAAATTTCAGCATTTTATCAAGAACAGTTTCAGAGTTATCAGGCAATTTAAAACGTTTTGCAATAGAAGTGAAACATTGCCAACACCAATTATCTTACCATTAATGTAGGAGGTTTGCTAACACTTGAGGAAAGCATTTTCAGTAGTAGAAATAGTACAAACTCTAGCAATACTATTCTTTCTAGCAATTTCATCCTCTCTTTCCCATCTAGCATGCAATTCGGCTAGCATCCTCACATTATTATCAATTTTAATTTGTATAGCATTGAGAGTTTTGCTCTCTTTAACATCATGAGGCATGTTCTTTATTTCAAAAGTCAACATCAAGAGCAAGACTATCAACCTTAGAGGCAAGAACATCAATTTTCCCTAGTTTTCCTCAACAGTTTTATTGAAAGCAGTTTGTGTACTAATAAAATCCTTAAGCATAACTTCAAGATCAGAGGGTACACTTTATTATTGTTGTAGGAACTACCATAGGAATTACCATAACCATTGCCACTATTAGAAGGATAGGGCCTATAATTGCTATTACCAAAATTATTCCTATAAGCATTGTTGTTGAAGTTATTATTTTTAATGAAGTTCACATCAACATGCTCTTCTTGAGCAACCAAAGAAGCTAAAGGAACATTATTTGGATCAACATGCACTTGACCATTTGCAAGCATAGACATAATAGTATCAATTTTGCACTCAAGGAAGAGGTTTCTTCAACAGAATTTACCTTTTACCTGTTGGAGCTCTCTCGGTGTGCCACTCAGAATAATTAATCATCATATCATCTAGAAGCTTTGTTGCAGCACCCAAAGTGATGGACATAAAGGTACCTCCAGAGGCCGAATCCAATAAATTCCTTGAAGAAAAATTTAATCCTGCATAGAAGGTTTGGATGATCATCCAAGTAGTCAGTCCATGAGTGGGACAATTTTTAACCAATGATTTCATTCTCTCCCATGCTTGAGCAACATGTTCATTATCAAATTGCTTAAAATTCATTATGCTACTTCTCAAAGAAATAATCTTAGCAGGAGGATAATATTTTCCAATGAAAGCATCTTTGCATTTAGTCCATGAATCAATACTATTTCTAGGCAAAGATAGCAACCATTCTTTAGCACGTCCTCTCAAGGAGAAAGGAAAAAGTTTCAGTTTAATAATATCACCATCTACTTCCTTGCTTTTGCATTTCACAAAGTTCAACAAAGTTATTAAGGTGAGCAGCAGCATCATCAGTACTAACACCAGAAAATTGCTCTTTCATAACAAGATTTAAAAGTGCAGGTTTAATTTCATAAAATTCTGCTTTAGAAGCAGGTGGAGCAATAGGTGTGCATATGAAATCATTGTTGTTTGTGCTAGTGAAATCACACAACTTAGTGTTTGCTTGTTGGCGTGAATCACACGTTCGTTGGGAGACCCCAAGAGGAAGGTATGATGCAGTTCAGCAGCAAGTTTTCCCTCAGAAAGAAACCAAGGTTATCGAACCAGTAGGAGCAGCAACTCTTCAGAAGGTTGTTGGTGGCTCGGGCGGCGCAACACGATCACCAACGTGGAATCTGCACACAACACAATCAAACTACTTTGCCCCAACGAAACAGTGAGGTTGTCAATCTCACCGGCTTGCTGAAAACAAAGGATTAAACGTATGGTGTGGAAAATGAGTATTAAATTGCAGAGAATGAAAAGGAACAGTTTGCAGTTTGTGGTGGTTTAATCAGTGTAAAAGAATGGACCGGGGTCCACAGTTCACTAGTGCTGTCTCTCCATAAAGATAACTAACATGTTGGGTGAACAAATTACAGCTGGGCAATTGACAAATAGTGAGCGCATGACAATGCATATATATGACATGATGATTACTATGATATTTAATTGGGCATTACGACATAATACATAGACCGTCATCCAACATCGTCTATGACTAATAATCCACCGCCGGGTTATCATCCGAGTTCCCCGTTGGTATTAAGTTGCAAGCAACGAATAATTGCATTAAGTAAAGTGCGTAATGTAAACAAATACATATGACCGTGGACATAGCATTGTTAGGTTATCCCTAGTGGCAACAGCACATCCGCAACCTTAGAAGTTGCTGTCACTCTCCCAGATTACCGGAGGCATGAACCCACTATCTAGCATAAATACTCTCTCTTGGAGTTACAAGCATCTACGAGTAACGGAAAGCATGCAAGATCTTAAATAACATAGGGCATAGATTGATAATCAACTTGACATAGTATTCAATATTCATCGGATCCCAGCAAACACAACATGTAGCATTACAATAATATGATCTTGATCATGTAGGGCAGCTCACAAGATCTAAACATGATGGCACAAATTGGAGAGACAACCATCTAGCTACTGCTATGGACCCGTAGTCCAAGGATGAACTACTCACGCATCACTCCGGAGGCAGGCATGGCGATGTAGAAGCCTCCGGTGACGATTCCCCTCTCCGGCAGGGTGCCGGGAAGAGGTTCTGGACCCTCCCGAGCTAGGGTTGACGGCGGCGGCGTCTCTGGAACTTTTCGTGGATATTGGCTCAGGCACTTAGGGTTTTCGCATCGGGGGGAATAAGTAGGCGAAAGGGCGGCGGCTGACGACCCCCGAGGGGCCCACACCACCCTAGGGCGCGCCAGGGGGTGGCCCGCGCCCTAGTGGCGTGTGGGCCCTGGTGGCCCTCCTCTGTTGCTCCTTTGGTCCGTCAGGTGTGTTCTGATAAAAGAGGGATCCCCGTGAAGTTTCGTCCAATTCCGAGAATATTTCTAGACTAGCTTTTCTGGAATACAAAAACAGCAGAAAACAGGAACTGACACTTCGGCATCTTGTTAATAGGTTAGTCCCAAAAAATGTATAAAAGTGATATAAAGTAGATGCAAAACATGTAGCAATTGGTATAAAACAAGCATGGAACATAAAAAATTATAGATACGTTTGAGACGTATCAGTGTTCTCAGGAGTACTCATTTTAGCAAATTAAAACAGGACATAAAATAACAATTCGAAAATAAACTAGATGCAAGTAACTAATTTTTTTGTGTTTTTTGATAATTAAAAACAAACAAGATAAAATAAAAGTAAACTAAGCAAGACAAAAAACAAAGTAAAGAGATTGGAAGCGTGAGACTCCCCTGGCTAAAGTCTTCTATCTCCCCGGCAATGGCGCCAGAAAAATATGCTTGATGACGTGAAACACACGTTCGTTGGGAGACCCCAAGAGGAAGGTATGAAGCAGTGCAGCAGCAAGTTTTCCCTCAGTAAGAAACCAAGGTTGTCAGATCCAGGAGGAGTAGGAGCACTTCAGAAGGTTGTTGGTGGCGCCGTTGCTCGATCACCAACGTGGAACCTGCACACAACACAATCAACCTACTTTGCCCCAACGAAACAGGAAGGTTGTCAATCTTCCCGGCTTGCTGTAACAAAGGATTAAACGTATGGTGTGGAAAATAGTATTTAAATGCAGGAAGTAAAAGAGAACAATTGTTTGCAGTTGGTGGTTTTATCAGTGTACAAGAATGGACCGGGGTCCACAGTTCACTAGTGGTGTATCTCCATAAAGATAAATAACATGTTGGCTAAACAAATTACAGCTGTGCAATTGATAAAATAGTGAGCGCATGACAATGCATATAAATGACAAGATGACTACCATGATATTTAATTGGGCATTACGACAAGATACATAGACCGTTATCCAACCACATCTATGACTAATAATCCACCGTCAGGTTAACATCCGTGTCCCCCGTTGGTATTAAGTTCCAAGCAATGGATAATCACATTAAGTAATGTGCATAATGTAAACAAATACATATGACCATAGACATAGCATTGTTATGTTATCCCTATGGCAACAACACATCCACAACCTTAGACGTTGCTGTCACTCACCCAGATTACTAGAGGCATGAACCCACTATCTAGCATAAATACCCCCTCTTGGAGTTACAAGCATCTACTTGGCCAAATTATCTACTAGTAGCGGAGAGCATGCAAGATCATAAATAACATGTAACATAGATTAATAATCAACTTGATCATAGTATTCAATATTCATCGGATCCCAGCAAACACAACATGTAGCATTACAATAAGATGATCTTGATCATGTTAGGCATCTCACAAGATCTAAACATGATAGCATAAAGTGAGAGACAACCATCTACCTACTGATATGGACCCGTAGTCCAAGGATGAACTACTCACGCATCACTCCGGAGGCAGGCATGGCGATGTAGAGCCCTCCGGTGATGATTCCCCTCTCCGGCAGGGTGCCGGGAAGAGCTTCAGAACCCTCCCGAGCTAGGATTGACGACGGCGGCGCCTCTGGAACTTTTCGTGGAATATGACTCGGTATTTAGGGTTTTCCAGACGGGAGGAATAAATAGGCGAAAGACTCGGGTATCCACCTCGACGCGACAGGAGGTGGGGCCACTTCCAGGCATGGTGTGGCCGCCTCCTGGTGCTTCTCCGTCTCTCCTTTGGACTCCGTGGACGTGTCGGTGAAATAGGGACCTCCGTTGATTTTCGTCCAATTCCGAGAATATTTCCTTAACAGTTTTCTGAAATACAAAAACAGCAGAAAACGGGAACTGGCACTGTGACATCTTGTTAATAGGTTAGTCCCAGAAAATGTATAAAAATGATATGATGTGTATGTACAACATGTAACAACTGGTATAATATCAACATGGAACATTAAAAATTATAGATACGTTTGAGACGTATCATGGGTGCATCTAGATCTATGAGCCGATATGGATTTCCGGTTGGGAGCCTCTTTTAGAGGAGGTTAACTCTTTTTCTGGGGAACATGAAAATGGCATCAGTCCCCTTTTCTCTACCTCTATAGTCAGTGGCGGATCTAGGAATTGATCAACGGGGGTGCCAAGCTTAAAAAATTTGGTTCAAAAAGCATCATAAATTCGGCCTTAATGTCTTATACCAAAATAATACCAAATTACATATAGTTCTAATAAGATCTTATGCCAATAAAAGATAACAAAAACAGCAACAATTACCAAATTTCAACCTTACACTACTCTTCGTGTTCTTGCTGCCATGAAAAGCTTGATAATATCATCATCCTTCACTTTCTTGAAGATCTCCTTCTCAATATATGTGACCAAGCAATCATTCAACAATTGGTCACCCATAGTTGTTCTCAGATAGGTCTTCAGTATGTTCATCGCAGAAAATACTCTCTCAACACTTGCGGTTGCCACCGGCAAAAGCAACACCAATTTGAGAAGCAAATACACCAACTTGTAAAGCACACTCTTTTTTGTTTCAACGAGCTTCGTAGAAAGCTGACCAAGATTTTGTAAGTCTGTGAATCTATCATCATTTCTCATGTCATCAATAAAGTTGTCAAGTTGTAAAGCAAGTCTCAGCAAATCAGCTTGTGAGAAATTGTTGTGATAGAACTCGGCAAGCCTTAAAACTTTCTTTCTATTATAAGAAGCAAATGCATTGATAGGATTCAAGGCTGACATGCAAATGAGCAACTCCATATTTATTTCATCAAACCTATTATCAAGCTCTTGCCGAATACTATCAATGACACCAAGGAATACTTCTCTTCTATAATGATCATCAATTGTTTGTTTGGGGTAACAACGAGGTGATCTTGCATAAGGAACATACCTAGCATTCGGCAAAGGCACTTTGATCCGATGTAGTTTGCAAAACGAATCCACTCTTGCTTGGAACTCTTCCCATCCATCTTCCCTCAACTTCTGCAGCCTCCTCTTAGCCATAGTAACAAGTGACATAGCATTAATAATGTCTTGGTCTCTCTTTTGCAAGGACTGAGACAACTCATCTGTGTAACTTAGTACTTCGAGCATCAAATGTGCATTAAAGACATACTCATATGACCCAATAGCTCCTAGAACTCCATGTATTTTGAGCCAATCATGCTTATGAGCGGGATCTTTTCCAATCTTGGTCAACATTTTACGGATGGTGGAATACAAAGAAATAATGTGCACAATGGTCCTGTAATGGGAACCCCAACGAGTTTCAGCGGGTCTAGCTAACCCCATTTGTTGATTTAATCCACTGCCACTTTCTATTTGACCATCTTCAAGTGCTTTCAAAATTTCTTGAGCTCTCACATTTCGAAGCATGTCATGGCGCTTACAAGAAACTCCAACGACATTCAACAACTGAGTTATTTGATCAAAGAACCACCCACAACCAACATTATTCTTGGCAAGGGCAACAAGCGCTAACTGCAACTGACGTGCAAAACAATGGATGTAATAAGCTGAAGGAGACTCTTTCATGATCAATGTTTTTAGCCCCTTGATCTCTCCCTTCATGTTACTAGCCCCATCATAACCTTGTCCTCGGACTTGAGCAAGAGTCAACTCATGTTCGCCAAGTAGAGTCTCAATTGCTTCCTTTAGTGACAAAGAAGTGGTGCCAGCAACGAAATGCTAACCCTTGATGCAAGATAAATCTCACACATCTTAATGAGTGAGTCAATCTAGCAATGTAGAGGCGCATATCCTCTCGAGACATCTTCACAACAACATTTGTAATTGATGATTCTTGTTTCAGAAAGAAGTTGAACTTCTCTTGAGCTTGATTATGAATACTTTTAATACCACCCACGTGTTTGTCAAGTCTTTGGCATTTGTTCCAGTTTGACCAACCACCTTTCACAAAGCTGTTATTGGCTCCTTTAGATTTGCCTTTGAATAAATAACAAACAAAACAAAATGCAGCATCCAACTCAACGATGTACTCAATCCAAGGGTATTTCTCAAACCAACTACAGCTGAATTGGCAAGGTCTGTTTGCTATTTCTCGGATGGGGTAATTATAGTTACTAGGTTGACAAGGACCTTTTGCAGCAAACCCTCGCCGAACTGCATCTTGCTCATTTATGGGATAGCTTGCAATGGGTGTCCTTTTCCCTGGATCATGTGGAAGGAGCTCAACATTGTAAACTGATTCACCGCTGCTACTTCTAGGCATTGGATTTGAGCCATTTAAACTCTGGATTTGGACTGGGGATGGTGTTGGATTCACATCAGCAGTAGTCAAGACCACAACATTATTCTCTGACTGAGGCTCCATTGGAGGCTGAACTAGAGCTTGATTGGAGTCTGAACCTCTGGCTCCACTTCCTGCAGCTAGTCCTTCTCCGGCAATATCTTGTCCTTCAGCCAGCCCTTCAACAGACGGCCTCGCAGTCGGAGATGAAGAAGATGCATTTTTTCACCTTTGCTTCATGCTTCTGGAACAGAGACATTATGGCGTTGCCTCTCTTCATATCTCAAGCAACAGTGGTATCAATCTCAATCAGTTCTAATCTCAATAATCTACACAAGAAATAATCCCCAATTGTTGAATCAATACAATGCAATCACACAAATTCAGTTATTTGTCTTTCACACAAATTCACAAACAAGAAATTAAGTTACTCAAGCGTGAAGCGTCTAAGCTGCGGCTTCTGGAACAGAGAGGAAGCAGCTCGCTAGCTCGATTGGTCACGAAACGCGGATGATGGACGGACCACCGGTCGCCTGCCCGCCCGGCGCCCGCGCAACAGGCTGGCCGCGCCGTCGTCGGTCGCCGCGCACCACTCGCCAATCGCCGGCTATCCACGCTGTCGCGCTGCGCCGCTGCGGCTCTGGGAGCTCGAAGCTTGGTCCGCCGCCGGCAGCTGCAGCCTTGCGCCCTCGATTTAGGTCGAGCCCCGCTCAGGTTTGCTTTTTTTTATTCGAGTGGATGCTGGGATGGACGGAACAAGCGATGCGAGAGGAATAATATGTAAATGGGCTTGTTGGGCTGCGAGAAATAGATGGGCTGCGAGAACTAGATGGGACTCTGAAGGTTTGACCACACATTTTTATTAATTTCATATTTTTCATTACGTATACATGTACAACTGGTCTGAATACTACTAGTTAAAAAAACTGCGTTTTTGGAGGGGGTGCCATGGCACCCATGGCACCCCCACTGGATCCGCCTCCTGTCTATAGTAGAATAATAATTATTCTCAATTACTCTACTGTAACATACATTATATTGTTTTCAATTTATAGGTATGTCGATGTGACTAAGTCCCGGAATAAACATGATAGGTCCACAATGTATCATCACTACAAGGCAGATGTGTTCAATGTGGCGATTGATCAACAAATATTTGAGCTAAATGAGCGATTTAGTGTTCAAACTACAGAGCTTCTCACTTTTTGTGCTTCCTTGGATCCAAAACAGGAGTCATTTGACATGTCAAAGATTTGCGCGCCTGTGGAAAAGTTCCATCCAGCAGATTTACGAGTTAAGAACGGGCTCAGTTCGAGTCGCAACTTCCACATTTTCAATTAGATGTCTCCAACCATCTGGAGCTGAACACCTTGCCATCACTTGTTGATTTGACAGTCGGAATAGTTAAAACAGGTAAAATTTCTATGTATTGAATGGTTGATAGATTGTTGCATCTCGTCATCACTCTCCCAGTATCAACGATAGAGCGAGATTTTTCAATGAAGCTTATCAAGACACGTCTTCGAAATAAAATGGGTGACGACTTTCTTAGCCATTACGTGGTTGTATATATTGGGAAGGAAATAGCTGCAAAGATCAACATTGAGGAGATTATGGACTTGTTTGATAGGCTCGGGCGTCGATCTAAATTCAAACTGTTGGAAATGTAGCTTTCTTTTCAATTGAAAGCATATACTGTTACAATTTGATGTCCTTAGTACAATTGTAAGACTTGATATATTTTCATGGTATATCGCTTTTACGGTCAATGTCTTGTTTCCCCCCCCCCCCCCCCCCCCCCCCCCCCCCTCCATGGTAAAATTCTTGATCCGCCCCTGTGTTGAATCAACAAATATTTTTTCAATATCACGAGCAGTGGCCGACGAGGATAGTGTATGGATTTGTATAGAATACGAACTCGTATAAATCACACAAATGCATCATGATTTAATTGGCATGTACGGGTTTCAATAGATCCTAGATTGGCAATGATCCAGCTGTCACAATGAACTGAGGAATTTCGGTGAAATCTGCATGACAATGGTAAATTATCGTTCGACTCCATGTATAAAGCGCTGGTCCAACCAGTTGTGTTGTGACATTGATAATGAAAAAATATGGAAGATGAAGATATCACTGAACATTAAAATTCCGTGGTATATTCGCAAAGGAGTAATCCTTATGAACGACATTCTTGTAAAACATAATTGGCACGGAAGTATAAAGTGTGTTGTCATCATGATGAGACAATGAAACACTTATTTGTGCAAATTTGTCCGTTCTTTATGGTCAGTCATCCAATTATGTTCTAACTTGTATCCGCCACGCAATGTTGCAAACATATTCGGCAACTGGTTACATGGTATTTGATCACAAGTCTGGAATTTACCTTATAAATGTCGACCACATCCATGGAGTGTCCACAGCCCGGTTACTGTTCCAAGGCCACACTATCCTGGCCGTTGATTTCCACCGTCCAATCACCCCTGGCCATTGGATCCTCGTTTCTTCAGTTTCTTACTCGCTATGTGACACAGACAGTCCATGACATGTGGGGTTTTCAGCGTCCCGGGCCCACGTGCAGGCCGTCCTCCGCGTCGCTCTCTCTTTTCCCTGCGCGAGACATCCCGCAGCCCCGCTGTGAAACTTGGCATCGCTGGCGTCTCTCTCCCGTCCCCCAATCGCCTCGCGTCTCTCTCCCCCAACCCCAGCCTCAGCCGCCTCCTTTCCTCCTCCCCGATCTCTCCCGAATCGGCCGCGACCGGAAGGTCGAGGCCACGAGCGCTCGGACAGCCGACGACCTGGCGGCGAGGAAGACGGTGGGGACGGCCGGTGCCTCTTTTCCTCCTCCCTATGCGCCCAGCCTCCTCTTCCCTGTGCGCCCCTCCTCCTCTACCCAGCAACGCTGCCGGCGGCCTCTTCGTCGCCCCTCCTCTTGCTGTTCGGCCGCGGCGTTGCGCTCGGCGGCTCTGCAAGCAGGCCGGGAGGGAGCGCGAGCGGCGGTTTCCCCGTGCCTCGCATCCGGTGGAGCGTGGCCGCCGCTGCGTAGAGGTCCGGGAGGCCACGCCGGCGAGCCTGACAGGGCGCCGGCAGCCGGCGACCAACGGTTGGTTCAGGTTTGCTTCTGCCTCATCTCGGTGTCCCTTCCTCTCCATCTATCTCTCTCGTCTCTCACTTTTGTTTCTCCCCTTGATTTCGTGGACGAGGGCGACGACTGCAGAGAAGGGAGAAGGAGGGTGTCCGCTGCGGCCGTCAAGTCCACCATCCAGATTCAGTGCTTGGTTTTTGTCAGAGGGAGACCTCTTTGACTTTATTCCTGGAGCCCTAAATACAAAAGTTAAGCTCTCTGTTTGTCTTCCTCCTTGCCTGGTTGATCTATGTATTCCTGTTTTGAAATGGAGCTTCACATGCAGAGGCATGTTCCCAGTGCCATTACCTTTCTAAACTGCTGTTTTGTGGCCGATAAAAAATTAGGGGTGAAAAAGAAGAGTTGCAAGACGGTGGAGTATAGCATCAAAGCTTGGTATCATCTCCAGTTTGACGGAATTATCTATTCTCAGGTCTGCGTTCTTTTCAGATATCAAATTAAATTTTGCTTTAGGGATTGCAAGTTAAACCTTGATAGGTTTCACCGATTATACATTTGTTTTTGATTGTAGAGAGGACAAGGTTTAGATGCCATTTAAACTAAACAGCCTTCTGTTTTATTTGTTCTGAATGTCTGCATCTATGGCATTCTATTTAATTTGTCCATTAACATGTTGTTAATTATTTCGATCCAGATTTCATGGTCTGAGATGTGTGTATTTTGTATAGCAGGGTGCACACAGACTATACGCCCAACATGTGTGGAATACCCCATTGTAGCAGGACATGTGTGGCATCCTCATAGACTGTCTCGTCAAGGTCGCCGAGGAGTTATACATGAAGCATGAGGTGTGTGTCTGTCTCTTTCTTGCTTTGTTCGTGCTAGATCTTGCAACTGGTTGAGCTAGAGTGCTGATTTGTGTTCTTATGGGCATGTGCAGCTTATTTTCTGTCAAATTATTCAAGATTTTACCTGTATCGATGATGCCACTGTTTTTTCCTACCTTTATAGCTAAATAATCAGTGAGGCTGTTTGTACTGAATAATGAATATGTACTATTTGTTCCATGTGAGAAAAATAGGCTGCTGATATCATCCTTTGATCTACAAAGGACTGATTTCTAATTTGTCTTGTTGATTTTGCAGGTACGAAGGCTTATCAACATTGTTGAACAAATTGACAGGAGCATTTTCATATGTATGCTTTTGCTGTACTAATGCTGAACAAGGTGTATATTGTTTGTCCAGCTCCTTTTTAATTTATGCCTACAAGGTTTTCAGTGACAAGAAAGCAGGCTGTAGGTGAAGATTGATCTACTCCATAGCTTTTCAGAAATTTAGCTATAGCCAACGTTGGCTTTTCTGAAATTTAATTACGGAAGGGGTTAAGGGGCAGTTCTCGAGTAGTTGAAATTGGAACAATGGGTCAAGAGTCAACAGCAGCCATGGTTCCTATTAAGGTTGCTATGATCTTTTGTTGGTGGGGATTAAGTATTCCGGGTGGGGATTAAGTACTGTACTCATGTATTACTTACCACAAGTTACTGAATTTGTGTGTGCTTTAACTCATTTACTGCATGCTAATTTGCTTTCTAAACCTTTTAAATTATGTAAGTTCCGTTAGGTTCTCATGTCTGATACTTTTTTACCAGTTTGTACGCATCATATATGTGTGCTTGCTGTTGTTGTACCATGCTTTCTTATCTTCAAAGGTTAATTATGGTGTGTGTGGCACCGATTAATTATCAGCAAATAGTTTGGCCATTTCAAGATATCCAACATGAACTTCTGATGATTCACTTATGTTTCTAGAGGCATAATATGGGTTTGCAACTTGTAAGAAGTGTTAATTGAAGTTTACCACGTCATTGGTTATTCTGGTTGTGATGATTGGCTCTGTGAACTGTTATTAGTTTTAGAAACAAGTAATTTACAGGTTTTGCTTTCGGCAGGGAATCATGTCCTGAACTTCTAAATCATGTCCTGATGATATTTCTTCCAAATTTACATGTTTTGCTTTCTGCAGGTTTTGCCTTTGCCAGGGAAACACATCATTCAACCTCTAAATCATATATTGCTGCCATAGATGGGAATCTGTCAGTAGTAGAGCTCTTTTTGATGTTGCACTAGAGGTTGAGATGGGAAGGTTTGTCTCCTACTGTTCTTTCAACTGGTTAATTGTCTACTTTTTTCGCTAAAAAAATGAGCTGCACATGGCTTTGAGTCGTTCAGTGGCATCACAATCTTAGTGATTCTGTTCATTCTATCCAAACATATGTAGTACTGAGCTGCCTCATTTTCTGTTGCAGGGCGAGCAGAGTTCTGTCACTGTGGAACTACCTGGAGCAGTGGGTGGTGAGTGCTTTCAGTTATTCAGTTTGCATGCTACTTATTATTTAGCTTTGAACAAAATTATGCTTTATTGTGAAGCAGAATGTGCAGCTTAATGTTTCTGATTCTCACCATTTTCTCGCTACATATATATTAACCCTAATTTTGCCAGTGTATGATGGCCAGGGCCTATCGCGCTGCCCGCTGGCTCCTTCGAGGCCGCCATCTTGGTAAGAAAAAAGTATGTGAAAATGCAGAGCTTTGGGCTGTTGCATTTTGAAGTTGATAATGCTAAATTAGACAATAGCAGATACATTTCATGACATGTTTGTGAAATTGGTTACAGAAGTGGTATTATTGTGAAAACTCAGGCTAATGTAATCGTAGGGGTTTTATTATTGGTTATAGGAGTGTAATTATTGGCTGCATGTTCTTGCTTAACTGAAATATTGCTCAGTCAAATGACCCATGGGGGTGAGTGCTTTCAATTATTCAGTTTGGTTGCTACTTATTATTTAGCTTTGAACAAAATTTTGCTCGATTGTGAAACAGAATATGCAGCTTCAGTTTCTGATCCTCACCATATATTACATTGCTTCAAATTCGACCACCATTTTGTATTTAGCTTTGAACAAAATTTTGCTTGATTGTGAAACATGTGTAGCTTCAGTTTCTGATCCTCACCATATATTACATTGCTTGAAATTCGACCACCAAATTGTTGGTAAATATCATCGAACTTATCTTGTTTATAGGAATTGCTGAATTATCCAAATACATGTTTATATATTTTTAATCAAGTAGTGCAAGTCCAGTTGGATACCATGTTTGTCTGTATGGAATAGCTGGTTCCCCCAATAATGTTATAATTCTCTTGGTATTGCGCCCATCTAACGCCAACTTAATTTGCAAAGTCAAAAGGAGTAAATAATTTTAGTCAAAAGTCAATTATATGTTGTTCTTATCTCATATGATGTGTTATTTTATCCGTCTATCTATCATCCGCCATGGGGCTTATTTATGTTTTTCATGCCACTATCTAGGGATTTTTTACCAATACGATAGGGACCGTAAGCGCGGGTCGGGAAGCGGCGTTGTGTCAAGCGACGGTGCGCACGGCTGATGTCAAGACGCCAATGTGAGCTTCTCTCTTCACATGTCGTTAGTTTCCACATGCCGAAGCAAATATACTATTTTGAGTTTATCGGACCGTGCAACTGAAAGTAAACTCTGTTATATCTTTTTCATGAACAGGAAAAAGACAGAGAAGAATTCTTGAAGCTCTGCAAGAGGGTGGAGTACACCATCAGAGCTTGGTATCAACTATGGTATGATAATATGATGGTGAGAAATCAGCATACCTCTCTGAAAAATTACTGTCTGAACATTTTCATGCATTTGTTGGGTCAAACTGATGCGTACAACGATCTTTAAGAGCTGCTCATTTCTGGCAGTAATTGTGTTTGAAGCAGATTACTGTCCTGGACTTTTAAAGGGTGTATTATGGAAATTATTAATTGCTCTTTCCGTTCTGTTATGGTGTGGAAAATGTTATACACATCAATCTGTTAGCTCTTTTCCTGTGTTTGTATAATACAGAGAAAAATTGATTTGCTTACTTGCATTCGGTGCCACTCGTGTCGGCGTTGACATGAGTGGCCAGAACTGGAAATACATGCTTAGTGTTCTGATTTGTTGATGCACTTACCTTTAATTTTGGGTGTGCTCTATCTTAAGTCCAGCTTGACCATTTACCTTTATATGCATCTTGTATACTTGCTGAGATGCACATGATTTTCCTATTGTGCATGTGCATATGGTCTAATTTTCCTAAAGAAGGCCGTGAAATATTTTGCTCAGGTTCATTCAAATTGGGAATTGACAGCGGCTACAGCACTGTCGTGGAAGTGGGATGGGTGGACCTGGCGCTGGTGAGAACGGTGCCGAACAGGCCCTGGAGCACCGCCGCCGCTTGTGTGAGACCGAGACCTTAAAGGAAGTTCACAATTGCCTGTTCAACGACGCGGGGCTGGTGAGATTTTTCGTGCATTCTGCTTGCCTTGTTGTTCTGGTTGTCTAATTGGATAAGCTTGCCTGTTATGTTGCCAATTTCTCTTCTTTTGTTAAGTTCTTCCACTCGCTTGTTGTACATTTTTATTTTATTGTGTTCTGATCCTTACGTTTCATTTTCTGTACACCAGAGTAGAAGCGAATGTGTTGTTGTACATGAGGTGTTAATGAAGTTTGACCATAAAACAAATTTATCAGGGACGACCTAGGAGCTTGTCAGGATGTATGCGAGCATATTTTTCTTAGATTGCGACTGCAATTGTATCATTCTGATCCCAGTAGGTGAATACTTTAAATTTTCTACCAGCTGCATTTGTATTGCTGAACCAAGATTTGTTAAGACTCACTTAACTCTACTGTTGACGTCCTCTTCCAGATCAAGATGCTGTCAAGATTGCCGAGGCCATCGATCCACCATCTCTGTGCCATCCATGCATATCCAGTCTCTTGCTTCCCTTCTCTCTGCTGCTTTCAGCAATGTACTTTTCTTTACTTGTGTTTGTGCTCTTCTTTTCTTGGTTTGTCGTCCCTTAACTGATGCTAATTATGCTGCACGTTATTGTGTACCCAGGTGCATGTGCCTATGAGACTAAGAGAGCTGTATCCAATACTTGCTTATATATTTAGTTATGTCATGAATATGGTGGCCTGGGAATTGAATTAATCCTCGGCCAAGGTATTTACCTCTGTATCGTGGATGTGGATGCCTTCATAGAGACTATTAATGTTTGAATTGCTAGAAGATATTTGCATGAGATCAGATGCTACATCTAAGATTGGTATGCTCTCTTCTTAATCTTACCGTCTTATTCCTCTGTTCCCATATATTTTTAGTGTGTTGATCTATTGCTCAGTTAGTTTTCTGTCTGCTAATGACAATAGTTGCTGCTTGCCCAACAAATCCACGGAGGGCATGGCCCCTAATATGTGTTGTGTTTTTGTACAATTTATTTTTGTGTGCAACTTTGGTACAATTGATTTGTGGAAGAGGATGGCAATTTCTTTGATATTCAATGGTGATAGGTTGGATTGATTAGTTTCAAGATAGCTGACTGAACTGTGGAATATAACTAATTGTTTCGAAATGTTGTAAATATGTCTGGGACATCAGATGGTCTTCCCTTTTTTGCTATATGACATGGAAGTATATTTATAGGCGTGTCTGCACTGAAATGATCAGATCTTGAAATAATTGGTGATGTAGTGTTGTAGCCATTCTGCTCCATATAGTTTAATTTCGGGATTAAAAGGGATGTGAAGTTGGTGATAAAGAATTTTACCAATATAGTGTTTCTATCCTCGATCTGATATCCAAGCAAGTCAAAAGTGGTCTGTAAGGTTGGATATGCCATATATCTTGTGCAAATTGCTCAATTTTTTCTGTAATGGTAATGATCTTGAGACCATCGTTGATCTTCCAGGTCCATTGTTTTATGGACCTTGTCAAAATATTCAGGTTAAAGGGCATATACATGGTAGTGTTTACCAAACAGTGAGTGTTCATTTATTCACTCTTTCTAAATTCGATGGTTCCCACAAATGCATCCAAAATATTTTCAGCCTGAACCTGCCCAAATGAATAGTGTTTACTCACGCATAAGCCAATTACCTAATGTGAAGTAGATGTATATATGCAGGCCTGTGATTCAGTGTCTCACAGTTTGGGTAGATTAATTATTCTATCTTCATGGTATGGTTGATTGAATTTACCGAAACTGCTTCATGGATAAAGAATTTACAAAAAACAAACTTGTTGAGTGAATTTGGATCTATGTGATGATGAACCATTCGAAAGAAAATATCCATGCCCTTTATGTTATGAATAGGTATCAGTGAACAAATAAAGTAACTTTACATGATTGAGAAATAGCGCTCTTATCCAGTGAAAATTTAACCGACATAAATTTGCTCGTTGTTTCGCAATTTATGTTGGTGATCCCTGAATCTATTTTCGGTACAGAGATTAATTACTTCTTGTTGATTTACTCTGCAGTGATTAAATTGTTGAGAGAATTCAATCTGCTCATTGTATCAAGATAAATTTGTCGGTGATCCCTGCATTTATTTTTAGTACAGGGACTATAGGTACCATGCATTCAGGATGCCATTTTTGTCCTCATACATTCTGGGATGTTATGGATATCCGCTCGGATCAGAGCTTCTTCCGCTGGCGGCAAAATGGCGAGAGGCGGACCTTCACCATCACATCACGGCAGCAGAGCCAAAGCTGCACCATGGTCTTCTTCCGCGGTGAGTTTTCTTCTTCTGCTGCAAGAATTATCTATAGTGACATGTATTCATGCTTTGTTTCTATTCTCCCTAATCCAAACACAGGGAATAATATGTAGTTTGTTCATTTCTTTACCAAGACTACATCTGCCATCATTTACAGGTAGTTTAAGTTGATGCGAAGATGCTTGGCATTGAATGCCCTTTTGAAATTGATGTTGAAGCAGTCATTGTGCCTCTACTCGACTCTGTATTCTCCAGTTCCAGAGTGGTGCCACCACCATCATGGTCGTATCTCTGTACTGGTCGCTCGCCTGATCATTGGCGCCAACGACTGCCCTGCACATCATGTTTTCTTCAGCTGAGGATTTATTGGTATATTATCCATGTGTAAGTGAAGATTTTCCTCAAGTTATATGACACATCTTCTAGGACAGGTATACAGGTTTCTAAATCAGATCATCTTCAGATACAAGTGTGACATGCATAAGAAACTTTAGAGCAATGCTTAGACCGTAGTTCTTCCTTTGTAGATTTTCTTTTGCCATACCTTTGTGTGCTTCAATTTTGCTACAGCCTGCATGGCGTGCTTCCGGATCATCTATTTGTTTGCTATAAGGTGAGAGACCATTCATGCTCCCTTTGTCGATGTAGTCATGCAATTCAAGCCTCATCAAGGTGGAACCAGTGCTATTCACTATTTGTCACTCCAGCAGTATATTCCAGTACCCAGATGCACTTTGTTTGTTCCCTATGTTATTCTAAAAGGAATAGTTGAAGAAGGCTGATGACAATGGAGCACTCATTGAGTTCTGGTCGATGGAAGCATTGAAGAGAAGTTGAGCGCCACAGATATATAAGCAAAAGCAAATGAACTATCGAAATAAACATTATGCTTGTTGTACCTTAAACTATATTAAGAGGTACAACAGCTGTGATGTGCAGCCAGAATGATGTCCCTTGTGTATTTAAGTGCAATTGTTGCAGGAACATGTAATCGCACCTATATTAAATAATGCACCATGTATTTTCTGCTGGACTGTAACCGCAATATCAGTGTATCTAAGATGGTGTCTAAAACATGGATCTTGAGGGTGACATGGTTTCAAGACTGAAATATCATCCTTGATAAAATTGAATCATATGTACTTACTGGAATATGTAGGAGCTATGCTAAATGTATTCCTAATTATTTTTCAATCGATATATTTGATTTCCGTGACACATCCCTAACATGCCTACCTGTACCATGTTTTAATGGTACAATGTGCAATCATGGATCAACTTTCATTTTGAAAGTAGCCTCCTATTGTGTTGTCTAATACTGTACTTCAAGATAATACTACTTGAGAATTGAGATTGCACAAAATATTTGTTCTCAAGTTTAATCCACTATTGGTTCATAAATTATCGATTATACCTGCATGATGGCGGTGACAACAATGTATGCAAAATATATAAAACTTAAGGCTACATTATAGTTTTGCTTTTGGCACCTGCGCCAGTGGCGCAACCGGTCATCTAGTTATTATCAGGATGGGAGCGCTTGCCATTATTTGGTCGCTTTAGCTATGTAAGAATGACAAGGATTTCAACGAAAAAATTCTTCTCTTATGTTGTTCATCTACCAGTGTACAAGTTTGCTCCGTTTATGGTCAGCTCTACAACTTGTGGAGAATCGGGAACTATTTATGAAGGTGTCTACACGGTTGGAAAGATAGAGCGAGGAATTTTTTACCAGTCATGGGTGGCTGCATGATCTACAGATTGGCCCTCAGTTCACCAAGTTTAGTTGTTTTTCGTCTTTTTCCTTTTCTTTTCATATTTGCGAATCTGCTACGGCTGTGCGCATCTTAATTGTGCGGAGGGGTGTAATACTCTAATCTTCTAAGTAACAAAGCGCCCTTTTTTGAAAGAAAAAAATACTATGAAGAGTACAGAGCAATCTCAGCGATTGTTGTGTTTGAATTTGGGAAAGGGTTGTACCCAAGCAGAAGTCCTAAATTTGTTGTCCCGTAGCAAGGCATTCAACTAGCAAGGGACAAATGCGCGCTTAACAACGCGTTAGGAGCATCTTTGTAAAAGGCAACATTGCTGTGAACTACAACATGTTTAGCACATCTGTGCATACTAGGGTCACAAAAGACCCTGAGGTCACAAAAACATGCCATCCTTCTATGCAGTTTATATTAGACATAGCTGATTAACATTGACTACAAAATATACGTACCTCTCAACTCATGCATGCTTTAACAGTTTCAAGACTGTCGATGTAGCAGTACCAAACAACCTTCTGGATTGCCGATTCCTTGTTAATTGTGGAATTCTTCCCAACAAACGTTTGTTATTTGGAATTGTTGATGATCTTTTATGCCAATTTTCCTCGGTCTCTTGAATGGTTTGCAATTTTATCATGGTAGACTGCCTTTCGTGCAACTGGGATAAAACTGTCCAATGTGGTAAAGAAGCTTCTCCTTGTATATTCGAGCTCCCATCCTCTAGGTTGTTTCTTTCTGGCAGCCTGCATCAACGGTCAATAAATATCAGATCTAGAAACCCCAGCACATAACCCACTGACATGTTACATATTATTTGGATTACCCTGAAATATGTGATGTTTCCAGATATTACTTTTCAGAGTATATCGCTTACGTAGCATGGCAAGCAGCTGAACTAAGTAGGCTTCATTTAAGGAACATGTAAAGTGAAAGGACACATAACATTGCTATTGCCTCTGGAGATTGCCATTACCTTTACCACACAAATCCAGTCGTATTTTAGAATTCAAAAGAAATGAAGAAACGCTTTTTTTCACTGGCATTGAATAAATTTTACTGCAAGCCAATGGTATACCTTATTGAGCTTCATTACAGAGATCATGCAAGCTGCACAACTCAGCAAACAGTATGGCACTAACAAGTCAGCTCGAGAGGATGTTAATTTTATAAACAGCTGGGGTAATAGGAGATAAGCAATTGGTGGTCGTGTAGCACTGTTATTGACCTTAAATTCCCCCCAAGAAGAGTGCAACCAAGAGCTATTCCACTTTATGTAGTTTCACTTATTGGTTGTGAATGATATTCAAATTTAAATATTCGCATTTTTGTTTTGTTTTCTTTTTCTTAATTCTTCCTTTGGCATTTTTTTTAGAAATGGGGATGTCCCGGCCTCTGCATCGAGTGATGCACACAGCCATTTATTACCAAGTTCATGTCAATTATAGTTTTACATCTCAAACAATCACAAAGAAGATTGAGACAAGCCTCAACCGGATAAAAGCAAAGCCTCTAGCGCACTACGAAAGTAAACTAGTATGCTGCCACGTATGCCGGTAGAAAAACTCCTGTGCCACCAACAGGAGTCGCGTGCATCCAGCCACCATAAGGTCTCGCTGGTCCGTAGATAGCAAGAAGGCCCATAGTTGGATCCAGTGCACCGCCATATGGATAACCTGTAAGACATGAAAAGATTCTTTCCTGTTAAAAACAAGATTGTTCCTACAATTCCAAATCGACCAACAAATAGCAGAAACGCCGATACGTATCCTATCTTTGGTCTTTTTATCTACCCCATTCAGCCAATTCCCAAACATATTAGTAATATTGGTGGGGGGAGGAATATTGTAGGTACAGAAAACAACTCTCCAAATCAGTTGTGCAAATGGGCAGGAAATAAATAAATGTTGAACAGTTTCGTTATTCCCACAAAAGGAACAACGAGAGTCACCTTTCCAATTTCGTTTCGCTAAATTATCTTTAGTAAGCACAACTTTTTTATGAAGGAACCACATAAAGACCTTAATTTTCAGCGGAATTTTCAATTTCCACAAGTATGTTTGTAAGAATCTAGTATGATCATTCATTAAGTCTTCATACATAGATTTAACTGTAAATACCCGTTTTGTGTCAATTTCCAAGTGAAGCTATCCGGAACATCATTGAGAGTAATATCCATTAGTCTAACACATAAATGAGACCACATATCCCACTTGTTTCCAACTAAAGCCCTACGAAAGGTTATGTTTAAAGGTGGCCCATTGTGAAATACATCATGAACCGAAACATGTTGCTGTTGCACAATGTTGTATAACAATGGATATTGATTTTTCAATGGAGAATTACCTAGCCAAGTGTCTTCCCAAAACCTTGTGGTTTCCCCATTACCAACCCGAAATGACCCTCTACTAAAGAAGTCTTCTTTCACTCTCATAAGACCTTCCAAAAAGGTGAATCGGATGGTTGTGCTTCCACCTGAGCTAAAGTTTTACTATGAAGATACTTGTTTTGCAACAATTCTTGCCAAACCCCCTCTTCATTTAAAAGTTTAAACAGCCATTTACTGAGTAAACACTTATTCTTTAGTTCAAGCACTTCCACCCCTAGACCACCCTGATCTTTCGGTCTACATATGATGTTCCATCTTGTCAATCTATATTTTCGCTTATTTTCGTCACTCTGCCAAAAGAATCGAGATCTATAAAAATCCAATCTTTTACGTACCCCTTTTGGTATTTCCAGGAAAGACAGCATAAACATTGGTAGACTTGTTAGAACCGAATTGACCAGGACAAGGCGATCCCCGTAGGATAGCATCTTACCCTTCCAACACCCCAACTTGCCTTCGAAACGGCTTTCCACTGGGTACCACTCAGAATTCCGAAGTTTCCTATAGTGGATCGGCACACCTAGATATTTAAAGGGTAGAGAACCAGACTCGCATCCGAAGATTTGTTTGTATTGATCTTCTACCTCTTTTGCCTTTCCAAAACAAAAAATTTCACTCTTATGAAAGTTGATTTTAAGCCCCGACAATTGTTCAAATATGCATAATATAAGTTTCATGTTCACAGCCATGTCCAAATCATGTTCCATGAACAATATAGTATCATCTGCATATTGTAAGATAGATAGGCCCCCTTCTACTAAATGAGGGATCAGACCACCTATTTGGCCATCCTCCTTCGCCCTTGCGATAAGAATGGCCAGCATATCCGCCACTATATTAAACAACATAGGAGACAACGGATCACCTTGTCGGAGACCTTTTTTTGTTTGGAAATAATGACCGATGTCATCATTTACCCGTATCCCGACACTTCCTCCCTGAACAAATTGCGTAATCCAGTTGCACCATTCCTGTGCAAAGCCTTTCATACGCAAAGCTTGCTGAAGGAGGGCCATTTAACTTTATCATATGCTTTCTCAAAGTCAATTTTAAAAATAACTCCATCCATCTTCTTCCTTTGAAGCTCATGGACAGTTTCGTGTAAGACCACCACACCCTCTAAAATGTGGCGTCCAGGCATAAAGGCCGACTGTGTCGGCCTAATGATTTTTTGCGCAATTTCAGTAATTCGATTAGTACCTACTTTTGTGAATATTTTAAAACTGACATTGAGAAGACATATTGGTCTATATTGCTGTATCTGAACCGCATTATCTTTCTTGGGGAGCAGAGTAATAACTCCAAAGTTTAGTTTGAACAAGGACAAATTTCCTTGTTTTAACTGAACAAATAAAGCCATTAAATCGTTCCTAATAACCTCCCAAAAGGTTTTATAGAACTCGGCCGGGAAACCATCAGGTCCGGGCGCCTTATTCAGCTCCATTTGAGAAATAGCATCATACACCTCTTTCACTAAGAAATCGGCTGTAAGGATATTATTTTCTTCTGATGATAATTGCGGTATATCATGTGTATTACTTTCGTCCATGATAACATCACTTGGCAGAGAGGGGCCGAATAGCTTCTTGTAATATTCCGAAATGTAGTGTTTTAAATTTTCCTGCCCAAAAATTGTTCCTTCATCTTGCTCTAATTGAAATATTTTCTTTTTCCTATGCTTACCATTAGCAATAAGGTGGAAATATTTTGTATTGTTTCCACCTTCCTGGATGTGTTTCACTTTGGCCCGTTGTGCCCATTTAGTTTCCTCATCTCTCCGGAGGCAACAAATCCTCTCATTTGCTTCCCTCAACGTATCTCGCTCAGATACCGATAAAGGATTAGTTTCAGCCTTGATATCAAGGTCATCAATAATTTTTAACAGTCTTTCTTTCTCCTTTTTATATTTTCCACTTTGATTTTTAGCCCAACCTTTAAGAAAACGTCTCAAATGTCTTATTTTATTCTGCCATACCTCAATGGGTGAATCGCCCCTACCGGCGCAGCCCACTCGGCTGCCACCATCTCATAAAATCCTTCCATTCTCAGCCACGAAAGCTCAAATGAGAAGCGAGCGGTGTTTCCGACATGTGCGTGTCCTCCCGAATCGACAAACAATGGGGTATGGTCCGAACCCACCCTAGTTAAAGCCTGTACCGTAACTAGAGGGTATTTTTGTTCCCACTCAGTAGTCGTAAGAATTCTATCGAGCTTCTCAAAAGTAGGATTTTCTCGCCTACTAGCCCACGTATATTGCCTGCCCGAGAGCTCGAGTTCTCTCAGTTCAAGACTCTGAATTATCGCATTAAACATGATTGGCCACCTCGGGTTATAATTATCATTGTTCTTTTCTTCAGGTTTTCGAATTATATTAAAATCCCCACCCACCATCATTGGTAATGGTTCATTTTCACATAATCGAACTAACTCTGATAAGAATTGGGGTTTGTGTTCATCCTGAGCAGCCCCATACACCGACACTAAAACCCACTGGAACCATCACTTCTAGATTTCAGAAATAGTTTAACACAGAAATCTCCGACTTCGACATTTGTAACTTGAAGCGTGCCTACGTTTACCCCTAGAAGCATCCCACCCGATCTACCTCTAGGCGGTAAACAGAACCAACTAAAATCTTGACCAGCCGCTAAATGACTCAAAAAGGGAGTAGCAAAATTAGATCTCCCGGTCTCCGATAACGCTAAGAAGTCTAATTTTCTCTCCCGAATAGATTCTTGAACAAACAAGTGTTTTCCAGGGTCACGAAAACCCTCACTATTCCAGAATAGCCCTCTTAAGCTATGCATTTTTACACTTGTTTTGTATTTTAATTCTAGCACTCCGTCGCTTATTCGACCCGGAGTAAACTTTTTTTCTTCTGGTCCTCTTGATCGTTTCCGAGAAGGCTGGAAAATCCGAGTGATCTTCCAACGTTCTATCTATTTCCTCATCTTCTAATCTTCCGTTAGAGCCGAAGCTCTATTAAGAACCAAGCTGTATGGTTGTTCCATCTCATTATCTTTCACATTTTTATTCAAAATACAAATCGAACGATCTAATTCAGATTGTTTAATTGTCATAGCCGACTCAATATTTTGTTTTTCTGTTA
Organism: Poa pratensis; assembly: GCA_947311845.1. Classification (NCBI taxonomy): domain Eukaryota; kingdom Viridiplantae; phylum Streptophyta; class Magnoliopsida; order Poales; family Poaceae; genus Poa; species Poa pratensis. The sequence continues at coordinate 31,172,568 of CAMZMU010000066.1, read as the reverse complement.
CCCCCAAAGAAACCCCTAATCTCGCCGCCCTCTCCTTAATTTGCTTATCGGAAAAAGCTAAAATAGAATGAGGATGTTTGGCAGTACCTTGTAAAAAGTCCCGCTGCTCCGCCAAGGCCATGGCGCGCCCCAGCTGAGTGTCGTCGGCGTTATGCTGCGCCCTGATGCGCCCACTCGACCGAACACCCAGCTCCTCGGCGTCCGGGATACCACCAAACTCGACGATGCTCCGCCTCGACACCGTCTTCTCGACCTCACCGAAGTGGTTAATCGGAGAAGACGGCGTTGAAGGCGAGTACACCGGTGCCATAGCTCGCGCCGGCTCAGCCCCACTCGATCCAGCACCCCCTCCGGGGTACACGGAGAGTCCAGAGCAGCCAGCGTGGAGCTCGATCCAGCCCCACCGCCTGTGGTGCATGGAGAGCTCCCCATGGAGTACGAAACCCCCTCTCCGGTGAAGCGAGGAAAGCTCATCATCGGGCTCGATCCAGCCCCACCTCCGTGGTGCGTGGAGAACCCGACGAGGAGCACGAAGCTCCAGCCAGTGCCCCCGACGAAGAAACCAGCGGCCCCTCCTGCTGCACCGAAGCGGCCGAGGGGGGCACCTCCCCCGCAGCCGGCTCGATGAAAGAAGCATCACGGCGGCTCGGCTGTTGGTGTCCCGACCGCACCAACCTTGCCTCCCGCCGTATCAAAACGTGGATCAGCCTCGCCCACCATCTCCATCTTCTCCTCAAAACTCTGAGTCGGCTTGTAGTTTGCTCAAGAACGCAAACTCCTTCCGTGCATTATCAAAGTCACGGCGCACTGACGGTGAGTACACCACCCCCACCTTCACCGCAGCGGTGGTGGTTTAGAAGCAGCACCATCTTGCGGCTCAATGACTGTGGCGGGCTCCGTAGGTGCAGCCTTGTTGCTCAGCTTGGTATCAGGATAGTATTTAGCCACCGCCTCCTGAAAATCATCCCCAAGATCATCCTCTCCATCATCATCATCATCGTCATCACCATTCGTCCCCCCCATCTCAACATACGGATCAGCTGGAGGATCAGCTCCCTCCACAACAAAGGTGAGATCAAAGAAGCCCGTTTTAAACAGCATGGGGAAGACCCTAGGAATTTTAGTAGGATCAAGACATCCAACTCTGATTCTGAGAACACCGTGTTGTCTTGTAAACGCCATATCAATCTCCAGCGTCTTACCAAACATATCACCAACAGCCCACAAAGCAAGGAAATCCCCGATATGAGGCCCGGAATACCCGAAACTCTCAGCCACACCACAGGTAGAGTGCTAGTAGGTTCCGAGTTGTGACCCCAGCTATCGAAAGTGAGTTCACATGGGCTGTTCGGCACACGGCATAGACCAAACACCCTGAGTCTGTCAAGATCCGTCCTCGTGGGGAATTGCACTCTATAGCTGTTGTGTCCCACTTGCTGCACGTCCCAAGTACACTGCTTAGAGGGCACCAACCGCTGAAGCTGTGATATGATATCAGGGATAGTCATATCCCCTCCTGTCACCACCAAAGAAGCCAATCGGACGTTCTCCATCCTTGGCCTGTAGGTCTCGGTGCATGAATACTCAAAGAAGATGAGGGCTTCATGAGCATATCCATATACCCGAATTTGAGGTTTAGGGGCAGTCAACAAATGACATAGCCTCTCCCCATGTCCCGGACCTTCGCAGATGACACAAACATCCCCTTTGCAGTCCTTGGAATGATGCCCAGAAACTCCGCAGCGGTAACACCTCTTCCCTTTCTTCGGTGCAGCCGCTACCAAAGCAACCGTGAGCTGCTCCGCCAAGACCGCCGCCCCAGCAACCTCAGGGACCACCGCCTGCGGTCCAGGAGCTTGGGCCGCACCCCCCGGAGCCACCTGATTGGCGGCTGGTGGAGGCACCACCACGGGGGCGACAACCGGAGCCGGCGCGACAGCAGGCGTGGCCGCGCCAAAACCTCGGCCACCATTTGCTCCGTACGCACCATCTCCATAGCGTCCACTTACGCCGCAGTTTTGCTCAGCTCTGCCACGGCCATAGCCATAGCCGCCACGACCAACTTCTGCTCGGCCGTACCCGTACCCGGCCTCGCCACGACCCCAACCACCAAAGCCCGCGTGGCCGCGTCCATCATAGTGATGCCGACCACGGCCTCCTCCAGCGTTATAGCCACCACGGTAGCCGCGAGCGGCGTAGAACCCGGCGCCGGCTTGGAAGCCGCCGTAGTAGCCGCCAGCACCAGCGCCACCAGGCTGCCCTTGAGGCCCTTGACCTCCAGCCGTGCCACTTGGCCCGCCCACCTCGAAGGTGGACTGCCGCGCGCCTTGCGCCATGCCCCGGCCCGGCGGTGCACCACAACCCCGGCCAGCCTCGCCGCCACCGCGGCCTCCGCCACCTCGACTCGCCATCGCACGATCGCGACCAGCAGCAGCAGGCGGCGCAGAAGTTTTCCAGAAAAACCCTAGCACTCGGCGGAGACCAACTCCAGCCGTATTAGTGAAGGGCTTTTTTCTTTCTTTTTTTTTACTCATCGACAAGCCCAATTCGAGCGGACTTTCATGCTCTTTGGGTTTGGCCGGGCCGATGCCCACCGTACCACGAAGTCTATGCCGCAATTTGAATTTCGAAACTTCGATCCGAGAAAAACGGCCGAGCTCACTAGAGATTGGGACGATCGCCGCCGGCGCCGTCCAAGCACCTTGATCCATCCGCCCATGTCTTGTTCCTCGACCATCACCGAGGGCTCTAGCACGGGGATCCTCGGAACGCGGAAGTTCGTCGTCTGCGCCGCCGCAGCTGTCCCCGGCACATCTGCATCCATGCAAGAAACACCGAACGTGAGCGCCGCTAACCTCTGTCCCCGCCGCTTCGCCATGCGCTTGCTTGCCCTCGACGATGCCGACGGGCTGCTCCGTCCTCCAATCGGCGTGGGAGTGCAGCAGACATCGAGGTAGTCGTCGCCGTTCCCCGCACTGGACTCCTCGTCGCACGACGAGTCGCCGTCGTCTTCCTCCGCGAGTGCCCAGAAACGTCCACCGACGAGCGGACGAGCGCCAACGATTGAAGTGCGCTTCCCCTGGCCTTCGCAGAAAGGTGTCGTCGAGATCTCCGTCGATGCAGCGACGGTCGCCGGCAGGACCGCGGCCTCGCCCGCAGTCGCCTTCGAGATCGCCTCTAACGGCTCTCCCATCTAATCCCCAATAGAACTAGCGGGCGGTGGATTGTTGAGTCATATAGGCCTTCCTTTGGCATATGGTTTCATGTGAAACACTTCAGTTCCATCAGCATTTTAGACATGTAAACCATAGTAGGAATACTACAAAATAGCCGATGTACCATTTGATTTTGCAAGCATTATAAGCTGGCCGCAAATAACATAGTGTAAACCATAAAGTAGGATTCGTCGATTCGTCGTAATGAGAACCCTTGATTCAGAAAATATTTCAATCTGTTATTTCAATACTATTCGCACATACAAAATACTGTTTATTGAATGAAAAAAATTATCTGCTTTTTGCCGGTTATCAATAGAACATACCTGGATCAGGGGAGTAAAAGGTTTGAATGTCATTATATATAAATGAAAAACCTAAGAATTACATATCAAACATGGCATATCTTTAGTACCTTCTGATGACAAGTGGACCTTTTTCTTTCTTTTACTAACTATCACTACCGAAAAATCTATCTTTCCCGTGTGGACCATTCTTTGCCGTGCGCTATCACTTCTCGGAACACGGCAAAGAACTCTTTGCCGTGAACGTGAGCCAAGGAGCACGGCAAAGCTACGTAACACGGCAGAGAAGACGCACGGCGCACGGCAAAGAAAAGGGGCACGGCACAAAGGATGGACGGCACACGACAAAGTATACCGCACGGCGAAATAGACACAACACACACGGCAAAAGTTCTACACTCGGCAAATAAGTTGACCAGGATCTGCAACTTCGCGGGATTTTTTTTTTTGCATTGGCGGGAAAAATGTTTGCCGTGCGTGGATAACAAAACGCACGGCAAATAGTGGCCAAATTTTCTTCCACCGCGCTCTCATTTCCCGCGTTATAAATAATTTGGCGGGAACTTCTTTGCCGTGTGCTCTGAGCTGCATGCACGGCAAACGCTTCCTTTGCCGTGTGGCTTTGTGCATAGCACACGGCACATATGTCCTTTGCCGTGTTCCTTTGTGCATAGCACACGGCAAAGCATGTGTTCCCACTCCTGTTTTCTTTCGATATGCTTGCTTCGTTTATTTTCTTTGTTAAGGCTTCCAGTACGTTCATTTACTTCACTTAATTATGTTTCTCGATAATATATATAAACCCTCCGGTGCGGGCCGCATGGGTCGAAACCCCGAATAAGTGGACCTAACGTGCGAGGCGTCATCTACCCCTTTGACCGGCGCCGAGAGGGGGTAGACGCATGAACTTTTTTGCTTGGTTGCGTTAGGTTGGTACATGGGACCATGGGGAACCAACATTTCATGTGTTCCGTCTCATGATTCTGTGCCCGGCACCTGAAACGGGAGTTTTCACCTCTAAGTGTCGGAACTTACTACGGAGTAAGAGGGGTCGATGAAGGGGGTCGCACCTCAGAGATGGATCTTGGTTCCCACAACCTACCAACACACTCTTATACATATATTGGGGACCCATGCAAGTTTTGGTGGGATTCCGACGCTCCGGACCCCGCTACGGCGAAACCCTACGCCCGCCGGAAAAAAGTCAAATTTCACTTTGCTACCCCCTTTCGACTACTTTTCACATTGATATTAAACAAACCCTGCAAATTACATTGACAACATAAATTACACAGAGAAGAAAATATCGGTAGTAGCGAGAACACAACATAAATTGAAGATACATGGTACTCTGCAAATTAGAAAAAGAAAATTCATCTACCATCGACGCAGCCTCCCGCATCACTCCTGCCTTTCAACGACGCAACACCCTTGCCCTTCGACGACGCAACACCCTTGTCCTTCGACGACGCAGCACCCTTGCCCTTCGACGACGATGCCGCCGTCGCTGCTGCAGCTTTCTTGCTCTCTTCACTCGGCATGAAGATATCATCTTCATCCTCGCTCTCCTCGAGCCATAAAATAGAAAATCTTATAGCGCTGGCCAAATCTGTAAAGCAAAGGTTGGGACCTAGATATGGCATCTACCAACCTTCTATTTGCTATTCTAACTAAGTTATCCTATTCTAGCACATCCTATTCTAACTATTCTAACTATATTATCCAGTGATGGTAACCATGCATAAGCACTACCTAAATTAACCATGCCCCTTTCAGAACCACGTCGGATCGAAGTTGCCTACCTTCTCCAGTGGCCACTCTGACCGGCAAATCGGCAAATCATCGCGTGGTCGTGAGACGGCAAATCGGCCTTCGATCCAAACAGCGGCAAGACGTCTCTGATGATTTGCAACCGTCCGAACAAGTGTTGGGGATGTTGCTAATCATCAGAGATCCTTGCCGCTGCTTGGATCCGACCGAGTGGAGGGTTCACCTTCAGCCTCCGCTCTAGGAACTCCTGCCTCTCAGAAATCTTGCTCTCTGCTACCCATGTACTGCCAATGATGGATGTGAAGTGTACCCTGCCTCTCTTATAGACCCGCCTCTCCGAGTGACTCCCTCCAGCTAGCCAATCAGGAACAAGTACGTGGATCGTGTGTTTCCTTCGAGAGCTTGGGAGCTGTTGGATCAAGCGAATGATTCCCTTCGGCTAGCCAATCAGGAACAAGTACGCGGATCGTGTGTTTCCTTCGAGAGCTTGGGAGCCGTTGGATCAAGCGAGTGACTCCCTCCAGCTCGCCAATCAGGAACAAGTACGCGGATCGTGTGTTTCCTTCGAGAGCTTGGGAGCCGTTGGATCAAGCGAATGACTCCCTTCGGCTAGCCAATCAGGAACAAGTACGCAGATCGTGTGTTTCCTTCGAGAGCTTGGGAGCCGTTGGATCAAGCGAGTGACTCCCTCCAGCTAGCCAATCAGGAACAAGTACGCAGATCGTGTGTTTCCTTCGAGAGCTTGGGAGCCGTTGGATCAAGCGAATGACTCCCTTCGGCTAGCCAATAAGGAACAAGTACGCGGATCGTGTGTTTCCTTCGAGAGCTTGGGAGTCGTTGGATCAAGCGAATGACTCCCTTCGGCTAGCCAATCAGGAACAAGTACGCGGATCATGTGTTTCCTTCGAGCGCTTAGGAGCCGTTCGATCAAGCGAATGACTCCCTTCGGCTAGCTAATCAGGAACGTTAGGGTAGACTTTGGTTTCTCATGTTCCTATGGCCTAACCTAACACAACCAAGCAAAAAAGTCCACTAGCCTACCCCCTTTAGACGCACGTCTATGGGGGTAGACGAAAACGTTAGGGTTTTTCCAGCGGATTCAGGGTTTCGCCGAAGCGGGGCCCCGAAGCGTCGGAACCCCACCCAAACCTAGGTTGTGCCATACCATATGTATACAAGTGTGTTGGGTGTTGTAAATGTGCAATATCCTACTCCTAGGTGTGACCGGCTCACCGACTTCACTTTCTCTCTAGTGAGTTTCTGCACTTAGAGGTGAAAACTCCCCTTTCGGGCGAACCGGATGGAATCTTGTGTTGATTTGGGGTAGACTTTGGTTTCTCATGTTCCTATGGCCTAACCTAACACAACCAAGCAAAAAAGTCCACTGGCCTACCCCCTTTCGACGCACGTCTATGGGGGTAGACGAAAACGTTAGGGTTTTTCCAGCGGATTCAGGGTTTCGCCGAAGCGGGGCCCCGGAGCGTCGGAACCCCACCCAAACCTAGGTTGTGCCATACATATGTATACAAGTGTGTTGGGTGTTGTAAATATGCAATATCCTACTCCTAGGTGTGACCGGCTTCAACGACTTCACTTTCTCTCTAGTGAGTTTCTGCACTTAGAGGTGAAAACTCCCCTTTCGGGCGAACCGGATGGAATATTGTGTTGATTTGGGGTAGACTTTGGTTTCTCATGTTCCTATGGCCTAACCTAACACAACCAAGCAAAAAAGTCCACTGGCATACCCCCTTTCGACGCACGTCTATGGGTGTAGACGAAAACGTTAGGGTTTTTCCAGCGGATTCAGGGTTTCGCCGAAGCGGGGCCCCGGAGCGTCGGAACCCCACCCAAACCTAGGTTGTGCCATACCATATGTATACAAGTGTGTTGGGTGTTGTAAATGTGCAATATCCTACTACTAGGTGTGACCGGCTTCACCGACTTCACTTTCTCTCTAGTGAGTTTCTGCACTTAGAGGCGAAAACTCCCCTTTCGGGCGAACCGGATGGAATCTTGTGTTGATTTGTGGTAGACTTTGGTTTCTCATGTTCCTATGGCCTAACCTAACACAACCAAGCAAAAAAGTCCACTGGCCTACCCCTTTCAACGCACGTCTATGGGTGTAGACGAAAACGTTAGGGTTTTTCCAGCGGATTCAGGGTTTCGCCGAAGCGGGGCCCCGGAGCGTCGGAACCCCACCCAAACCTAGGTTGTGCCATACCATATGTATAAAAGTGTGTTGGGTGTTGTAAATGTGCAATATCCTACTCCTAGGTGTGACCGGCTTCACCGACTTCACTTTCTCTCTAGTGAGTTTCTGCACTTAGAGGTGAAAACTCCCCTTTCGGGCGAACCGGATGGAATCTTGTGTTGATTTGGGGTAGAATTTGGTTTCTCATGTTCCTATGGCCTAACCTAACACAACCAAGCAAAAAATTCCACAGGCCTACTGATGTAGCCCGGATCACGACCATCACCATGTCAAGACCCTCCACACTTCACAAGCCACCATGGACATCAAAGGTGAGCTCGTTCCTCTACTTGAGCCCCATTCCTCAACCTTTGGATGGTATTCTACGTCATGCTTCGTCACTTGATGATACTAGGGTTACCACGACGAGTACGTGTACACGGGAGGATGGACAAGGCGCAAGAGGAATGGAGCCCGTCAAGGCGGAGGCTTGGAAGAGGAGAAGAAAGAAGAGCAAGGAATCCCCAGGCGGCGGTACTACCGCTGGGATAAGCGGTACTACCGCCCCTGGCCCAGTCAGCTGGAACCAACCCCACGCCAGTGGTACCTCCAGCGGTATCGCCAGCGGTACCGGCCGGTACCACGAGCGTGGGAAGGATGCGCACCCACGTCAGCGGCATCAACCACTACCGCCCCGCGCTACCGCTGATTCGGTGCTTCGGACGTCTTATCCGGTACCGCCAGCGGTACCGGCAGCGGTACCACCTGGTACCGGGGAGGTGGGAGCAGCAGCGCCTAGCCGCACCAGCGGTTGCACCGGCTAAGCCAGCGGTACTACCGCCAGTGCGGGAGCAGATTCGTCCGTTCAGCCATGAAACCTTATCCTTTCGTCCTCCTTGTTGCTTGGACTATTTAAGGCACCCCTTTGACTAGATCTAGGGTTAGACTATGATTTGGGAACTAAAGTAGAGCCTTGCTCCTTCTTCTCAAAGTGTCTCTTTCCTCCTATGGAGATGAATCAAGACCTCCACATGTGGAGATGAACCAAGGCCTCCTCTTGAGGAGAAGATCCCTGCGTGGATACCAAGGCTCCGCTTGTAGTTGCGATTACTTGCTAATCTTCCATCTTTAGGTGGCTAGGTTGGATTGGTTGGATTGACCAATTGGACAAACAATCCTAAGAGTAAGGTGTGCTTGGGAGAGGAGGATTGGGGGCTGCCCTCGGGGATTTGTTACCAATCGAGTCTTGCCGGGTTGCAACTTGCTATTTACCCTTGTGTGTTTGATTTCCCCTCTTTTGTGTTCTTCGCGTGTTCTTCGTGTTCATCCTTCCCTCCGTACAAATCCGTGAAAATCGGGACCTACCCGCATCACCTACCCCCTTTCGACGCACGTTTATGGGGGTAGATGAAAACGTTAGGGTTTTTCCAGCGGATTCAAGGTTTCGCCGAAGCGGGGCCCCGAAGCGTCGGAACCCCACCCAAACCTAGGTTGTGCCATACCATATGTATACAAGTGTGTTGGGTGTTGTAAATGTGCAATATCCTACTCCTAGGTGTGACCGGCTTCACCGACTTCACTTTCTCTCTAGTGAGTTTCTGCACTTAGAGGTGAAAACTCCCCTTTCGGGCGAACCGGATGGAATCTTGTGTTGATTTGGGGTAGACTTTGGTTTCCCATGTTCCTATGGCCTAACCTAACACAACCAAGCAAAAAAGTCCACTGGCCTACCCCCTTTCGACGCACGTCTATGGGGGTAGACGAAAACGTTAGGGTTTTTCCAGCGGATTCAGGATTTCGCCGAAGCGGGGCCCCGGAGCGTCGGAACCCCACCCAAACCTAGGTTGTGCCATACCATATGTATACAAGTGTGTTGGGTGTTGTAAATGTGCAATATCCTACTCCTAGGTGTGACCGGCTTCACCGACTTCACTTTCTCTCTAGTGAGTTTCTACACTTAGAGGTGAAAACTCCCCTTTCGGGCGAACCGGATGGAATCTTGTGTTGATTTGGGGTAGACTTTGGTTTCTCATGTTCCTATGGCCTAACCTAACACAACCAAGCAAAAAAGTCCACTGGCCTACCCCCTTTCGACGCACGTCTATGGGGATAGACGAAAACGTTAGGGTTTTTCCAGCGCATTCAGGGTTTCGCCGAAGCGGGACCCCGGAGCGTCGGAACCCCACCCAAACCTAGGTTGTGCCATAACATATGTATACAAGTGTGTTGGGTGCTGTAAATGTGCAATATCCTACTCCTAGGTGTGACCGGCTTCACCGACTTCACTTTCTCTCTAGTGAGTTTCTGCACTTAGAGGTGAAAACTCCCCTTTCGGGCGAACCGGATGGAATCTTGTGTTGATCTGGTGTAGACTTCGGTTTCTCATGTTCCTATGGCCTAACCTAACACAACCAAGCAAAAAAGTCCACTGGCCTACCCCCTTTCGACGCACGTCTATGGGGGTAGACGAAAACGTTAGGGTTTTTCCAGCGGATTCAGGGTTTCGCCGAAGCGGGGCCCCGGAGCGTCGGAACCCCACCCAAACCTAGGTTGTGCCATACCATATGTATACATAGGACCATGGGGAACCAACATTTCATGTGGTTCGTCGCATGATTCCGTGCCCGGCACCCGACACGGGAGTTTTCACCTGCTGGAAAAACCTAGGTGGTTCTAGGGTTTCGCCGAAGCGGGGCTCCGGAGCGTCAGAACCCCACCAAAACTTAGTTGGTTCCATACCATATGTATACATGTGTGTTGGGTGTTGTACATGTCCAAGATCTCACTCCGGTGTGTGACCGGCTTCACCGGCATCACTTTCTCCATACCGAGTTCCTGGACTTATAGCTCGAAACTCCCACTTCGGGCGAAACGGAGAGAATCTTTGTACATGTCCAAGTGCTTGGTTGTATTAGATTGGTTCTTAAAATACTAATACTAATAAACAGTCCATAAAAATATTAAAGAAGAAAAAGAATTAAAAGAAAAAACAAACAGAAAGAAAAAATGGAAAAAAAAGGTGTCTTTGCCGTGCGCTGCGCTTTCCAGCACACGGCAAAACTGTCTGTGCCGTGCGCCGCGCTAACTAGCACACGGCAAAGAATCTCTTTGCCGTGCGCCACACGTACACCGCACGGCAAAGCCGTTACCTTATCTCCTCCTATCCGTTCGGACAGCGCTGTCTGGTCCACGCACACACACGGCCGTTTTTTCACCCCACGCATGACACCCACCCGCGACCTGCGCCGCCGCCGGCTCCGCCCACTCCGGCGCCGCCCCCTCTGGCCGCCCACGCCGGCTCCGCCCCCACTCCTGGCCTCCTCCGCGAGCGGCCACGCCCTGGCCCGCCACGCCACCTCCTCCTCCGCGACGCCCTGCCTCGCCGCCGCCGGAGCACTCCCCGGCCACCCCGCGCCTCCGCCTCTTCTGCCGCGCCTCCCCTGCCGCGCCCGCGCCCGCGGTGGCGCTCCCCGGCCTCCTCCTCGTCCTCCCCGGCCTCCCCGCATCCACCGCGTCGTGTCAAGCTCGAGCTCCTCTGGCCCCTCCTCCGGCTCTTCTCCTCCGGCCCCTCCTCAAGATCGAGCTCGACGACGCCCGCCACCTTCCCCACACGTCCGCAGCACCACCCAAGGTAAAAAAGTGAGCCATTGTATTTCCATTTAGTTTATTTCATTTGTATTTAGTTTATTCATTCATATGTATTTAGTTTGTTGTAAAACAGTGAGCAATTGGTAGGGTTTTAGATGCAAATACATGTTTAGGTACCCCTTTTGAATGTGATAACATATTGATGCAAAGACATTTGTTTATTTCTTTTCTCGTACAGGAGTATGTGTGGAGCGTGAGATCTTCTTCGCCGTCGATCACGCTTCGAGGGTAAGAAATGCGTCACCTTTGTTGAATGTACCTAGGGTTTTATTTTCGTCTAGATCACCGGGTCAGTCGAGTCACGTAACCTGAGTCAGATCCCATCCGGAAGGGTTACAAATTTATAAATATGCAGGATTGTCCATCTTTGCATATTTATAACCGTAACACTTTCGGATTGTCCTGTTGGACAGTCCGAGTACGTGTAGATCGGGTCGTGTTCCATGTTCTACCCCTTCCTGAGACGGAATTTCGGCAGCACCTCCCCGTTGTTCTTCAGAATACACCCTCTCGAGCTTGGGTGTGCATCCGAAGAACAACGGGGAGATGCTGCCGAAATTCCGTCTCGGGTCGGGGTAGAACATGGGACACGACTCGATCTACACGTACTCGGGCGGGATAGGCCCCTACCCATTAGAAGTGTAGGTGAACCCTTGCATGTTGTAAAAGATAAAATTTGGCCGTAAAAAATGGTTTTGTTAAAATTCAGTGACATGTTGAACTGAAAGCATTGTGTATGTCTTTTTTGGTACCGATTAAAGGATGGATCCGAGACAGAACCGTGAGTGGATGTATGCTGGCAGAAAGAGTCCGTGGGAGTTTAGTGATGAATGGAGAGATAAGGCCGAGGAGTTTGTGAACAAGGCGTTTGACATCAGCAGCAGACCCATGAAAGTGTTTTGCCCCTGTTCAAAATGCGATAACCGAAGGCGACAGTCGAAGGTAGATGTTAGTACGCACCTGATCAAGAATGGGTTCACACCATTCAACCATGTTTGGAATTACCATGGTGAACAGTTAGCAAAACGTCCTAGAACCGAGCCACGTCAGATTCAGCCAGCGGGAGAATTTGACACTGGGTTCAACAACTGCTTAGACGCCTTTGTCAATGCTAATGCGCCTGAAAGCCGTCGTGTAGAGGCGGAGACATGTAGCGGACCTGCACTTAAAAATTGGCAAGATCCCTGTGTATAGTGCAAACCCCTGGATCGATTCATTTGCACACACAGTCTAAGATGAATACCACAACAAAGTATCAATTATTACACGTGGATCCAGTACTTAGGAAAATATTCATTACAAATTGCATAGCACGAAGCTAGCTTTGAAAGAGTAAAGCAGCGGAAATTTATTCTTCATGGAGTCTCCATCATCTTCATGCGCCACAGGCGAACATGTTGGTTGCAGACTCGAAACGCTCAACGAAAACTCACTTGTCGTCAGAACAACCTGCAACAGGAAAAATGTTGCAACAAGGTGGGTCAGAACCATATAAAATGGAATTGGCAGGCGACACTCTGTGGACACTTAGTGGAATAACTCTAATAACCTATATGCATATTTAGGCTGGTGGAGTTCAAATCCTGTTTTGCATAAAGCAAGTTTTATCCTATCACTTTGAAAACATTTTGCATCTATTAAATTGGTAACACTGGTAAACTCCAGTGAAACCGTGACAACACATGGTAAACTCCAGTGTGTCGGTGACTACCTCCAGTAAACTCCGGTGAGTCAGATGACTACCTCCGGTAAACTCCGGTGAGTCCCTAATATTGTTTTCTAACAAGTTTTATTTTTAAGTTGGCATGATGAGATTCTTGTTCGTCTTCCTTGTTCGGCTGCACAGGAAAATTTTCACTTGGAGTATCTTCAAATCTCTTTATTCCTGGGTGGCTACTGTAGTGTGATCCATCCTCCCGAACCCGGAAAATCACGTATGATCTATACTCCTGCGGGGGAATCACCCTCTTCTAGCAACTTATACTCCCAAAACTGAGGAAGTGCTTAAATCCATCCACACACCCAGGTAGTTCATTGACTTAGTAGAAATTAACTTTTTATAAAACCATTTAGCATAGCATCTCAATAATTCTACCAAGTTATAATAGGATTCTAGACAAACTAGTATAGGGGTGCTATTCTAAACATGTCTTGCATAGCAATACTACTAAGTCTTGCACATGCTTAAGAAAAATACACTAAGTCATGCATAGACAAATAATAGGAAGTTTATGAATGTGCCACTTGCCTTGGCAGCAAGGGGAGCAGTAGTAGCTGCTGCAAAAATCCTCGTTTCCCTCCAAAAATTCTAACACAATAAAACAAGCCACAAATAAACATACAAACATAATAACAATACAATAAACTATGCTATGCATGAAATGCAATTTAAAACACAATAAAGATATTACACTAACTTTTCTGGTTTTAATATAATATGCATGGAGTCAAAATGCATTTAAAACAATTTTTAAATAAAGCAACTAAACAAAACAAATCATAAAAAGGGAATAAACACAAATAAATACTATTGTTAAACAAAATAATTCACAAAATTAAGGGAGGGTCTCTCTGGATAGAGGGCAATTAAACAAAACTAATGCAATTGGAAATACTCAAAAATAATATTTATAACAAAAGATAATGCCAAAAATACTCAAATTAAGCCTCTGATTTTTAAATTAGTTTAAAAGTATCCAAAAATTATTTCTAACAGTGGCTAATTATTCTACAGATCTTAAGCTTTCCAAAAATATTTTATTTGCAAAATTTGGATTTGTGGATCTAAAGTTAAGTCAAATTTACTCAAACTCCTCATTTGAAATTTGAATACATTTAACCTATCAAAATTTGAAAACTAACAGAGCCAAAAGATTCTACAGGTCTAGAGCTTTTCAAAAATATAAAGTTTGTTAAATTTGGCCAAACCAGTAAAAAGTTGTGATAGTTCTAACATGCAGGGGCTTTTCTGCAAAACTGCCAAATGAATCTAAATAGAAAAATCATTTTCCACGCAGGCGCTGACTGGATCTGACGTGGACGCTGACTAGGCGCTGATAGGCCATTGACGTGTTTAAGTGATTTGATATGGGCCGTAGGATCCAGATCTGGCGGTCGAGATCTAAACGTACCGATTCAAAAAAGGATCTAATCGTGGCCGTCGGGATCAGATCGGACGGCTCTGAGGCCGTTGACCAAAAGCGAGCGGCGCTAGGTCGCCGGAGCGCGCTGGACGACGGTGGCGCCATGGCCGGCGACGAGCGGCATCGCGAAAAGAGAGAGGGCGGGACATGAGGCTCATACCACGCGATGTTGGGCGAGGAGGCGAGGTTGATGGCGAGGTTGACGGCGTCGAGGTGCTCTGGCCCGCCGGAAATCGCTCGCCGGAGTCGGAGAAGCGGACGGCAGCGTCGGGTCGATCAAGCTCTGCTCGAACCAGTGCACAAAAAATACAAAACCGTGTCAGGAAGGTGCGCAGCAGAGAAATAGAGAGGAAGGGAGTGGATAGAGGGCTCGGGGTGGCCGAGATTCACCGGAGTTGAAGAAATTCACCGGCGGCAGTGGCGGGATGGCGAGCTCAAATACGAGCGGCCTGGGGGTGCTCGGGTGGGTATTTTTGAGGGGAAAAGGAGAGGGGAGGCAGGGCTATTTGTAGATGTATACGAGGGAAAGGATCGCGGCTTTAAACGCCGTATTGAAGAGAGGATCGCCGGTGGGGAGTTTTCATGTCGCGTGCGTGATTGACGCGCGGGGAAGACGACCGTGTCGGTGCTGACAGGTGGGTCCCACCTGTCAGCGAGAGGAAGAGAGAGAGAGGCCGCGGGCTGCTGTTGGGCTGGAGCTGGGCTGCGCGCGCGAGAGGGGAGATGGGCCAAGGCTGGCTTGGTTCGGGCAGGCGGCCCTTTACTATTTTTTTTTACCCTTTCTTTTTCTGTTTTCTAAAATCTTTTGTATCTTTTGAAATAAGCATCCAAATGCAACCAAACAAATTTGTAATAATTTGTAGAAATAATCTTTATCAAAATAACTTGTTTGGTAGCCCTTTTGCAATACATTTCAAAATACAAATTTTAAAATATTGCAAAATTGCTTAATTGACACTTTGTGTCAATTTAAAAATAGGATTTTAAATAAAATCTTTTGTGGCTTATTACATTAAAATACCACAAATAAAATAATTTATTTTAAACTTAATTTTCAAATAACTATAATTAAACAGAACCAAATTTTAAAATAGATCAAATAAGACTATATAAATCAAAATATTATATAGAGCATAATAAAGCCCTTTTATGAAATTTTCTCAAATATGTTTTCAAGTGGAAATAACATTCCAACTTTTGAAATTTCAAATGCAAACAAGACAAGAAAAATATGAATGCATGTATGATTTTGGATTTTTAAAATCAAATATATATAGTTTTCAAAAAGTTTTTGATTTTTCAGAAATTTCAACATTTTTAAAATCTTGGAATGTTACAAGACACCTCAGGAGGCGGAGACAAGTGAGCAGCCGAATGAAGACACGAAGAAGTACTACGAGACTATGTTTGGCTCGCAGAAACCCCTTCATGAACATACAGATGTTACCCTTCTAGATGTCATCGCTCGCCTTATGGCCGTGAAGTGCCAGAGGAAGATATGCAGGGATGGTTTCGATGATATTCTGGCCGTCGTTGGCAGCCTTCTACCGAAAGGGCATATCTTGGCGAAGAGCTTCTACGAGGCGACTAAACTCCTCCGTGACCTTAAGATGTCATATGAGAAGATAGACGCCTGTCCAAAGGGATGCATGCTATTCAGGAAAGAACATGCTGGAACAAATTATTGCATCCATTGCAATTCCTCTAGGTACTTCGAGGTCGACCTCGGTGGTGGATAGAAGAGGCAGACCGGGATTCCCCAAAAGATTCTCCGTACCTTCCATTTATACCGAGAATCCAGCGGCTTTACATGAACAAAGACACTGCCCAGCAAATGCGATGGGCCGCGTTAGGGAACAGATACACGGACAAGATGATACATCCGTCGGATGGTGACGCATGGAAGAACTTTGTAGCGAAGTATCCACTGAAAGCGGGCGACCCGAGGAGCGTAGCTGTTGCTATATCAACCGATGGGTTAAATCCGTATGGCATGTCGGCGGCAACATACAGCTGTTGGCCTGTGTTTGTCATACCCCTGAACCTCCCCCCCGGCGAGTCCATGAGATCACATAACATGTTATTGTCGATGATAATCCCAGGACCGAAATACCCGGGTAAGAACATGAACGTGTACCTGGAACCGCTGGTTGAAGACTTGGCTGTTGGCTGGAATGGTCGCGGGGTACACGGAGAAGTTCAAGGAGCGCAACGGTGAGGAAGCTGACCCTCTCACCAGTCCACTTGACGTCGAGGCTGTCGTGCTTGCGGGGCAAGGCGCGGCGAATGGCCGCTTGTGGATAGGTGACGGCTCCATCGACCCTCGCACCGTCCCGTCTCTACGCCAGGTCCGCCGTGGGAGGGCGCCTGGTGCGCCTGCTGTGGAGACCCGCCCACGAGTTTAGAGTCTAGCTGTCGACGAGCTCCGAAAGAAGCAGGTGCTCTATGAGCAGTAGCTGGAGCAGCAGCAGGAGCAGATCCGGCAGCAGCAGGAGCAGCATCAGGAGTATTGCAGGCAGCAGCAGGAGCATCAGAGGCAGATGATGGAGTGGATGTTTGGCACGATGCAGCGCATTGCTCCTGGGACGGGGCTGTTGCCATGGGAATGTTCCCTCCACCGCCTCCACCGATGTTCCCATGGGTATGTTCTCAAACTTGTCATTCTATCCATCTTATTGTTGTAACTAAATTACTTGTGTAATGCGAGATTTTTTTCACGTTGTAGGTGAATCCAGGATCGGCGGGTGGATCTCACTCGATGGCGCCGTCGCTTGGTGGCCAGGATAATCCGGAGGGGCAGCCCCAAATCTCCAACCCTAACGTTGTCCGGAGGATCCCGTGAGTATGTTCGCATGACTTGTCAAAATGCCATTGTCACTTTAGTTAGCCATGCCATTGCCACTTTAGTTCAACTTGTCAAAATTTAGTTAGTTGAACTTGTTGTCATGACTTAGATCGACATAGCCAATCAATGAATCTCCAATGGTCACTACATCTAACTTAGATCATGTCTTTTGATTTACTACATCTAAACTTGTGCATATTCAACATATCCAATGGTCCACCTAGTTGTCAAACTCATCGTTTTTTTGCAAACGTGTAGGACGATCCTTCTCCTCCATGATGTCCATCTTCGCCGTCGTGACCTACATGTGGAGATTGAGCAAGCTACATCCCTTTGTGACCTACATGTGGAGCATGACCTACTTGTAGAATAGATGACATGTTTGTGGAGTTTGAGTTCGTTTTATGTTATGGAGGAGTTTAAGTCTAATGGAGGATGAAGTTTGATCTTATTTGTTGGAGTTTGATCTTATTTGTTGAACTATGTCTATGTTATGTGGAGTTTAGTCATATTTGTGTGACAATTGCTATTTGTGAATTATTTTGTGTATTATCTGTGCAGGAAATTTAAAAAAACAGAGCAAAACGGTGCAATATGGTCACTTTGCCGTGTGATGGCACACGGCAAAGGCCTTTGCCGTGATGGGGCACACGGCACAGCGTGCACGTGGCGCTCACCTGTGCGACCTGGCAACCTGGGGATGACCATATGGTCAGTTTGCTGTGTCCAGCTTAGCGTGGCGCACGGCAAAGGCGCGATCCATCGGTCCTGGGCAACGGCTCTGTGCCGTGTGTTGTCTGGAAGGACACACGGCAAAGGCTGGAAAGTTGCCGTGCAGGTTCAGGCGAAGCGCACGGCAAATATTTGAACGTTGCCGTGCAAGGTCAGGAGAAGCGCACGGCAAAGAATCGGAGTGTGCCGTGGTACTCTTCTCGCGACGCACGGCAAAACAATGCACACGGCAAAGAATCGGAGTCTTCGTTGACTAGCTCTGGCAATTCAGCGGCACACGGCAAACTTCCGGAGCACGGCAAAGCGGATTTGCCGTGCTGTATGCCGAAAGCGCACGGCAAAGATTATTTGCCTACACGTGATAGGCCGTGTGGGCTTTGCCGTGTTGTTAGGCACGGCACAGCCTTTGCCGTGTTCCGAGGGGCCTTTGCCGTGCGGAATGGCAGCACGGCAAAGAATCGATTTCCGGTAGTGTATGTATGGTTAGTTGGTTACTATTCTTTTCTGTAACATCTTTCGGTTGCCGCAATACAGCTAACATCACGCAGTTTGGACTAACTTTTGCAAGTCAGATCATATTACCTAACGAATTAATACATTTAACCAATGCGAGAAGATATCTTATCGGTCCTTGCATATTAACCAAAGCAAGAACATTAAAGATTACATATCTAGTGCCACAATATTTTGCATTTGTTTTAGAGTGATACCCTGCCAGACAGAATTTGGATACTGAACAAGCATACTGCATAAAAATAGACACACCAGTTTTAGAATATCTTACCTTCCCAGCTGTAGCATACGCATCACATTTTTCAGGTAGCTCTTCATCGGACGAGGTGGACAATTGTTGCTCATAGGGGCAGCTACAAAAACAAATAGGAGAAAATATTTAATGAGAATCACTCAACCGTGTACTTGTATGCAAAAATATAATGATGAAAAAGATGGAAAAGAAGTACAGGTTTCCAGTGTTGATGCATTCTCCAGTAGGAAATAATCCATGGTTCTTGAAAATGGATGAGACACGTTCAAGGACCTCGACATGGGACACCTGCATGGCACTGGGCACATGCATGGTACTTTAAACTTGCATAAGAAAACGCCTCTGTGAGAACACATCTGAGTTTATCCTTCTAAATTTACACTGTTGAAAATTATTGCAGTCACTACTTCCTTATGTTGATTAAAAAGTAAAAAAAAAAGATGTTATATATGAACTATACACAAAAAAAGTAGCAGAGAGAAACTATCTTGTCTTTGACAACTATATCAGTAGTGACATACTAGAAATTCGATTTGTTATGTTGCAGAGGTAGTAATTCATGCTGGACTGAATCTGAGACACACCATTATGGCACGCACAGAATATGAAGCTGCCAAATGTAGCTGAAGAAATAGCACTAAGATGGGTCAACAGGAAAGTGGGACAAACCATTTCAGGTAAGCACAGCAGTTGAATGAGCCTGTAGACATAGTCTCGATTCTCTTTGTCAGGTAACAGATTGTCCTCGAGAAACTTATGCCTGCAAGCATTCTCACCGGTCAGCTTTGATCTTGATTTTAGATATTTTCGAGAATTTAGAGTTAGCTATCCAGTTATCTATGTTTTAACTTGTCGATACCTTTGTACAAATCATGAAACCTCTGGAAATACTATATGTATCCACATACCCCTACATGTGGATATCTTCATTGCTTATCGCCGGTTAGTTTTGATCTTGATTTTAGATATCTTCAAGAATTTAGGGTTAGCCATCACAGATTATCTATGTTTTAGCTGGTCGATGCCTTTGTACAAATCATGTGGATATCTCCATTACTTATCACCGGTTAGCTTTGATCTTGATTGTAGATATCTTCAACAATTTAGTGTTAGCCATCACCAGTTATCTATGTTTTAACTTGTCAACGACTTTGTACAAATCGTGGAACCTCTGGAATTACTGTACGGATCCACATACCCCTACATGTGGATATCTTCATTGCTTGTCACCGGTTAGCTTTGATCTTGATTGTAGATATCTTCAACAATTTAGTGTTAGCCATCACCGGTTATCTATGTTTTAACTTGTCGATGACTTTGTACAAATCATGGAACCTCTGAAATACCATACGGATCCACATACCCCTACATGTGGATATTTTCATGTCTTATCACCGGTTAGCTTTGATCTTGAATTTAGATATCTTCAAGTATTTAGGGTTAGCCATCACCGGTTATCTATGATACCGCTTTGCCGATGTCTTCGTCGCTTATCGGTGAATCTTTGGATATCTTCATTGCTTATCACCGGATAGCCATGATCTCTATTCTAGATATCTTAAATAATTTTCGGTTAGCCATCACCGGTTATACGTGTTACCATTTGTCAGTGTCTTCGCCGCTTATCGGTGAACCTTTGGATATGTTCATTGTTGATCACTGGATAGCCGTGAACTCGATTCTAGATATCTTCAATAATTTCAGTTAGCCATCACCGGTTATCCATGTTACCACTTGTCGATGTCTTCATTGCTTATCGGTAAAACTTTGGATATCTTCATTGCTTATCACCGGATAGCCATGATGTCCATTTTAGACATCTTCATTGTTTCGGATCTGGAAAGAAATCATCAAATAATTGTTTCGGATCTAGAAAGAAATCATCAAAAAAATGTGTAGCTAAAATCATGATTTTATCTGATGTTCATTGCAATAATTACCCCTGGGACCTCTACACTCTTGCATGCGTGATTCTGGGAAGAAAAGAGAGAAAATGCAAAGCAAGATAGAGAGCCGTGCGTGTGATTCTTGCATGCGTGAAGATGGAGAGAGAGAGCAGATGGGCCCCACGTGGTTTTTTTCCCTCCACGAATCAGTCCATGGAAACTGAAAAATATTATTCTAGTGTCATGAGTGGTAGCAAGTGGATGACAAGGGGTATTTTAAAAACTGCAAAAGCTGACGCAAGGTACAACCGAGGGGACAGCCACGTACAGCCCTGGCAGTGAGTGTAGCTCTCAATACAGACCAAATTTAATTGAAATACATGAATGCAGAGAAGGTACGGTGGACAGTGGCGTCAGGGAGTCAACATGCAGGGAACATCCCAAAGCCTAGCCAACGGTGGCGATAGACGCTGTGCGCCATATGCGCTGTACAAAATCACATTCAACCCAAGTAGACTTTCTGTTGCCCTCTGTAGTGTTTACCGCATGATGTCAACCCGTAGAAACGCGACACTGCAAGCATAGGGCCCCACGCCAGCCCCACAGCGCGGCGAAGCGCGCAGCACGTCTAGTAATATAGAACGTTTGGCTAATTAAAATAGTTTGCCAGAACGAGTTACGTATTTAGGATTGTTGGTTTGTGCACATTTTTTGTGTTTCATACAGTGCGTGGAAATTAGACCAGTTTGTGCAAATAGTTGCAGCGTACAAACAATCAAAACACAAATGGAATTAGGATCCAGCTAGCTAGCGAATTGGGGAAAACCGAATTATGTTCCACGATATGAATAACAGGAGAGAGTACAGCAGGCTTACATGCATGCATATATACCGGATACGGTAACATAAATTACAAAGTCTAGGCACTGTTTGGAAATTAAACTGGAAACGTGTTCCTGCCACGAACTGCAGGTACTTCAAGTACTATCAAGCTTGATTCCTCCTTCCCCTTCCTTCTTAGGCTTCTTCGAGTAGTCGATGACGATGGCTTCATGGCATTTTTTGGCGACGAAGATTCCGTCTTTGCTTTCTTTAGGGTGGACACTAAATCTGCCAAGCAAGAGTCCACCTCCTCTGCATCCCTCACCCTCTTGTTGGATTTGGGCATTAGGTTATGCGCCACGTCCGCAGGCGAAATGTCCATGTCATCGAGCAGGCTCTTGATCTCGCCAAACAGCTCGTGCCCGTTGAGTTTAAGGTAGCTCTTTGCAAGCACCTTGAAGGCCCCGAAACGGCAGTAGGACATCTCGATGTGCATGTCCATCCTCCCTCTGCGGGTCAGCGCCGGGTCAAGCATTTCGAGGTGGTTGGTGGTGAAGACGATGATCCGCTCGCCACCGCACGCCGACCACAGGCCGTCCATGAAGCTGAGCAGCCCGGAAAGCGTCACCTTGCTGCCGTCGTCCTTGTCGGGGTTTATCGGGAGGTCGCTGCTGGACTTGCCGCAGGTCTTGGTGTCCACCATGCGGTTTCCGGTGAGGTCAACCTGGATGGCGTCGATGTCCTCCATCACGATGATGGACTTGCCTTTGGTCTCGAGGAAGAGCTTCCGCAGCTCCGCGTTGTTCTTGACGGACGTCAGGTCAAGGTCGTAGACGTCGTACTTGAGCTCGTTCGCCATGGCCGAGATCAGCGTCGACTTGCCCGTGCCCGGTGGCCCGTGCAGCAGGTACCCGCGCTTCCACGCCTTGCCGACGTCCGAGTGGAACTGCTCTCCTTCCAGGAACGCAGCGAGGTCCGCCATGAGGTCCTTCTTCTTGACAGGGTCCATGGCGAGCTTCTCGAAAGTCGCCGGGTGCCTGAACGGCACGTGGCTCCACCTGCACGTGTGCCCCCCCAGGCGGTGCACCGTGAAGAGCTTCTGCGTGGCTTTTTCGACCATGAGCTCGCGCCCCTTGTTGAGGGCTTTCGGCAGATAGGTGTGGAGCACGTCGCTGCGGTGGCTCTTGTGGAACACCGCGCGGAAGAGCCGGGGCTCGTTGTCCGCAGGGTAGATGCTGATCCCGGTGGCAGGGCTCCGGTAGCTGGGGCCCTTGTTGGTCGCGTACCACCAGATACGGGCGCCGTTGTGATCGTCGGTGACCCGCACGACGTCGTCCAGAGTGATGTCCGCGCTCTTGCCGTCCTTTCCGAGCTCCGCCTTGAGCCGGCGGGAGTCGTCGGCGCACTTGTGGGTGAGGTAGGCGGCGATGTTGTCGAACAACTCGTTCCGCCGGAACTGCTCGCCGTCCCTTTGCTCGGAGATGATGAGCGTCACGTAGGGGTTGAAGTAGGCACCAATGCGAGGGAACAACTCGTTGATGAAGCGCTCCACCTCGTCATGGATGCGGTCCGGCAGCTTGTGGTATATATACCAGCTGAGGACCATGGGAGCAACCATGATCAATTTACCCGGCGTAGCTTCCATGGTCGCCCTAATTACCACGCTAACTCAGGTTCAACTAAATCCAAGCTTACTTGTCTAAACTTCTCGGCCTGTGTGCTGTATATATATACCTGCATA
The DNA here is from genome assembly GCA_947311845.1 of Poa pratensis. Taxonomy (NCBI): domain Eukaryota; kingdom Viridiplantae; phylum Streptophyta; class Magnoliopsida; order Poales; family Poaceae; genus Poa; species Poa pratensis. Next base: position 31,149,504 of record CAMZMU010000066.1, on the reverse strand, counting down.
TAGACATGGTTCGTGGAATTAGCCGCACTATGTCGTGGAAGGTTCATATAAAAAAAGGTAAAGGACTTTTTTGCCACGAAGATGATGGGGTACCAGACATGTTTATATATGGAGGAATATAATGACAGGTAGATGGTGACTAGCTACAAAATGCGTGAAGAGATGTCCGGCCATCTATATCACATCTTTCTTTTTGTTGGGTTCGGCATCAGGACATGCTTAATTATAGGGGAAAGCAACAAAGATACGTATTTTTTGCCAAATCTGGCCGTTATCACGAACTAATGACGGATCTGGCCGTTCCTGGAAACTATTTCCAAATCTGGCCCCTCGGGTCGGCGCCACGTTACGTGGAGCCGAAGTTGTTCATGTCGGTGGCAATCAAAATCCGAGGTGGCAACGTCGGCTCCACGTTACGTGGAGCCGACCTACATGAACAACTTCGGCTCCAGGTTAGATTTGGAAATAGTTTTCAGGAACGGCCAGATCCGTCATTAGTTCGTGATAACGGCCAGATTTGGCAAAAAATACCAAAGATACGCCACAACAATTTCACACAAGTAGGCAAGGAGTTCTCATCGATGATGATCTGACCTAACATATATATACCGTAGATAGGACACAACAAAAAGTAGAGCTATGATCGACGGACGTGGCCCAATAGCTCATGTGCAACATCTTTCCCCCGTTTTGTAAGGAGACCGGCGTCGTTGGCCAAAATAGCTTATATGCGTTGTTTTCGATGGCCCAAATAGCTCACATGTGATAAGGCTCCCTAACCGCAAGAGACATCTTAACAGTTTGGATTATGTGAGCCCAGTGGGACCCACAACTTATTCACCTCAGCGCGGGATCCATAAGTTGTCTACTGAGCGCGAGACCACCACATACCCACTCACAAGTGAGACTCACCACTTATCCAGCTCATTGTTGCAAGACAAGCTCCAGCCTTCCCCGCGCCATCCCCGTGACAATGCCTCCCCCTCCCCTTTCTTCGTCTACTCCGGCGACGAAGCACGGCAACGCCGGCGATATATTTTGACCTCCACGTCAGGCTCTCGGCCCTCATGGACGAGGTATGGCGCCGTGCCGATGACGAGATGCCCTGACTGCCCCCCCGTATCGCGCCACTAAAGTGGATGGTCACTACGAAGGAGGAGAATGGCAACTATGGGCGCGAATTTGTGAAATGCGAGAGCAAGCCAGAGGAGTGGAAGGTTAGATCTGACTTCTCCCCTACTCCATCAGCCAATATTTTTTTGTTTCCCATTTTTTGGTTTTTCCACGGATTTGGGATTTAGGGTGCATTTTTACGATTTCAGAATCTGAAGAAATGCTGGCATTTTTACTGGATGGATGAGTACATTGAGAGGATTCATATGGAGGGCGCAATTGATTTCAACGGGAGCGCATCCCGCGAGTTCAATTTGGGTGCGGCTACGGTGGGGGATTAATGACTCCCAAGTGCAGGAGATCAATTGTAATACCTTTCGAATAGAAAAGGTTGTCGAACCCACGAGGAGCTGAGAGTATTGATTAGCAAATTCTGCAAATAAAATAATCAAAGATGCAGCAGTTTTATATTTTGGGTTTATGGTTTGCAGAAAAAAAATACCGTAAAGTAAATTGCAAGGAAGTAAATGCTCTTTTCAGAGAAAGCCCAATCCTCTATGTAGCAAGAGCACAAGCTCGAGTGTGGACTTATATGTGATAGGGCGGCATGGATTTCATTAGCATATAGATTTCTAGAACAACATTGAAAGGACATGGATGTCGCCTAGAGGGGGGGTGAATAGGCGATTTAAAATTCTTTACGGTTTAGGCTTGAATAAATGCGGAATAAAACTAGCGTTTAATTTATCAAGCACAAAACCTAAACAAGCTAGGTTTACCTATGTTCACCAACAACTTATGCTAAACAAGATATACAACTAGTGATAGCAAGATATATTACTTCAAGCTCGATAGCTATCACAAAGTAAATTGCATAAGTAAGAAGCTCGGTATAGAAATACCGAGGCACTTGGAGACGATGATTTATCCCGAAGTTCACTTCCCAATGGAAGCTACGTCTCCGTTGGAGCGGTGCGGAGTCACAAAGTGATCCCCGAATAGCCGTCAAATGGCACACCGTAATCTCCTTCGTGACACTTGAGGGTGGTCACCGAACCCGTACAAGGATGAGGCACACTCCACAACATAATTGGAGGCTCTCACCGAATTCCCGCGGCTCCCAAAGCCACAAGAATCACAAGGTTGGGGCGCGACTCCACAACTTAATTGGAGGCTCCCAACTATCCCGCGAGCCACCAAAACTCCGAGATCAACAAGGACCGTCTAGGGCACTCCAAGTACCCAAGAGGACAAGCTCTAGGGCACCCCAAGTACCCAAGAGTAACAAGCTTCTCAACTTCGATTTCCACGTATCACCGTGGAGAACTCAAACCGATGCAACCGATGCAATGAAGGCAAGACCACTAGAGGTGGTCAAATCCTTCACTCCCAAATCCCACCAAAAGCAACTAATGCTTATGGGGGGAGAAGAGAGGAAGAACAAGGAAGAACTCAACAAATGGAACTCCAAGATCTAGATCCAAAGGCTTCCCCTCACTTAGAGGAGAGATGGATTGGTGGAACAATAGATCTAGATCTCCTCTCTCTTTTCCCACTAAATGGAGGCAAGAATCATGGAGGGATTGAGAGATAGCTAAGCTCAAGAAGGTCAACAATGGGGGTCAAATTCGTGCTCAGCAAAGCTAGATGGCTGGAGGTAGGTGGAGGGGTATTTATACCCCTCCCAGAAAAAGAGCCGTTGTAGACAGAAAAATCGGATATTCCGATTCAAGTGAGTACCGGATAATCCGATAGAACCGGATAATCCGGAACAGATAGAATCGGATATTCCGGAAAACTCGAGTATGTAATGCTTTTAAAGTGCTTAGCCGAATTCGAGCAAAACGTGAGAATCGGATAATCCGAAACATCCTTGATCGGATATTCCGAAAATCTCCAGTATGCATTGCTTTTAAAGTCCTTAGCCGAATTCGAGCAATCCTTGAGAATCGGATAATCCGAATCAACATTGATCGGATAATCCGATTCCCCTGCTTGAGCAAAAGAGACAGAAACAGGAAAACCTGAAATGCAATAACTTTCTCGTTCGAACTCCAAAACAGGTGAATCCAATTCTGTTGGAAATATTAAGGGTCACAAATATAGAGGGGATACCACACATGGGAAGGTGTGGACCCTATCACGAAGGTGGGCCGATAATATTTCCAACCCGAAAACACAACAAGTTTTCCATACGAAATCCGTTTTCGGAGAACTTGGGCTTGTCATGAAGATCACAACAAGCACCAAAACCCAACAAGGAGAAAATCAAAATAAGAACCAAGAAAGATGATGAAGGCAAGTATGCAAAGGTTTGAGCTCTTTCCAACTGATACGCTAAAGCTCAATCGAGAGCCCCTCTTGATAGTACGGTATCTATCCTATAACCCGGTCTCCCAACTAGTACCACGAGACCGGTAAAATAGAAACCCTATCATACCTTTGCCTTGCGCGTTCCACTTGAGCTAGATGACGTCGATCTTGATCTCTTCAAGTGGACCACCTTTCTTGATTGCGCTTCGCTTGGTGAAGACTCAAACATTGCTCCCCCATACTCCACTATGGGAGAGCCTCTCATAGGCACATCTTCACTTGACCATTATCTCCAAGAGGGTGGCAAGCATCAAGCATATGATATCTTCGAGATACTTCTCTTGATCTTGCACCACACAAGCTTGATGATGATCACCACTTGACGTCATCCTTCATAGACTATACGAAATCTTCATTTGATGCAAGCCCATAGAAAGATACATAAGACCAATCATCGGATAACTCCTCGAATACCAACTTGGTCATCACATACTCTTCTTCTTGATCATATCAAGTATATATCCATACAACTCGATGATCTTGATGTCAAATACTCCATTATATCAATATCTTTATGGCATCAACCTTGAATCCAACATATGGAGTTCAAGCATTTGCCTATGGACAAACACTATAAGAATAACTCAATGCAACCATTAGTCCATAGGGATTGTCATTAATTACCCAAAACCACACATGGGGGCGCCGTGCCCTTTCAAACATGATAAGCATCTTGTCAAGTTTTATTCTCGTTGGACATAGCCTAAAATAGGTGCAGTCATATACATTCGTAAATACACCCCTAATGATTGGTCCTACAGCCACTTACACACACAAACAAAGGAGTCATTTAAACATAAAAGTCCAATCATTGCTTAAAGTTCTAAGGTCCCCGATCACGGACCCCTCTAATGCAACTTCAAGTCTCGGGACACAGTTTCTGTCATCCCGGCCCTTCCTACTCTCTTCATTACACAAAAGTGCAGCCCCAAGAGGCCATAAAGGTGAAGTAATACACAGTTAACGTTCACATATTACCATCATGGAACCACATAAAAGATTAAAACTTGATCAAATACTCATTGCATACTGCGGTGACCCAGTACACCACTGCATGTGTAGTGTACAAGTCGTTGATATATTACTCACGAAAGTCCCCTTCCGTAAATATCACATCCCTCAGAGTGGTACAACAGAAACATTGCGGGTCCGCAACTTTACGTGTTCATAGATACCAACCAAAAGTGTACAAAAGCTTCGAGATCATCCTCGGTCCATTGAGGAGTCTCATTTGAAAACAAATTCAAACTAGCAAATCTAATGAGTAATGGTAGTATAAGACTTAACACCATTACGAGCATGAGCAACTTATTTAACTACGAGGTTGCTTTGCTCAACTAATCAACATATAAGTCTATGCTTCAGCGTCCAGTTCCTCGTCGCTAGTCCCGTAGACAATAACGTAGTCGACTCCTTCTATACCTCCGAAAAGATCCGACTCTTCATAGAATTGTTCTTCATTATCTTCAATAGAGTCTTCGCTGTTCTCACTGTCTAAAGCAAGGGTTTCGAAGGTAGATTGAGTACGAGCGTACTCAGCAAGTCTACGGAAATGGTGTTTCATGCTGAATGAAATAATAGCTCGGAATCAAGGATTCCAAACCAATGCAAGTTTTGGAAAACAGTTTTGTTGAAAAGATCAAATTTTAGTTTATGAAAAACTATGTCCATCAGCCCTCACGGGTTGTTAGAACTTTTGCATAGTTCCTTTCCACGCGGCATTCGCAATTCCTTCCCGGAATAGGGAGTAACATGTCACAATTTTATACACTCTGCAGAGGTGCTTTAGTTTGCCCACAAATGTCCTTGGCCCTTGTGCCAAATTCATACTACCTTAGGTATGAGGCTGGTACCAAGTATAACCGAATCATGCCGAGCACAACCTTATCCCGTACTCCACCCGTTGCAACCAACCCGGACCCCAGTCCGAATCAATCACCCTCTCAGTTAGAAGACAATAGTCGTTACTCTGCAGCACAGAGCAGGGACGTTTACCATGGGCTCCCACCCATTGATTTCCCTCAAAGGGATTTCAATCCGACTACGCCTCCGAGGATATACGAAATTTGGAAGTAACTTCTGATTCGCTTGTCCCATACCAAGTTCTGTGGTCAGCGCGATTTACGGCTTTGGAATGACTGATAAGAGTTGTTGTTAATTCCTAAACATTCCTGGTACAATGGAACCTCCACCGTACGATACTCCGATCGCACAACCATTCGTGGTTCCATCATCCACCAATTTATTTGAAAACAGTATTTTGATGCAAGTAGTATGAAGAACTATTCAGATTGTACTTTTGAAAATATTCAATGGACATGAGCAAGAATGAACTTGCCTGGAAACTGCGAGATAGTGCAGTTCAAAGGTTTTACTTGACCCTGGACCTCGTGTTCTGAAGAATCATCATTGTCCAAGTAGAAGACAATGTTTTAAAATCCTAATGATTTAAGAGATTATTTGCAAAATTAGTTTTGATAAACCCTTCCCCGTGTATTTGAGTGATTTGATGGTTGAGTTTTAGGTTGCTCATATGAATTTCACTTTAGAATTTTCATATGAATTTCACTTTAGAATTTTCATATATCTGCAGAACTCTGCTTGGTTCACAAGGGATATACTGCTTCGCTATAGAAAGACCCATTGAACTGAAGCACATCGTTGATCAGACAACCGGATAAGCTATGAGCCACCGAAAGGATCGCGGATAGCCAGAACTCTGTAAAATCTTTCTATGCTGCAAAGGCGGATATATTGCAAACTCGGAAGAAATTCATAGATATTTTTCTTAGGTCAATTTCAAATCCATGTACTACTTTGAATATTTTCATACCCAAAATGATACTTTTAGTTTAAAATAATATTCCCCAAAATTTGGAAAATATTATTCTTGTTTTTGTTTTCTTTTGGTACTTTGGAAATACCCAAGTCATTTAATTAAGAATAAAGGCATAATTGAAATTTTTATTTTTCAAAAACTCACACAATTCACCAAATAATTTTAAGGAATTTTTCCTTAGTGGAAAATATTTTTAGTGAATTTTTGAGTATTAAATAATTATTTTTCATCTCATTTATCAACAAAACAATGGCTAGAGATTTTTATTTCAAATAATTCAAACTATTAGCATATTTGAACTAGTTAAAGTTGAAAGCTGACTGAGATGGTGAGCTGAACCATATCTATAAATAATGGTGTACTAGTAGTTGCCTGGATGGAAGAGTCAAAGGACTTGACCTGAAAGCTATCCAGGCGTGGGATACTGGGACGTATGTGAGACAACAGCTTTGTCTTGATGTGTACCTAATAACTTGAGATGAAGTTATTATTCTGTTCCTTTTGGTGTGGATTGTGCTGCACCACACGCGCTCACCAACCAGCACCATGCATTGCAGTGGATCGAACTAGAATTCATAATTCCTTGGTGCGGCGAGATGCAGATGGGCTCTCCACCGGTCCGGTGACGATAGGGGGCTGCAGCCTGCAGAAGCCTCGGGCCAGATTGGAACGCCCCCGGCAGACGACAAACGAACGAATGCCAAAACAGGCTGCCTGCATGCATTATTGCGAGTATTGTATCACTACTCCATCTTGGTGGATGCCAAAAGACTTCAGGGCCAGCCATGCGCAAATTGGCGGATGCGCCATAGTGGAACAGCAACTTGATCATGTCAGCAGAGAACATTTCAGCAGCTTGGTGGAGGGGAAAGTACCCAGATGGGTTCATGTAGTTGGGATTGGCGCGGTGTCCATTGAGCTCGGGAGCTTTGCCATCCAAGGCAACTTTTGCACATCGCAGGGCATTTTGCACAATCATCTGATTGAAGGTCTGTGGGGTTATGACGAAACCCCAAGCCAAGCCCCCCTTGTCATGCTTGAAAAAGTTGAGGAAAAGCTTGACACTATCCTTTTCCAGGATGGGCATCAAGCGGGACAATTTATTGAAGAAGGCAACATTCGTCAACTAGATTTATCCATACAAAAATGAAAGGGTGAAAGGTAATCAATGATACAATCAACAAAGTATAGTAGGGAAAACAAAAGACAAGCTGCAATGCAACATATGACAACAAAACACATTGGAACAGACAAATTAAATGTTCACAAATGCTGCAGGGGGAAATACAATTATAACTACATGATTTTTCAATCCAATTACAGTAACACAGACAGCAAAGAACCTCAGGAGTACGGTCTGGGATGATTGTATTGGTTGCTCTGGAGGCAGCAATCACAGCCTCTTTTTGATCCACTGAAACAGAGAATGTGCAAGCATGAAGAGGCATGACTAAGAAAATGAAACAAAAGTAGAGCAATATCATAAAGCAAGTTTAGTTACCGCACCTCATTGATTAATTTTATATGGCTATTTAAGTCTTTACAAGGACCAGGTGCAAGGGGAGGATAAGGAGGATTCCAAGGATCATTTTCATTCGTGCTTGATACATCCTTATCTTGACCATTATCTTCATCACAAGGAGCTTCAGTTGCCTTCTTTTTGGGCATTATCTCCACTGGTGAATAACAGGCGTGGGATTAAAGTTTCAGTATTTAGTTTCTGAAAGTAAGTGCAGAATTACAATCCACGCCTTACCATACCTTGTTTAGTGACATACTTTTTATTTAGAGTATTTGCGCTAGGCAACATGAAACTGGAACTACTAAGGTTTTCAAAGAAACCTCAAAACTACACTTAGTGTGGCACTTCTATCATTTGGCAAAAAGAGCCGAGAGTTCGCTATAAAGAAAGAGCTCTTTTACGGTGATTGAAAAACTACCTCCAGTAGTTTCAGGTAGCTCCCATCCTAAATTATTTCAGCCGTTTGATTTCAATCTATCTCCCCTAAACTATTCTAGCCGTCCAATCATTAAGAAAAAATTAAGATAATCACTCAGGGGTATTATGGTCATTTGTCCACGAATAGTTTCTCGTCGTCCTGCTCCGACCCTCGATACGCTGACTGCGGCACCGCCACCCTCCTCCTTTCTATGATTCTATATCCCTCGACCCGCTGACTGCGGCGCCGTCGCCCTCCTCACGAGCTGGATCGGAGCCCTCGGCATCTCCCTGCGGGATTGGATCTCGGGCCAGTGATCCGCCCCATCGCCGGCCGGAGGATCACGCACGCCGCCCCGACGCCAAGGTCACCGGCCCGCCGCATCAACCAAGGTAAAGCCCTCCCCTCCGCCCTTTGTCCGGTCTGCTGCCTCTGCACTCTTCCCCGCCGAGGCTCGAGCGTAGCCGTGTCCCCCTACTCCGTTTGTCAGATGTATTTGTGGATCGCTGGAATTTCAGGAATCCGTTCGGTTCCTAATATGTTAGAGCATTGTCCCTGCACAATCTAGTGTATGTAGTAATTTCTAGTTGGACCACGTTGCTTCCTGGGATTAAATTCTTCGGTCAGGCATTCAGTATTTGGACTGGTTTTAATGCCCAAATTCTATAGTGCGATCAGTATCTTGAAGTGGCATGGAGCTTTTTGTTGTACGGTAGAGTTGTGCATGCTGTCAGCTCTTGGGATAATTTGGTTTAGTCTTTCCTAGCACATACTAGTTTGATGCACGGTGAGACACTAACATGCGCTGGCCTAATTTGTTTTTCTTGTGATCTTGTTGCTCTAAGTCTCGCATGTATCTGATGCTACCTCTAGTAGTGAAAGTTCAAGAAAATCAATTATAGTCTGGTCATAAGTCATAACCGACAGCTTGCTGACTCTTCGAACGGTACGACTCTGAATAATCTGGTCAAGCAATTGGCTTTCATTTTTCTTGTTATCTCAATTTGCCCAAGCTGTCATGAACTGGGCATGTTCTTCTCAAATAATAACAGACATATTCCGTTTTATTTTTCAGGTGATATCTTACTGATGGAAAAGCTACACATATTCCATTTCGGGATTCAAAGCTAACACGAATACTTCAGTCATCATTGAGTTGTAAATTTGTAGGATGCAGTGAAGACCGGTGATATTGCTGTACTTGTACAAAGTTTAGTTAGATCCAAGGTTGCTGCTGCTGTACCCCGCCGATCCACATGTCAGGGAGAAGTGGATGACACTTTGTTTGTGTGGGTGAAGAGCACAGTGTGTAGTGTACTCCCTCCGTTCCCAAATACAAGATGTTTTAGCTTTTGTCCATATTCACATGCACACAAGTGTATCTAGACATATTTCATGTGTAGGTTCACTCATTTTAATATGCATCTAGACAACATGTGTAACACCTAAAACATCTTATATTTAGGAACGGAGGGAGTAGTAGAGTTGTACAAGGAGGTGGACTCCGAAAGTTTATGTAATGCATCATAGGCTTGTGTTTTGATGGTTCTGCCATTTCCTCATAAATTTAGAGGATAGTGTTCTTTGCAACAAAAAATAAGGTTGTGGCCTGGGATTTGAACCCAGGACCCTAAGGGGTATGATCGTGAGCGGATAATCATTCCACACGCAGAGAGACTTAAAGAGCCAGGATGATGTTTAATGGAATTGGATAGTATGCTGATCTCTTGCTTCAGCTCTTCTGAGCTCTTACTATCTATTGTGATGCCTGTCATTGATGTCAAAGTTTTTGTTTGTAACCAATCTGTGCAAATAATGATCTTCTCATTCTCTGCTTCTGATTCGTTGAGGCGTTGGTGTAAAATAAAAAATGTGAAGCAAAACTGCAAGCTCGGCTACTGGCAGTGTAGGGTTGTGATGATGGGTTTGCTTGATGTAAGTTGCTATGATGACGTTCCTTCCATTGTGTAAAAATAGCGTCATGTAAAATGAAGTTTTGGATTCTCTTTAACATCATGTACTCCTATACAACATGTAGCTCACTTGTACCCATTCAGTGCTATCAGCCCATCAAGCTTGTCACATGTTTCCGCGAATAAGCTGGTACAATTAACTTAACTGATCATGGTGCTTCTAAGACTTGAAATAAAAGAAATCTTGTTCACTACAGCAAGCAGTATTGGAACTAGAGATGGGCTAGCTGAAACTAACAGAACAAAGGATGCACACATCCTGATACTAGCAGGTCACTAGCTAGCTGAGACTGAACAACACAAGCATTAGGAGAAAAGTACAATAAAGTACCATTATGAGAAAATTCCATATATGACGTGCTCAAAGCCTACGTGAAAACATGCCCCTTATAAAACTGGAATGCCCAGTAATGAAACGGAGAGTTCGTGCCACTCTACCAGAAGCTAGTATCGAACATATGTTGGTGCTCAAAATAGCAAATTTGGAGCCACTGTGAACATGCTGCGGAGCGAGGCATCAGATGTTGAACCCTTCGGCTCTCGAGTATTTCCGATGGGCTTCGATCCACTTCCGGCACACTTCCTCACCATGCCAATGCTACACAATGCAGTCGTCTCTCAACTTCTTCGTGTTTGGGTGGGCACAACATATCATCTTCGGCTTAGTCTCAGCCGCTGGAGCTTGTCCGGTTTTCTGTTCTGATACCGGCGCAACAAAACAGTTGACAGAATGGTTCAAGGACAGTAAGGTATAATGGTTTTCAGGATGACAAGAGATAGGAACTATTTACCTCTAAACTTCACTTTGGCAAGTATGTGCTTGTCACTTCCCAGAAGTAAATGAAGAAAATTATATCAGAAAATTAACAGCTTGACTAATATGCTTAAGCTCATTCCAGGCTGAACCTGCAAACTGCAAATACAAAACACTGGATGAGAAATAAATATATGATGCATATAATTCACATGCAGGTAACTGCAAATTCATTCAAGTTACTGCAATATTTACTCCTGCAAGTTTTATTACTGAAAGTACAGATAAAACTACTCCGATCAACAATGTTTTTTTTTGCAGGGGGGGATCAACAATGAATCTCACTGCAAGCAACAATGAACTCATCGAGTAGTCGACGCACTAGTCGAGTCGACGAGCGTCACTCATCACAACATTCAGTGAAGTACTCCCAGAAAATTTCAAGTACTGCAAGTTAACACGGCACGGCACTGCACAAAAAAGACACAACTACTGCAACTTATTGCTACTCCAAGTAAAATTAACTCCAAGGCAAATACTCCTACTCATAAATTCAGTGGAGTAGGAACAAGCAGTAGCAAGCAACAGAGCAAACTGTAGACTTTACACTACCGTACTCCAGTTTACTGGTACTCTTACTCTAGAAACAAAGTGAGACAAAATCAAGGAAGCTGCACTAAGCCGATGGATTGCAAGCTTGCATCTGTTCAAGCAAGTGTATTAATTTTATTCAATTAAACTTCAGTTTGCTAGCTTAATTCCAGTTACTCCACTATGATTCATATTGATTCATGAAGCTGATTCAGTATTCAACAGGGAACCAACAGGGAGTAACTTCAGTTTTCGAATTTCACCAAACTAGCGAGTACACTAACAAACTGAATCAATATTTTCTTATCAGGCCAAGGCAACTCACCGGGGGAGAGAGTAGGAGTAACTGGAATTAAGCTAGTACACACCGTCGGCACGGTGCTCTTGGACGCTTGAGAGAGTAGGAGGAACCCGGCCACAAAAACCGCCGGCACGGTGCTCTTGGTCTCGTTCGAGCCGTGGCTCACGCAGACGAGTGCGGCGGAGACGGCGCGCAGCACCTCGGTCAACTGGATGGCTCGTCCTCCTATGCCAACTGCTCCTCCTTGTGACTGGTTGTCAAAGGTCGTTCATGGTGCCCGCGACCAGCTGCTGCCAGAGAGGTGGAGAGGTCCGGCGACGGCGCAGGTGGCCGCACTGCTGCTGCCCACGAGATTAATGCTCAGCCTGTCGCCCCTATTCAGCGCCGCCTCCGCCGATGACCTGCCGGCGCCGGCCTCTCCTGGCTCCTGCTCTTCCCGAGAGCCAGATGTCGCACCTACGGGAGGAGAGGACGGCGGTGCGCGCGGAGTCCCATGCGGGGAGGCGGGAGACGATGTCGCGGACGAGCACGCAGGGGAGGCGGCTGATGCCGTCGGTGCCGCCGTCGGCTGCGAGGGCGGTGAGGCGGCGTAGACGGGGCTAGGACGGATCAGAGAAGTGGGCGGCAGCGGGTGAGAGAGTGGAGACGGTGGGACAAATTAAGTAAATACCCTTTTAATATTAGATAAAAATAATACAATTTTGGTAGTTTCAGGTAGTTTTTTTCCGGTAGTTTTCGGTAGCTCCTATTTTCCCACCGTCAGATTTAAGTGGATGGACGGTTGTTAAAATTACCAAGTACTCTAAAACTTGTAATAAAGAAAATGAATTTCAGTGAATTTAAAAACACTATCTGACTGAATTTAAAAAGCATTTGACAAAATTAGCTTGATAGTAGGAGTATACTGTAATTGTGACACGCAGTAATGGCCAACGTTGATGTCCAAGACCATGATGACAAAATGAGGGCTTATGTACACGAGAAACATGGTAAATGCTTGCAGATAACATGAGCATAGCAGTTATATGTTCGAACTAGAGTGAAACAAATATGATACTTTTCCGCAAATCAGTACAAAGAAGCCCGATCACGCAGCTCGGGTGTAGAATTAAATTTATAGGGGTGGGGGAGAGGATGGGGTTCTGCGATTACCAGATGAGAGAAAGCACGGCCGGTTGGGGATGGCAGCCGGTGACGGTGAAGATAGGGTTTCGCTCGATTGGCGATTGCGCCGTCGCCAGGTTGTCGGTAGCGGCTTGCAGTGCTGTTCCCCCTCCTTTTTCACGAATCGAAGTAACAATCTGCCTTGGGCATGCCCGATGCCACCCAATCTTGATCCCACGGCTGCTGCGTTTTTTGTTTTTTGAGATATAAACCCACGGCTGCTGCTTCCCTTCCCTTTCTCAACCGCACAGCAAACAAGCCCAGCCCACTTTATTAGCCCACCTAAGGCCTAATTCGAAGCACAGGAGGGAAACAAGCACAGCAAACAGAGATGTATTCTCAAAAAAAAAAAAAAGCAAACAGAGATGTAATTCTCAAAACAAAAACAAAACGCAAACAGAGGATGTTCGCGGGACTGCAGCCACGGGAAGAGATTTTGGCGTGCGGTGGCTCTCTCCTTCTCCCTGTGGTGTTTCTTCCCTGCAGGTAGTACACGCAAATCTCCCCTCTCTCACTTGTATTTGTTCACAAACTGATAATTTACTTGTATTTATTCATTATTTGAGCAGTATATATTGAGTTCTTGCATTCCAATTAACATTCAACGGCACAACCCAACAAGTAAGTTTGGCTTACATTCGAATTTCTTTTCTTTGTTTGCATCCAGATCTGTCGCAATAAGCATGCATTTATTTTGGTGCAGGGTGGGTGTGATTCATGTTTGGTTATCTCAAGCTGGTCAGAAATTTAAGAACTTGGATGATGCTTGGTTATCTCAAGGTGATCCTTTGGAGCACATGGCTTCATCTCGTTTCCATCAATTTATAAGGGTCGGAGTATTGTGTGGCGGCTTGCGCGGCAACGGCGTGTGATGGTGTTTGGTCGAGGAAAATACCTTGTTAGTCGGATATCTGGCTCGTCTTTTTGTTTGACCTCTCCTGTTGTAAAGTTCGAACTGTTGCGGGCGGCGTACGATGACCTGTGTGGGGCGGTCTGGTCGCGAAGATCTTTTCGTCGGCACGAGTCCTACTAACCAACACTTTAGAGCTACTTATCTGAATCTGAATTGTCGGTCTTCCGCGCGAATACCCCTCTGTTTGTGATAGAACCAGTGTGAACTTCATGAGACTGCTTTGGTGAAGTTACTAGGTGGTCAGAGTCGCCGAAGAGTCACGACGATGATATTGATCGGGAATCCGACGGTGACCCTTGTTTTTTTTTTGCGGTGTGTGTCGTGTTGATAATCAGGGTGGATGTGTACACTCGTGACGGTCGTGTTTCACGACGATAGGCGAGTGTGTTTGTACTTTGTTCCACTTTTCTGCAGGTTTCATGCTTTATAAAAGCAGGGCTCTTGGAGCAGTACAATCAATCGCTGCTTACACACCGACGCTGCCGACCACTCATCGAGAGCCCTGAACATTTTCACAGATTCAACAATGCAACTGCCAGCCACTAGTATCAGCGGGTAAAAACAACCTAACCACTCGATCACCGACTTCTGACGAGACCACGTTCAGACACAATAGTGTATAAGGACACAAATACAGTGACATAGTCGGCACTCTTACTTTCTGTTCGATCTGCCGAGAATATGTGCGCGTAGTCGATGCCGATAGCTTTATACACCTTGCAGTTGCAGACTTGCAGTGCGGTGACACCACCGGAAATCAGGAAAGAACTGGACATCATCCGATCCCCGGCTTGATTTAGCCACACCAGGCATTTGCGTCTCCTGGAGTTCTTGACCTTGGCTCATGGGGTGCTTACGGGGCAGTTTATGCATGAGCAGCTCGAGCTTTCGACCTAACTGCCAAAAAAACAGATGCTTTACATGGGTGGAAGTACATGCATATGCAAGATCGACTCTTACGGTCACCTTGAACCTAATTTCTTTCCCGAATTGTGCAATCTTCTTTCTTGTTTCTGGCAGGCAACGAGGCGAATGAGAAGGCGATCAAGCTTTTGACGAGGAGAAAATGAGCTTCTGATGATGCGATGAGGCGCGCGGTGGCTGCGTGATTCGAGCACGAGAAGGCGCGCACCAATTGCATGCGTCTATCATCTATCTAGGCAAATTTTACCGTACCTTTTACTAGTCCTCAAATATGACCAGTATGGTTTCATTCGACGGCTGAGAGAGATTTGGCCCAGCAAGCCCATTAGTGCGATTCGATTGGGAAAAAAATAACGAGTTACTAGCTCCCAGTTTTCAACGACGAACAAATTCTCTCTGACCTGGATGCCTATCGAGTCTCGGCGCCGCCGCCGCCGCCGCCGCTCCAACGCCTCTCTGCTTTCGAAGCCGCAGCCTTCAGCCCTAACGTACGCAGCCGCCGTTGCCAACCCCTCTCAGCTCTCGACGCCGCCGCCTTCAGCCTGAACGCACGCCGCGACGAACCCATCTCATCTCTCCACTTCTAACTCGCTGCCGCCGTCTCCACACCGGAGGTCGCATCTGTCAGCGGCGACCCAGGATCTCCTCCCTCTTCTCCGAATTTCCTGCTGGTACTAGGACTCCGGAGGTCGCAGCTACTCCAGTTTCATCTTTTCCGAATTTCCGCGCGACACAAACCAAGCGACAGGTAATTTATTGTAAATGTATGATCTGCTTGATTTCCGCACAGCACAAACCAAATGAATAATTGTACGCTTGATTTTGTTTTGGATCAATTCATATATAAATGTATGATCTGCTCAACCAAAAGTAAATTCAGTATCTAGTACACAGCGACTTATGTGTTCAGTCTCGTAGTAAAAGGTAGCTGACAATATGTTTAAGGAAGTCCATGAATCCTGTGATGGGCGTCGAGTTGCAATGAGCATGCTATTTTTGTTTGTAAAACTATTGCCACATATAAGTATTGTAGATCTGTCACATTAGGTAATGTGCCCTGATAAAGAACAACTATTAGACATTCAGGCTAGACGCCGAATTAAGCACCGGTGAGAACAAAGTTTGTTGTTCAATCCAACAGCAGTATCACTGTTTCTTTGGCCAGATTCGATCAATTTTGTTGTGTGATATAGCAAGATACAATATGTAAGTAGAGTACTCAATCTACAGATATTTCATGCAGTAGTACACAAGATTGATGTGCATTCTATGTCGTGTTGTGCATCCTATGTGAATTCGGTGTTCACATCTAGCATATTATTAAGTGCAATTATGCAAGTATAGTAGCATCATCTTACTTAACTTTGCTGTGAAAAAAGATTCTCGGAAAAAAGATAAAAAATGACAAAAGTTTGCTTTGGTGCCAATTAACAAGTTGATTAGCAGCATACACTAATAATCTCGTGTTGTACACTATAAAAATTTGGTTCACCTGATTTTACTTGCTTTTCTAACAGCAACATTCACGTTTATTTACAGGGTGAAAAATCACAGAATAACCTGAAATAAGAGGAAAGATGATGAAGCTGAATCTATCTGCCAGCCTATAGAACGATGGTCGTAGCCCTACAAAAAAACTAGAATGGTTAATGTCCTGCTCAAGCGTATCAAAGAACAGGAATAAATAATAAGATAACAATGAACTCCACGGGATAATTGATTGGAGCTAGCTATTCAGCTCAGCATGAGTTGGCAATAGTATTCACCATTTGTTGCCTCGGCTGAACTTTGTATGGCATGAATCATTCTAGCAAAGTTGATTTTCAGGAGAATTTTTTGCACTTTGCGGCTTAGAGATGCCATGAAGGGAGATGACAAGGCTCTGGTTCAACTGGAATGTGTTTTCCTGCCTCTGTTTAGGTACTAGCTAAATGTTGAGTGATTAGGCGCTTTGCGACTTGAATATGATGTGAAGGGAGAAGACAAGGCTGGTACAACTGGAATGGTATTTTGGATCCTCTGTTTGACTGTGTATATACTTACTGTCTATATTCCACTATGCATGAATTTTTTGCACTTTGCGGCTTAGAGATGCCATGAAGGGAGATGACAAGGCTCTGGTTCAACTGGAATGTGAAGTGATCTGTCGAATGTTTGTAAATTGTAAAACTGTCTATATATGTTCTTTGTGGTCAATAGCTGGAATGAGAATGATATTTGAACCTTTTGATGGTTCCTGTATTATGACATGACTGAATGTAATGTTCAGTCATTCCACCGTGGACTTACTTTTACACCATCAAATGCAATATTGTCTGTCAACTTATTATCTATTTGAGTTTACTGAATGAAACATTGTACTCCTGTATAATTCTGTCGTATTACTAGATTTGCTTGCATACATGGCAACATAAACCATTTGACGTTCAGTCTCTGAATACTAGTTCAGAAATATATATGTTGTTTTAGAACTTCTCGTAAAAAGATATAAAAAACTGAATTTCTCGTTTCAACTCGGTACAGGGCACATGTTGTACATATTTCAAAATGCTCGTGAAAAATGAAGACATAGAAAATTCTCAACTTCCCATTTCAACTAGGCAAAGGTCACATGTGGTACATATTTTGCATTTCTCACATAAATGAATGTACATTTGAAACTGATTTGAATAGACAATAACCACAAGAATCATTATGCACCGACAGACAAGTAGACAATTGTAGCAGAAACATGCAGGACGTTGCTTCACAAAATGTTGTACAGGGCTTGATATTTTTCTTCAGATCTTATGGGAGTTGATCCTTCATCTGGTACATGTTCTACAGGGCTTGCTTGATATTTCAGGTGTCGAGTACACATAGAAATCAAGAGAATAGGTGAGCTTGATCTGAAAGCATTTTCAAGTGCTTACTATCAAACGCGGATACAGAAGTTACATCAGCTAAACGAGTGGCCGCCGCTCTCTGTTTCGTCGCCGAGGCCAGTGCCGTCAATCCGTCGGAGCCAAACTGGAACCGATACATCCTAGTTGTGTCCCGGTTTTCGTCGACAACACCAAGCTATAAGCTGTCCCAGCTGCATGCCTATTAAAGTCAAGTTAAATTTAAAGACAACAGTTTAGAAGCTAAAAAATAGTATCAAGCTGAAAAAGCTATTCCGGTCCAGCATAATGTGGTATTGTTTCATAAAAATTAACACTACTAACTCGAAGTAGCATTCAAGAAAGTCGGTTTGAGTTTGGGGCTCACCATAGCGCCTTTCATTACACGTCTACTGAAACTGTGTCATAGTAGCTATGCTGCATTTTTAAAGTGCTAAGTGCTACTGAAATCTGCAATACATATACCACGGAATGAATGGATTTTAGACGGTGTACCAGATGGAGATATAGATGATAAAAGTGGAGATCAAGCAAAGTGGAATAAGTTTGAAGAGGAAGTATCTTAACCAAAAGATCAACTACAACCACTCTATCACGCAGAGATAGACATTTACACATTTACACTACTAGCAAATGTCTATCTCTGATTATAAGTTGAAAGTTTTTCATGATATAGTTACCATTTACTTGTATAATCGTTATAAATTAATAAAACATGTGAGTATTAAAACACAACTGTTGTACAAACTTTCCGTATGGCCATTTACATTCATCAAAACTGATATCGACATTTGAGTTCATTGTTTCTTCAACTGACCTAGACTACAGAGCTACATCAAAACCAATTCACATTTTAAGCAGACCTGAACTCATTTGTTCAAGCAAAGAAACAGATGCATACACACTCAGTTCAACCTAATGCAACAAAAAACAAAGTTCGATACTTGTATGCCACAAGAAATACTTATGTGCATCTAACCTGTCATGTAGTCTTTAGCAAACCCCAGACTCCCAGTTGAATGCTGCGTGATCGTTTGATTTCACTTTCTTCGACCAGGGCTGCTCCTTTGAGCTTCTCGATTCATTTCCTCATCAACAGCTTTGCACCTTCTGTTGGCTGCACGAAGATCAATAGATCATAGTTATACAGCAGCAAATGTATGGTCGCCCCTTCTTACATGGTGGCCGACGCGGCGCCCCTCTGGCTCTGCCCGCCTGACGAGCTCCGCCATAGCCGGCTCCACTTGTGCCCCTTCACCGCGCCGTGCTTCTCCTTCTCCGCCGCCGGCTTGACCCCCACTAGCATCTTGATGACGACCATCGGAACGCCGGAATGCCGTCACGCCGCCGTCCCGGCCAACTGGAACGTGGAGCGCGAGTCCGGCGAGGCTGCCGCCGGCGTCGCGAACGCCCTGCAGCCTCCCTTTGCCATCATCCCGTTAGTTCGGCGGGCTGGGCCTTCCTGGCGGGAGCTCAGCTCGATCTGGATTTAGGGTTCTATTTCGTCGATTTGGAAGAATATGGCGTTCAGAACGACACGAACCATTACTTATTCTTGGGCTGGAACCCATATACGGTCTTGGGCCGGGACCCATCTATGGAGCGCTGCCGATTGAGCACCAGTATGATTTATACTGGTCACCCTTTAACCACCAGTATGATTTCTTATCAGCCTTTAGATTAACGAAAATGAATGGTTGTTATTCATTTGAGGGTACCACAAAATTCCTCATCTATCTATGCGTTTCGTTGTGGATTAGTTACTCAAGTCTAAAGCAAGCAAGTGCATATATATTATCTTGGTTTGCTTTGCTTCCATCCGTAGACGATGACGACTGCCGTTGGATCGGTGGAGATCCAACGGAAAAGTAGTCCACTTCCTAGTCGCCTGTGGAGGCGGCGGCTATGGTAGGAAAAAGTCTCGTGGACGGGATCAGGAATCCAATCTCACGCCGCCCATCTCTCTTCACTCGATTTTCATTTCGCCATCGTCAAATCGTAACAAGTTGAGTACTGGTTAGGTATACATACATGGTGGCCCACTCTATCATACATATATACGAGACCACAAGATGGCCGGCCACAAGGACAAATACCTAAAAGCTCATGTATACCGACGTAGACTTGGAAAGCTACGTGATCTCTGACCTGGTTTGCAGAAATTGCGATTTCTTTAATTAAGATAGTTGCATACATGATTATGGAGGTCCAGTTAACAGTACATATTTTCCAGACCTGCCGTCTAGCGGAGGCGGGTATTGGGGTACCAAACCCGTACCCTTTAACCCGCATACCCGACAACCCTATGCAAGTAGGAAAAAAAATCACGAATGTGGCCCATCTAATTGTTTGGCCCACTTAAGAAACGCAATAAGTCAACCGCTCAGGCCTCTCCTCTATGTTCGATCGTGTCCTCTACACGTTTCTTATCCATCTTTCTACTTCCTCACGCGAGCCTCTCCTCTCCTCAACGTCGCAGGTCGCCCGACCAAGCCCCCGACGGCCGACGAAGCTAGGGCCCTCGCGCCCTCTCCCTCTGCGTCGGGCCTGCTCGTGCGCCGCCGCCTGCTCATGCTCCGCCGCCGCTCGTGTGCCGCCTCCTGTGCCGCCTCTCCCGCGCCGCCGCCGGCTGTCCGGGACCCCAAGCTCTTCTCCACCTCGCCACGCCCTCGAGGTCGTCTCCACCTCGCCACGCAGCCTCTCTCCTGCGCAGCGCCGCCGCCTCCGTGCATATCTCGCCGTCGGCGATCCGCCTCTATTTCTGTTGCTTGGGATTCTCTTCTTGTTGCCCTTCTCTTCCTTTCATCTAGTACCATTCTAGCACTTGTGGGATTCAGCTCCAATTTGAAGGATTTTTTCTTTGATTTTTCGTGTGTGAACTGGGATTCTAGTGTGCAGCTTTGTGGGTACCCGCCGGGTCCCGCAAACCCGCCGGGTCGCGGGTCTGGTCGGCGGGTATGGGGGCGGGGGCGGGTTTGGGGGTGCCAAATCCGGCCCCGAACCCGGCGGGTGCCATCCGTAGGGTGGAAGTACATGCATATGCAAGATCGACTCTTACGGTCACCTTGAACCTAATTTCTTTCCCGAATTGTGCAATCTTCTTTCTTGTTTCTGGCAGGCAACGAGGCGAATGAGAAGGCGATCGAGCTTTTGACGAGGAGAAAATGAGCTTCTGATGAGGCGCGCGGTGGCTGCGTGATTCGAGCACGAGAAGGCGCGCACCAACTGCATGCGTCTATCATCTATCTAGGCAAATTTTACAGTACCTTTTACTAGTCCTCAAATTATCTTGGTTTGCTTTGCTTCCGTCCGTAGACGATGACGACTGCCGTTGGATCTTAGTTAGACCTAGACGACGATTGAGTAACAGCAGGTTTCGCAATCTTGTCGGCGCAGCGCAGCTAGCGAACAAGACAAATGCATACGTACGGGGATTAAGACGGGGGCCGTCCAGAATGGATGGATGGATGGATGGATCATGGATGGTAAAACAATGGTGCCGGACGGTACTACGACACACGCGGGACACGGCGAGCCAACTCCTTTGTTAACATAGCTATCGATCCACGAAAAAGGACTAGCAAGCGGAGCATGCAGCTCACTCAACAGACACTGACATGATCAGTTTTATAGTAATTGGTTGGACTTTTCGCAAAAAACAAAAAAGAGACACTGACACTGTACCGCTGGCTTCTGCAGTGCATTTCCGTTGAAGATTGTTTGCGTCGTGCGTGGAAAATTCAGGCCGGGGCCTCCCGACTTTGGTTCACCACGAATAATTAATTGTGCGCGCGCGTGACTGACTGGAGCACCACGTATTTCTCCACCCACCAAAGCTCAGCTCAGCTGTACACGCAGCCACATATGCAACGCTGCTTCTTGCACTCCTAATGTACTCCCTCCGTATCAAATTATAAGTCGCTGACTGTTTCGTGTACAAATTAACGACGTCTCACACCGCCATTGTCGAGACCGCAGTCAAACGTTTTCACCCGAAGGCATAGGAACCGTTGGCACCGAAGCGCTGCGATTTCGTCCGAAAAAACCTTCGCACCATGCCCCATATTCCGGATCGCCCGCCGTCACCGAGTCACGCTACCAGAACACGATATGGAGTCGTGTCATCGCCACCCACATGGCTAATAAGCGGGCCATAGAGACACAGTGTGGTCCACCTTTTGAAGCCCCCACCCCGCCGTCTGAGTCTCTCACCCGCCAGGACCTCCATGTCCCCAAGTTGTACCACCGCCAGAATCACCAACCCCCGCCAGGAGGTCCGTGAGCCTGGATGGCCACGAGCTTGGGAGCTGCCGCCGCTGAGCCACTGGCACGGCTAGGCGATCCGCTGCCGTGACACCCCGTCCCCGCTAAGGATCTGCACTCGGCGCTGCAGAACCCCAGGGAGGAGGGAGGAGACCCCCCCCCCCCCCCCTGCCGCCACCGTCGATTGGGTTTCGCCCGGCAGTGCCCTCTGGTGGTAGCAAGGCAAAGCGAAGGAGGGGAGGGGTTGAGCTCAGACGCGGTTTGGGTTTCGGGGAGCGGCCTGGATGGGGCATTTTTCCAGACTTGTAGAATTTGATATGGCGCGCTGTACTAATCCTTTTTTTTCATAATTCTGCGAAAATAAGATGCGATAAACGTTGGTTACATCTGTCAGGCTCATCCGGTCGACTTCTAGCACGAGTTTAACTTGATGTGCTGCAATTTACACATGCATGTTGCGGCTCTTCACCCCAGGCCATATGAGATGACAGCAAGACGACAGAGACTTGCGACTAATAATAACGCTTCAAAGACGCGCTTGGATAAGCCGACTAGTGATTCGCAAAAAAAAAGTATAAGCCGCCGAGTAGTAGCAGCGAGGAATCCCCGGATCTGCGCTCCGGCGTGTAGATAGGCGGTTTGTGGGAGGCGCTGGCGTGGTGGGGTCGTCGGCGTCGACCTTTTGGTGCTTTGCGGCTCCCCCGATCCGGCGTCGTCGTCGACGGCGCTGCCAAGCTGCGGTGAGCCACCTATCTGCTGTCGTTATCTCCGGCGGCGACGGCAGATTGGTGTCGAGTGTGTAGAAGGCCGGCGGAGAGGTTTCAAGACGGCGGGCTCGTGGCGTGCTGGTGGAAGATCCGGCCATCTCCGGTGAGGTGGGGCGGTGCAGACCCCGGATCTGGAGCAGATCGAGCTTGGGGAGGCCCCCCGGCCGATACTGCTGCTTCGTCTTCAGATCCAGCTCCACGGAGCTGGTGGATACTGTGGTCCTTCAACGCCTTCGGGCTAGGAGTTCCTCTGCTTCCATGGTGGGTGCTCCTGGCGTCTGGGTTCTTCGGCGTCTTCGACGGTGGAGAGATCGAGCGCTGGTGACCTTGAGGATGAAGATGGGTTGAGCCAGTTGCTGTTCTTGTTTCTTCTCTGTTTTTTCTTTACTTGTATTTGGTTCTGTACTCCGGTTTCATCTGTCTAATACAAGTATGTGTATTATCAAAAAAAAAAAAAGTAGTAGCAGCGGACGGCGGTCCCCGCCTATAAACGCCGCCCTGCGGCCCGCTTACCACATCGCTTCTCATCTCTGTTTTCACCTCCAACCCATCGCATCACCGCCACGAGACTAGACTCGATCGAGTGTTGTGCCTCTGTTTGCAGGAAGCTCCTATCCTTCTCTCCTCTTCCAGCAGAAAGACCGGAGCCTACGCGGGGCTTCGCGGCAGGAACTGGCTAACCATCAGCAGCAGGCCGCGCCGGCGCGCGGGACGACCGACGCGGAGCTGGCACTGGCGGGAGGCGGGGAGACGGAGGAGCAGCGCGGCAGGTTCCTCGTGCTGCGCCTCTACGAGGCGCTCAACGCCCGCAACGCGCGCCGCGCGCAGGACCTGCTCGCCCCGGACCTCGAGTGGTGGTTCCATGGCCCGCCCGCGCACCAGCACATGATGCGCCTCCTCACCGGCGCCGACACCAACGACGCCCAGTTCAGGTTCGCCCCGCGCTCCGTCGACGCCTTCGGCTCCACCGTCATCGCCGAGGGAGGCGACGCCGCAGCCGGGCAGCTCTACTGGGTGCACGCCTGGACCGTGGGGCCCGATGGGGTGATCACCCAGCTCAGGGAGTACTTCAACACCGACCTCACCGTCACCCGCCTCTCCGCCGCCGTCGCCGCAACCAAGAACGCCGCCGTCTCTCCTAGCCACGCCTCCTCCTCCTCGTCAACTACCTCCACGTCCTCGGCCCCCTCCTCGTCGGCGCCCACCCCCAAGTGGCCCAAGTGCCTGTGGCAGAGCCGCCGCGCTGACCGCGCCCGCAAGTCGCTGCCGGGCCTCGTCCTCGCCATCTAACATTAATAGTTAAGTAAAGTGGAAGTCAGGGTATTTGCGTATGGGCTGAGCTGAACTGCCTGCTAGAAGTCAGGGATCCCACACTTCCGCTACCACTAGTATTGCTTAGCGTGCTTGAATTAGCGAGTGTGGTTTATTTGGTCTAAATAATGGGTTATGGTGTGTGCTACCTTCGCGGCATTGGCTTGCTAGTGCTCCTGAATAAAAGAAGAATGTATTGTGGTAGTATTAAGCAATGGACTATGATCATGGGTTCTCTTCATTTGTTTGTTTACTGCCTTATTTGTTTGGTCTCACGCGGCCTTCATATGAACCGAGCGAGTCCAGCTTAACTTAATTCGACCATAGATTAAAAACATCCACGAAGTTTGAGCAACTAAAAAAACATACTACTAGTATACTCGCTAACTTAGTCAGGAAACGACGCCTGTTAATTCTTGGCAAAAAAATGCATAATTTTCGGGACAAATAATCCAAGCTTGCACGAAACCAGAGTATGCAATACAAGCACACGGCCGGAGATTCAGAGTACAAAGGTCTCCCATATCCAGGAGAAAAGTTCAGGGTGTTGCTTTCAAACATAACCCACCAACAAACAAATCTTTGATGTGAAGTGTTCTCTAGATTACTGATGGCACCCGCGGAAGTGGAACACAAAGCTCGGTATTTTCTTTACACCATGGACTGACGCTTTTCCGACCTTTCTGCATTCTTTTCCAACTGAACTCTCCGTTTCCAAACATTTCTGACGTGTAAAAGGAGGTTGACCCATAAAACCGGTTAGATTTTTCCGTCGATTGAGATCGGCTTGACCATCTGGAAAGCTAGTGGAGGATTTCAGGCTTTCAGAACCTTTTGTGAAAAGGAACACATAAATTCACCTTTTGTGAAAAGGAACAGATAAATTATTTGTAAGAAACTTAAGAAGTTATACTTCACTTCATTTGGGTGGGTTAGGACTCAACTGCCTACACGCTGAAATTTCCATCTCCCTCAAATGGGACTAAAGACAGAATATAACCGGACTAAATGAGGAGCAGATAAGTTTTTGTTAAATCATTGACTCTCTGATCGTGTATGACAGCATCGCGCCAGATAACCTGACAAGAAACCTAAAAGTGATACGATAGCTGATCTCTGAAGTGATATGATAGCTGATCTTTCTCAAAAGAGATTGTTGGGTATCCTGGACTCTGAAAGAAGTCCAGATAACCCCCCAGGTTTCGAGTTTGGGTCGCTGTAACATCCCAAAAATTATAAAAGTATTATTATATCAAAAATGAGGGCCAACAAAAACTTTTGTTAATTTATATGTGTTGATTGCATATTGTTGCTTGTGATAGTTAATTCTTGTTGCTTGTAATGTGTTTGCTCTAATTAAAAACTTGGAGAAAAGAAGAGAAATAAAACAAAAGTTAAAATAATAAAAATCATGTGACAAGTGTCACACCAATTTTCTCCAAGTGAGAAATTATTTTTATTCCAAACAAAATTCAGTGGAGTGAATATGATCACTCTCATTTTTATTCCTACAACTTTCCCTCTCCAAATAATAAATTCAAAAACCTAAATTTAAATTCCAAACCTTTCTTTATCATATTCAAATTGCAAAATGTGCTATGATGCACTTGGCAAATAAATGGTTAAACAGCACAACAAATCCTTATAAATATGTAAGAAGCAAATTATGAAAACAAATTGCAAAAATAGGAATTTTCATCTGGGTGAGGACACGGTCGAACACCTGGTGACATGCCCGTGTTCTTCCCCAAATCGAAGATCAAATCGATCGAATCCAAACGAATTTCGTCGAATCCCAGGCACAGCTCGATCCCTCTCACTCCACTCCTCTCACCGCGCCGTTGGAGCCGAAGAAATCGAGCAGGGGACCGTGCGCCGTGATCGCCGCCAGGGGACAGCCGCCCGCGCGCCGTGCGCCATGGTCGCCACTGTGGCGACGGAGGTGTCGACGCCGTGGTAGCCCATGGCCGTGCCCCCCCCCCTCTCCCTCACCTCTCTGCTCCCTCTCGACGCAGCACAACGCCCAGCAGGAACCCGCACCCGCCGGATTTTGCCATGCCAGTGCACGCCGTGCGCCGCCCGAGCACGCACACGGCCGTCCCCCACCTCGAGCAAGCGCAGCTCGCCTCCACGCAGCCAAGCTTGCTCCCCTGCACCCCAACACCGTAGCCGCACCGCACCGCCCCCTATGGCGAGCTCCCTCTATCTCTGGACCTCCCCTGCACCCAGGCCACCATGGACCGATCTCGGTGGTTAAATAGCCACCCGAGCCCTCTCGTTTTCTCCATGCCACACCACTCCCTCTCCCTTGCTCCACCTTCTTTCGTGCACCGCCAGGAGGGCGGAGCCGTTGCTGCAGCGTGCTGCTGCTGCCCGTGCCATCTCCGAGCTCGGCCGTGCCGAGGTTGAAGGTGAACACAGCCACGCCGCGCTGCCCTCTCTTTCTTGCTTCTCTGGCCCGCACTCTCATCTCCATTACAACCGCACTCACACGCTCTCTTTTCCCCTGTTTCGTGCACAGACTCGCCGTCAGGAGCTCGCCGGAGTTCGTGCCGTGGCCGTGGAAGTGCAGCTGCTCGCCGTCGACGATACAAGCCGTCCCAGGAAGCAGGACTCCTCCAGCAAGCTTCCCCGAGCCTCCGCCGTCGATCTGCCTCACCTGCACATCCTCCCGAGCCCCTAGGTGAGCGATTCACCGACCTCGCCGTCGCCGGAGCCACGGCGCCGCCCAGTTTAGGTCGTCGCCGATGCGATGAAACGTCAGCCGTTAGATCTTTGATCAACGGCAGCGTACCGCTTCGATTAAAACAGCCACTGACGAGCGGGCCTCGCTCGTCAGACTTTTAAACTTTATCCCGCGCGCGCACCGTTGCAGTTGAGTCACTGACGAGTGGACCCCACTCGTCAGGTTCTTCAACATTATCCAGAATAGTTAACTTTTCTAATTTAAATCCTTAGAAGAATTCAGTACTCGCATCAACTTCAAAATTCAATATCTCGAGATTTACAAATCCAAATAAATCAAATCCAAATGTTCTGGAAAGCTTATGAAATTGTTTAACCAACCCAAGTGGTTTCATTTCATTTAGATAAATAATAAAAATGTATTATTAAAAATACCACAGAAGGTTTAAATTCTAAACTTGTTTGTTTCTGATACTCTGTTAAGCCAAATAATTCCAACCCAATTTTGTTAGCTTGGTACTGTGATCTATTAGCTCCCCTAATTTTGGTAGAATTAATTAGGCAGTGATAATTGTTTAGTATAAAGTTGAAGTTAGAACACCCTTCTGCACTAAAACAATTAAAGATGCTTAATGGTTTACCCAAATGATTTAGGACCAATTTTGTTTAGGTCACCATTAGTCATGTTTAGTTACCCCTAAAAGGATTTAATTTTAGGATCAACAGAACTTAATTGGTGGCTAAAACTTGATTATTAAGTTTCTGGATTAAAACAATTGTGTAGGGAGTTTGGTAACTCCAATTGATCCAAACTAAATTGTGTTGTCTTCTACACATCAGTAGCTATCTATAGAAATTTAGTTTGTATTTTTGTGACCAACAGAACTCAAGTTGTGTAATTAAACATGTTCAACAAGTTTCTGCCTTATTTAAGACATAAATAAATAATGTTTAATTCAATTAATTTGAAACCCAAGTGTGTTGTTTGATGTGTGCAGTGGCTATTTATAGCATTTAAGATTGTAATGTTGTGATGTTGATTGAGTAGTTTAGTGATTGTTTGTATTTGTTTGTTTATTAATTAGACGAGAACGCTGTCGGATTTATCGAGGAAGGGGAATTTGTTGAACCTGAAGATCAAGACCAAGGTCACTTTGTCGAGCAAGGCAAGCTACCCTCTGAGCTTGCACCCCAAATATATGCATCTACTTTGATAACATGGTTTACTCTTAAGGCAAAGATTTTCTAAAAACCTTTTCAAAAAGTATATGGAAATTATTTTGCCACCCTATGTAAGTATAGGATAGTTTATATCAAATTATAGGATGGAAAAAATATATTGTTTACTCAAAACTCCTTTGAAAATACTTGTGTGGTTATGGAATGCCGAGATGTCGGTGTTGAAGTGGAGAAATGGAGTATGGAGATGTTTATGAAAAATGCACAGTGTGTCCCTGTACTTACGTCAACCAGCCGATACTCTGTGCGACCACATTTACCCACATATGGGAAAAGGGCTTAGTCATATAATTTGCTCATATTAGTATGGGATGCCTCATCGACGGAGATGACTCCGTTATGCATGAGGGGATGGTTTGGTGACCTACCCCTGACCTGGGTCCTCGCTCAAACTCTATGGAAAGATAAGGAGGAGGATAGAAGGATGTCCCCTATACACCGCCAGGCAAAACTATGAGTCCTCACACTTAGATTCCGACGGGCTGGGTTAAGTGTTGATGGAAAGTGTCATATGGGCAGGGTCCTATACTAGCATGAGCAAAGGACAGGCTAGGTCGGTGACTCAACTTCGCATACACCTTGTATGGCGGGACGTGGCTGACACGATGAGTTGCCGGATGGATGTGGGAAAAGCGTGCTACCTCTGCAGAGGGTAAAACTATTCGAATAGCCGAGTCCTCGGATATGGACAGTTGGGAGGCCCTACTTTGACCTATGTGCAAGTTTTGAAAAGAGTTGAGTTTTAAAAGAAAAATGAAGTGGAGAATGTTTCCTACACCTATACTAACGAATCGGTATGAGGTTGTTGGAGGAAAGTGGACCATGACGGGCTATGGTCGGAAAAAGGAGGAGTTTTGGAGAAACTAATAAAATGGTGATTTTATTCCAAGATAGTTATAAAATTATTCTTATCTTTTTCAATAAAGATATAGAGATGTTTTAAATAAATAAAAGTCTGAAGTTAAAATAAACTAGTGCATACTCATGTTGGGGTAGTTTGCGAGTACAGTCAAATGTACTCATATTGGTTTCGTCCCTGGCTATTGTCTTAGCCAGACTTCGAGGAGCACTACGCCGAGGAGGAGTATGGTGACTTCTACGCGAACTAGGGATCTCCATAAGTCAGAATATAACCGGACTAAATGAGGAGCAGATAAGTTTTTGTTAAATCATTGACTCTCTGATCGTGTATGACAGCATCGCGCCAGATAACCTGACAAGAAACCTAAAAGTGATACGATGGCTGATCTCTGAAGTGATATGATAGCTGATCTTTCTCAAAAGAGATTGTTGGGTATCCTGGACTCTGAAAGAAGTCCAGATAACCCCCCAGGTTTCGAGTTTGGGTCGCTAAGCCCCCCAAGTTTAAACTGGCGCAAATCACCCCCCAGGTCTCTAATACCACGCAAAGCACCCCCTGAGGCTAATTAGCTGTTTTGCAGAGCGGTTTTGTCCACGGTGGACTCTGGTTTCATCCACGTCAGGGTCAAATCACCCCCCCAGGTTTCTACTCCACTCAGTCGCTGCGCACGCCTCTGTTCTTCCCCAATCCATCACCGCTGCTCCGCCCGCCTCTGCTCCCCGCCGCCCAATCCGTCACAATCCGTCGTGACTTTGCTCGATTGCGGCGATGCAGATGCAGATCGAGCGGATGTGGGTTGTGCAGCCGCTTCGACAGTGGCCCAGGAGATAGAGGTAGCGCGGCGGCGTTGCTCGATTTGGCGGGGGCGGAGCGCATTGAGCTGTATCAGCCTCGCTCCATGCTCGATCTCCGCCATATGGGGGTTGAGTGCAGGCGCCGAGGTACGGAGCTCGTACTGCGTTGGGATAATGACTGCAATTTGCAGGGCTGGGGGCGAGGTATCTGTCCTAGCAAGAACTCAGCGACGTGTTGGTGAAAGCTGCGCAGCAACCAGGCCGTCTTCCTGTTGGTGTGCCGATGTCGTACGTTGCAGGAGTTAAAGGGATGCATGTTCCTGGGTGCAGCCACATGTAATTTGCAGAGAAGAAGAAGCAGAAGATGGAGTAGAAGAAGTAGATGATGCTTGGACTTTTGGAGATAGTTCTGTTATGTGAAGATGATCAGCACATGAGTGCTAGTAGTGTAGTAATGTAGAAATGCAGTGTAGCAATGTAGTGTAGTAGTTTGAGAATGGTGGGCACTTTTGGAGATAGTTCTGTTAGGAGAGTAGCAATGCAATGTAGTGCAAATGGTCAACTATGTATTTTGGTGTGAATATATGTGAAATGATGGTCAGACTTGGTGTGTTAAAAAATTGGCAGCATCTATTTTGCATTCATCTTAATTTTTGCAGCTCTAGTATGAATAAGTAAATAAGTACATAAGATTGGAAAGACTTCATCTGAATTGTTCAACCAAAATTTGGTACAAACATCTCTGACAATTTGACACAAACATCTGTGACAATTTCACACAAGTATATAGCAAACACAAGTTACATTGTTCAACCGACACACATATCTGAATCTAAATTTGCTACTGTTGTCCATCTCGAACTTGCTTTTGCTTATTTCCTAACAACCATTGCAGCCTCCCATTTTCTGGCACTTGTTCTGTCACAACCTGGGATATAGGGATGGTCTGTGAGGACTTGTTCTTTGGAGGTACTTGTTGTTGCTGCAAATGCATATGAATAACTACATTAGTACTTTTTTTTATCTTGGTACACATGAGTTTGCTGCACAAATGAAAACTAGTACAAACCTGACTTTCTCTTCTTCTTGGAATTTGCAGTCCACTAGAATTTTGACTTGCTGCGTGACTAGATGGTTGCGAGCTTGACATTGCTTGGGCTTGCTGGTTCCTGGGTGGAACAAATGGCCTCACGGCAGGAGCTTGGTGCTGCGAATGGGCTTGGGACTCGGCAGGGGCTTGGGGCTGGGCAGGTGCGTGCCTTCTTCTTTTCTTCTCAACATAAACCACAGGTCTCTCTTGCTGCTGCGCACTAGAAGTAGCCTCCTGCAGCAACCATTGTAGGAGTAAAAAAAATAGCATGGCAACCATTTTAGGAGGAAAAATATATATGTTGAAGTAGCTGACCTGAGATGATGCTTTGCCCTGCTTTTTCTTGTTTCTCTTGGCTGATTTCTTATTGTGGGCATGTTCACTAACAACATCAGGATTAGGTGTGCACTTTCTTTTATTATGTCATGTCACTCCACATGCTGAGCATCTAATTGTGCCTCTTTTTCTTGATATCTTGTCTCCTTTAGGTTTCTCTTGTTCTTCTCTTTTTCTCTCTACCTTGGGCCTTCCTGGCTTTTTCTTTCCAATAGGGGGAAAAGGCCTAGGGTTTGGAGCTATAGGCCAGCTCTCTTTCCCTTCTACTGGTTGCAATACATGGCTGTACACGTGGTCATACAGAGCAATTCTGTAGCAAGGTGCAATAAATTCATCTACTTCTTTTCCCACTCTGTATATTGCACTAATAGCATGGCAACAGGGCAACCCAGACAAGTCCCAATATCTGCAGCTACATGTAAATCTCTCCAAGTTTACAGTGAATCTTCTATGCTGCCCCTCCATTATCTCAAATCCTTCAGTTCCATTGTAAAGCACTGTGCAGATATTAGATCTTTTCACATTTAACTTCAGTTTCTTGAAAATGTTGGGGCATATTGTACCAGTCCAACTTGCTGACTTTGCTTTGTTCTCTGCAATTCTAGCCATCACCTTCCTCCTCATAATTTTCATGGAAGAAATGACTGGATAAAATCTTGCTCTCATAATAGCATTGTTAAATGACTCGCAGAGATTGTTTTCAACCGAATCACAAAAGGAACCAAGCTTGAAATAAGCTCTACACCAATGCGTTGGAGCATTTTTCATCATGTCCTTGGCACCATCTGGAGTTTTCTGTGCTAGCTTGGCCCTATTGTAGTTGAACTGAATCCTATCACATGATTTAGCACAAGCCCAGAACAATTTCTGAAAATCCTTCCCTGTGCAGCTTCCTCCAATTTGCATAAATGTGCCTTGCACACATTTTGTGCTCTGCCTCTGGTATAATTTCACTGACAGCCTTTATAAGGCCCTTCTGCTGATCTGAAATGATAACCCAACCATCACCTTGGTTGTTAATCTGTATGTCCTTCTGCAGAAGTGACAAAAACCAGTACCAACTGTCATGGTTCTCCCCTTCAACTGTTGCCCATGCAATTGGATACATTTGGTTGTTTGGATCTCTTCCAATGGCACACAAGATTTGTCCTTTGACTGAACCTTTCAAGAAACATCCATCAAGCCCAACAACCCTCCTACAACCAACAAGAAAACCTTTCATGCAACCTTCCAAGCACACATACATTCTTTCAAAAACAGGCTTGTCAGTTACATCAGGATTTAAAGTCACTGCCACTGTTGTGCCTGGATTGCTTCTCACAAGTTCTAGATGGTAATCATACACTCTAGCATATTCTCCAGTTGTGCCATCAATTATTCTGTCGAAAACCATTTTCTTTGCTCTCTTGCACTTTGATTCACTGACATCTGCACACAAATCTTCTAGCACTGCTTCCTACATTTTCTCTATCCTCCAACCAGGATTATCCTTGATCTGCCTAAAATATTTCTCAGCAATTACTGCACTGGTAACCAACCTGTTCTCTCTTCTTGGTACATAATTGTGGACACTGTTGTACCTGACAACAGTGAACCAGTCGGACCTGTTGGGTACTAGTGAGCCATATATGCTCCAGTTGCAAGTTACAAAACTGCATTTAGCCAGGACTCTTCTTTTCTCATCCTTTGGAAATATGATGTGTTTGAAATTTTTCAAACCATAGTTAACCACTGCTTGCTTGAATTCCCTGCTATCATGGAAAGCCTGCCCAACCTCAAACTCCTTGACCTCAGCATTGGGATCATATACTCTATGCCGTGTCTTTTTTGTGCTCACATTTCCATCACTATCTTCCTCATATGAAAGTTCATCCTCACTGTCAAAGCAGTCACTGCCATCTTCTAATTGTTCTTTCATATTCTCTGGGACAATGAACTCTTCTGGTACTATGGTTGCTGTCGGATGTTCCTCTCCCAGCATCTTTTTCCTCACTCTCTCCTTCAGTTCATGTGCTTGTTTTCTGTAACAAATGGTTTCTTCATCATCAGCACTGCTATCTTCACTGTCTGCTTCATGAACATCATCGTAGTCGTTGTCCGAACTGTCGTCACCATTTTCTCCATCATGTGCACTGCTATCCTGAACTCCCTTGCCTTTGTCATGCACCTGCACTGATGCCCTCACAACAGGCAACTTCCTTGCGACATTGGACAGAACTTGATGATCAATTTCCCCAATTTGATGCCCTGTTGGTTGCTCCACTTGATACTCATGCGCATGATCAATTTCATGCCATCCTTGTTGCTGCTCTTCTTGATGAACTTGCTGCTGCTCCTCTTGCTGTATGTGATGCTGCTCTTCTAGCACATGTTGCTGCTGCTCTTCTTGGCCAATTTGTTGCTGCTCTTCTAGCTGATATGGCTGCTCTTCTTCTTCATCTGAACTATATGATTTCTTTGGCATTATTGCAAAGATCTGAACATCACCATCTGCTTCTCTGATCACATGCCGAACCATACTGCTGACATTTGTATCATCAACAAGAGTACACATGCAATTCACATTACTCTCCCTTTCAGTTAGTCTCCAACTCAGAGTGGTATCTTGCAAATCTTCATCTGACACTGCTACATGATCAGCCAAGTGCCTCTTCAACTGTGCCACCGACAGTTTGACACGGGCACGACAGAGCAGCTACTCCTCCCACCTATGTAAATCCATCTGAGATCATGCCATTCCAATCTGCCACGGTAAGGAATCGAACGCACAAGGCATCCATCCTACACAAGGAACAAAAAAAAGAAATTTTAGCAACATAACTGAATTTGAGCAACAAAACTGAATTCTGAAATTTTCAGAACAACACCTACTGGAATTCACATGAAACCAAGATACTAACCCCTAACAACTTATAAAATACACTCATTTTACTATCCTGCACCCTAAAACAACCAACTTTGTGGAATCCTGTACTCAGATCGACACGCAAATTCAGTCCAAGATGCATACTTGAACACCTTGCAGAAAACACAAAAATCACAATCAGATGCAGAGAACGGTTAGGGGAACTGACCTGATCGGCGGTGCTGAAGTCCAATGAGCACACGATGTCACCGATCATCCGCCTTCGCCGCCGTCCAAAAGTAGCCGCCGCCGCTGTCGCCGAGAGCAGAGAACAGATGGAGCGCGTCGGCTGCAGGGAACAGAGTAGGGGGTGAGCAGCGGATGCAGGGAACTGAGCAGAGACGTGAGCGGAGGGAGAGAATGGAGGGCGACCTCGACGCCGTCGTCGCGAGGGAGAGATGAGATGAGAGGGCGGCGTGGCCAGGTGCGTCCTCGACGTCGCGAGAGAACAGCTCGATCATAAAGAACCAGGTGCGGAGCGGCTCGGGTGCGGCTCGACCAGGTGCTCACCATAATTTCAGGGGGTGATTTGACCCTGACGTGGATGAAACCAGAGTCCACCGTGGACAAAACCGCTCTGCAAAACAGCTAATTAGCCTCAGGGGGTGCTTTGCGTGGTATTAGAGACCTGGGGGGTGATTTGCGCCAGTTTAAACTGGGGGGGCTTAGCGACTGTGGGACCCCGGACTAGCCGTCCGAAATACCCGATTATGCTTAACACAACGATCCCGTGATCAGTCTGTCGTTGCACATAATCCGAACTGAATACCAAAGTTTACATCCATTACAGTACCGAATTAAAGTCTTACATAAATGATCATTTAGACCAAGTCTTACATAGGTGCCTTCATGGGCCAAACCAAAATAATCAGCGGAAGCTACGACGTAGTAGACATCAAATCCTAACGACGACCCGACAGGCAGCTGACTTATGGAGATCCCTAGTTCGCGTAGAAGTCACCATACTCCTCCTCGGCGTAGTGCTCCTCGAAATCTGGCTAAGACAATAGCCAAGGACGAAACCAATATGATTACATTTGACTGTACTCACAAACTACCCCAACATGAGTATGCACTAGTTTATTTTAACTTCAGACTTTTATTTATTTAAAACATCTCTATATCTTTATTGAAAAAGATAAGAATAATTTTATAACTATCTTGGAATAAAATCACCATTTTATTAGTTTCTCCAAACTCCTCCTTTTTCCGACCATAGCCCGTCATGGTCCACTTTCCTCCAACAACCTCATACCGATTCGTTAGTATAGGTGTAGGAAACATTCTCCACTTCATTTTTCTTTTAAAACTCAACTCTTTTCAAAACTTGCACAAGGTCAAAGTAGGGCCTCCCAACTGTCCATATCCGAGGACTCGGCTATTCGAATAGTTTTACCCTCTGCAGAGGTAGCACGCCTTTCCCACATCCATCCGGTAACTCATCGTGTCAGCCACGTCTCGCCATACAAGGTGTATGCGAAGTTGAGTCACCGACCCTAGCCTGTCCTTTGCTCATGCTAGTATAGGACCCTGCCCATATGACACTTTCCATCAACACTTAACCCAGCCCATCGGAATCTAAGTGTGAGGACTCATAGTTTTGCCTGGCGGTGTATAGGGGACATCCTTCTATCCTCCTCCTTATCTTTCCATAGAGTTTGAGCGAGGACCCAGGTCAGGGGTAGGTAACCAAGCCATCCCCTCATGCATAACGGAGTCATCTCCGTCGATGAGGCATCTCATACTAATATGAGCAAATTATATGACTAAGCCCTTTTCCCATATGTGGGTAAATGTGGTCGCACAGAGTATCGGCTGGTTGACGTAAGTACAGGGACACACTGTGCATTTTTCATAAACATCTCCATACTCCATTTCTCCACTTCAACACCGACATCTCGGCATTCCATAACCACACAAGTATTTCCAAAGGGATTTTGAGTAAACAATATTTATGTTTCCCATCCAATAATTTGATATAAACTATCATATACTTACATAGTGAAAGGGCATGGCGCCCCCATGTGTGGTTTTGGTAATTAATGACAATCCCTATGGACTAATGGTTGCATTGAGTTATTCTTGTAGTGTTTGTCCATAGGCAAATGCTTGAACTCCATATGTTGGATTCAAGGTTGATGCCATAAATATATTGATATAATGGAGTATTTGGCATCAAGATCATCGAGTTGTATAGATATATTTGATATGATCAAGAAGAAGAGTATGTGATGACCAAGTTGTTATCCGATGATTGGTCATATGCGAGTTGAGCATATTGCAAGTATGTCTTGAAGAAAAGAATTATGTGATCATTCATGGTTATCTTCAAGACATCATCTATTGAAAAGAGAAGAAAAGATACAAGGTTGATCAAGATATTGATCAACACACAAAGCTACAAGATGTACCAAGTGGGATCATGTATCTCTTGGTATGGTAAGCAATTGTCCATATAGCTTTGTGAACTAACCCATGATATGTGTGTAGCATTTCTATGTGTGGTTAGGTATCTTTCTATGGGCTTGCATCAAATGAAGATTTCATATGGCCCATGATCGATGACGTCAAGTGGTGATCGTCATCAATGTTGAGAAGCGCAAGTTCAAGAGGAGCATCTCGAAGAAATCCTAGGCTTGAAGCTTGCCACCCATTTAGAGATAATGTTCATGTGAAGATGTGCCTAAGAGAGGCTCTCCCATAGTGGAGTATGGGGGAGCAATGTTTGCGTCTTCACCAAGCGAAGCGCAATCAAGAAAGGTGGTCCACTTGAAGAGATTAAGATCGACGTCATCTAGCTCAAGTGGAATGCGCAAGGCAAAGGTATGATAGGGTTTCTATTTTACCGGTCTCGTGGTACTAGTTGGGAGACCGGGTTATAGGATAGATACCGTACTATCAAGAGGGGCTCTCGATTGAGCTTTAGCGTATCAGTTGGAGAGAGCTCAAACCTTTGCATACTTGCCTTCATCATCTTTCTTGGTTCTTATTTGGCTTTTCTCTGTGTGGGGTGTTAGAGCTTGTCTTGATCTTCATGACAAGCTTAAGTTCACCGAAAACGGATTTCGCATGAAAAACTTGTTGCGTTTTCGGATTTGGAGATTCTGCCGGTTCATTTTTTTATAGAGAGGTTTCACCTTTCTACATTTGGTTTTATCCTCCCATATTGGACTATGATGTTTCTCTGCATAATCTTGAAGGGCTCTTCGTTGCGATTCCAACGAGCCCAAGATCATCGAAATCGGAGTCCGGATGAAAAAGTTATTGCAGTTTTCGTTTTGTTGTTTCTGTCAGTTTTCGGTCAACCGAATAATCCGATTAACTTTCGGAATATCCAATTTGAAATATCCGATTCACACCAGTAGGTTTCGCGCCCTGGTCAATTTCTGAACCGGATTTTCCGGTCCGAAAAAGACCCGGATTATCCGATTTTAGCGGATTTTCCGGTCCGAAAATGTCCCGGATTATCCGATTTTTCCTGGCTGTAACAACTCTATTTCGTGGGGACCTATAAAAGGCCCCTTCTTCCCCAATGAGTCAAGGCTTGAGCACGAAATTGCCCTCCATTGTTGACCTTCTTGAGCTTTGCTAACTCTCTATCCCTCCATGATTCTTGCCTCCATTTAGTGGGAAAAGAGAGAGGAGATCTAGATCCATTCCACCAATCAATCTCTCCTCTAAGTGAGGGGAAGCTTTTGGATCTAGATCTTGGAGGAATTTGGTGTTCCTCTTTGTTCTTCCTCTCTTCTCCCCCCAATAGCATTAGTTGCTTTGGTGGGATTTGAGAGTGAAGGATTTTGAGCACTTCTTGTGTTCTTGCCCATTGCATCGGTTGCATCGGTTTGAGTTCTCCACGGTGATACGTGGAAATCGAAGTTGAGAAGCTTGTTACTCTTGGGTACTTGGGGTGCCCTAGAGCTTGTCCTCTTGGGTACTTGGAGTGCCCTAGACGGTCCTTGTTGATCTCGGAGTTTTGGTGGCTCGCGGGATAGTTGGGAGCCTCCAATTAAGTTGTGGAGTCGCGCCCCAACCTTGTGATTCTTGTGGCTTTGGGAGCCGCGGGAATTCGGTGAGAGCCTCCAATTAAGTTGTGGAGTGTGCCTCATCCTTGTACGGGTTCGGTGACCACCCTCAAGTGTCCCATAGTGGTTCGTGGCACTCTACATTGGTAGAGGCACGAAGGAGATTACGGTGTGCCATTTGACGGCTATTCGGGGATCACTTTGTGACTCCGCACCGCTCCAACGGAGACGTAGCTTCCATTGGGAAGTGAACTTCGGGATAAATCATCGTCTCCAAGTGCCTCGGTATTTCTATACCCGAGCTTCTTACTTATGCAATTTACTTTGTGATAGCCATCGAGCTTGAAGTAATATATCTTGCTATCACATAGTTGTATATCTTGTTTAGCATAAGTTGTTGGTGCACATAGGTAAACCTAGCTTGTTTAGGTTTTGTTTGATAAATTAAACGCTAGTTTTATTCCGCATTTATTCAAGCCTAAACCGTAAAGAATTTTAAATCGCCTATTCACCCCCCCCTAGGCGACATCCGTGTCCTTTCAATTGGTATCAGAGCGGGTTCTCTCGTTTTTGGCTTCACCGCCTCGAGAGTAAAGATGTCGTCTAGTGAACTAGTGCACAATGCTTCTTTTATATTAGATGGCACAAATTATGATGTTTGGAAAATTCGCATTCTTGATATTCTTCGGGTCATTGACCCATACATAGAGCGAATTCTAGATAGGGGTTATTCTCCTCCAAGGAATCCCAAAAGATTATCTTTAATGGATGAGAATAATTCCTATCTAGATGCTCAAGCTTCTAATGTGATTTTCAATGCTTTGAGCGATGTAGTTATTATGTCGGTCTCTCCTTTTCGGAATGCTCATGAGCTTTGGACCAAGCTTCAAGATAAATATGATGTGTCCAAGAATTGTGGAGATGATTGTTGTCCCTCCACTTCCGGCCGTGATGAGTTCTCAACTTCTTCTACTTCACCTACATGTGGCAAGCCACAAAGTAATGCAATGGTGAGTAGTGATAGATATTGCAATAATGATAGTAAGCTTATTGTTGATGATACTTCACCTCTATCTTATTGCAATGATTTATCTTTGGACTTAAACGCATCTAGAACCAAAAATGATCTACATGCTTGTGTTGATAGTCCTTGCATATCATGTACAAATTGCTTGACTAATCCTCGTGATGATATGCTCTCTATGTCTTGTTCCCTTGATAAAAATACTTCTATTTCCTCTAGTATTTGTTTGGCTAACAATGTAGAGGAAACCGAACACTCCATGGAACAAGACATGGACTTGAATGGTGCTTCAAGTTTTGCTTCATCATCATCAACCACTTCACACTTTTGCCTTATGGCAAGGGATCAACGGTAATTTCTACCTTGACTCCCAATATATCTCAAAATGAGAATGATGTTGATAATGATGTTGATAATGAAGAAGATGATAATGATGCTTCCCTTATTGAGAAGGGTAAAATGGTTCTTCATGCTATTGCTAAGAATAAAGATGCTCATGCTAAATTCATAGAAATCTTGACTATTGCTATTGAGAGCAATAAACTTATTGATGAGCATGAAGACACAATTGAGAAAATGCAAAGCCGCGAATATAAATACGCGGAAGAGATCGCCGATCTCAAGGAAGCTCTTGAAGAAGAACAAACCACCAAGGAGTCTCTTGAGGAAACTTATGCTCTCGAACTTTCTAGAGTAAAGGGATCCTATGATAGTTCTCTTAAAGTGGCTAATGACTTCAAAGTAACAAATGGTAAGCTTATAGATGCACATGCCAAACTCCTTGAGAATTTTGAGCACCTAGAAAATGGCTCTAGGGTCGTTAAGGGTGAGCTCATCAAACTCACCGAGTCTCATGCGCAACTTAAAGCTTCTCACTCTAAAGAGCTTGCCAAGTTACTTTCTCCTATTGTCATAAATAATGATGCTTGTGCTACTAACTCTATCTCTTGTGAAGCATCCATATTGACGGAGAATGTTGAGCTAAGGGCTCAACTTGAGTTGCTATCTAGCAAATATGGGAAATTGGAAGAAAGCCATGAAAAGCTCTCGAGCTCTCATGAGGATTTTAGTCTCCTATGATAAGCTAAAGTTAGCTCATGAGGCTATTATTTAAAGGTAACATCTTGTGAGCCCATGTGGACAATGGCACAACTTATACTCAAAATGCTTTATTGCCATGTGCTAGTCCTAGTAATTCATCCACTCATAATATTGCTACATCTTGTGATGAATTACTTTCCATGCCTTGTTGCTCTAACAATGAAGCTTCAACTTCCTCTAGTGTTTTTGTTGATACTAACCATGTAGAGGAATTAAAAGAGCTCAAGGCCCAAGTCACTTCTTTGAAGAAAGACTTGGAAAAGCGTCATGTGGGAAGCCCACTTGACAACATGTTGAGTGTGCAAAGACGCCCCAATGACAAGAGTGGACTTGGATTCAACTCCAATAACAAGAACAAGTCCAAGTATAACAAGAAAAAGAAGGGCCATGAACAAGTCAAGAATTTGGCCAAGATTGTTTGCTTCAAGTGCAAAGTTGAAGGGCACCATGTTAGATCTTGCCCTTTGAAGAAGAAGTCTCTTAGTGAGAAGCAACAAGGGAAGATGCCTCAAGTTCAAACTAAAGTTCCCCAAGTTGAAGAACGGCCTTCCCAAGAAGAATCAAGCTATTCCTTCTCAAGTTGAGATTTCAACAAAGAAGAAAGGAGGAAGCAAATGTTGCTACTTATGCCGTGAGAAGGGTCACTTTGCTTCTTCATGCACTAGTGGTACCTTATCCAACCCTATCATAATTGATAATGTTATTCTCTTAGGAA
Organism: Poa pratensis; assembly: GCA_947311845.1. Classification (NCBI taxonomy): domain Eukaryota; kingdom Viridiplantae; phylum Streptophyta; class Magnoliopsida; order Poales; family Poaceae; genus Poa; species Poa pratensis. The sequence goes on along the minus strand of CAMZMU010000066.1, from coordinate 31,108,623 downwards.
GGATAAGGTTGGCAATGTGTTTGCCAAATATGTTGGTACTCAAAGTGGTGTCAAGAAAAGAACCATTTGGGTTGCCAAGCCTATTGTGACTAACCTCTTAGGACCCAACTTGGTTGGGGACCAACAAGCTAAAACTTGATCAATAGGTGTTGTGGAGGGCATTGGAGACTTGGCTACATCATGAAGAATTAAGGGATCTTCATCAATTATATTCTCTCAAGCCAAGTCATTTGGATTATATTGTTCTATCTCATATCCAATGTTTCTCCTTGCGGTAACTTGTATTTAAATCATATATACATTGAAAGTTGCTTGCACCCTTGCATGTGTTTGGTTTTGTACCTTGCTAGTGTTTGTATATGTTGTGCTCTCTACTTACTTATCTTGAGCAATCAAGTATGTGTATGTTGGTTTGCACACCATGTATGTGTGAGTTTGTGTTGAGCCTTTTATCAACTTGCTTATATCTTAATTGGCTCTTTTGAGAGATTAATGGACTATCCCATTTTGGGGAGTGATAGCTCTTGGCTCTTCACAATCCTAAAAATGTGTGTACATGAGGAACCACTTAGTGTTGATATATCAATATTATCTAGTCTCTATGTGGTATGTCATGCTCATGAGAAATTCAAATTCTATAATATTCATTAATCATCTCTAGTTGGGTTTTACTTGCCTCTTGTGGAGAATAAATGGATTATCACATTATGGGGGAGTAATAAGCTATGTGCATATTACAAACCTAGACAATGTGAACATGTGAGGTATTGCCACCTAGAATTGATATTGTTAATTATCTTATTCCTTTGTGGCATGTTTCTCAAACAAGTTCCCATTTGCTTAAATGTTTTTACTTACTCACACTTTGGATCTTGTTTGTGATGAATGTTCTTGGTAAGGTTTTCCTCTAATATGTTCTCATATATCTCTTTGGAAACCGATTGCTTCAAAGCACTCTTTGTAGTTGCTTTGCATTATCGCGTGAATATTTGAAGCTATCAAGAACATTTATCTACATAAGCATCGCGCTTAAATCTTATCCTTCACCATGTGCTTATTGGTTGTGAAGATGATCTTGAATATCAATCCAATACACCACTAAGAAATTTCTACATATACTCCTTTTCCATGACAATTGATGTCATAATTGTGGTGAAATTTGTAGATCATCTTCATATTGGCTCTTGATTTTATTGCCTTATTTCTTGCCAAAAATTAATTTGTTTTAACTCCCATTGTCTTCCTTACCTCTTGTGGATCATTTTGCTTTACTCAAACTTTCCTAGTGTTTTATTTGGTATAGGAGAGGCATTGATCCCATCATTGTGCACCTTGCATTCAAAGGCTACTTATAGATAATGCACTATTCTTGGGTGAGCTATCCTATATTGAGTACAACTTATATTTTCATTAGTATTGGATCTTATTGCTTTTTCTTGATACATGACTAGTGTTTGAATAGATATTTGAGAGCGATGATTCCATGTGTGTGCATTGTGTATTCAAATACAAGATCATAAAATAATGCACTTTTGTTGGGAGAGCTATCATGTATCCTTTTAAACACTATTTATATTCTATTGGTATTTGATCCTTTCCATTGGTCTTTGATCCCGATGACATGTCTCATGGAAGACAAACCTTTTCGGCTTGGTACTTTGTGCCATCATGAAAAGTGTAGAGGGATGGTTTATTTGTTAGAACCTAGCTCTTTTTGAGAGTTAATCTCAATTGGTATCTATCTTTGGGAATTTGATATCTAGTCCCTTTATTTATTAATTAATTGGTATCCTATTTCCTTTTTGTATCTTTGTCCAATTGGTATTCATCAATCATATGATGATTTGTTTTAGTTTCAATTGGTTTCTCTAAATCATTTTTTTGATTTGGATCTTTGATATAATTTGGACCTTCTTTGATTTCTTGATATTTGTCCAAATTGTATCTCCGTTTGGTTATTAAAGTTAATAGGCATGCATATCTACTACATGTTTATTTTATGGCATGCTTTCCTTCTTTGTGCCAATATATAGGTGAAACTCCACGGAATCCTAAATCGGCTAAGATGTGCATGAAATTCAATTTCATATCTATATGCACATATTTATGTGGAGTTCCTTCTATGTATTGTAGTTTGACTAACTACTTTGGACCCAATTAGTTTGGGAACAATTTTACTTGAATGTGTTTTAGGTACATGGAGATGCATTGGATGCTTGTCTCATTTACAATGAAAGTGTCTTCACCACATGCTTATTGGAGCCAAGCTAGGATGGTTGATAAACTCTTTCTACTACATCAACCCATGTCATCTCGGTAACAAGTATCCACCCTCATGCATACTTTTATAGCATTGAACCTTGTGTAGGTTTCATCATGGCATGAAAAGTATTTATTTGCCTTTGTTGTAGCTATTGCAAATTCTATTCGGCTCTTATGATACTTGTTGCTTTCCTCAATGCATCCCAACTATCTCCTTTTCCCTTAGTGATATTTGTGATGCTTGTTTGAGGTTGAATTTGAAGTTCATTATTACACAATATGAAATCATTGAGCTATGGGCTATGATCCTACACAAATATCATATGTGTATATTATATGACTTCTCTTTTGGATATCTTGTTTCATTTCTTATTAACTAATTTTGTGTATACAAATTTCTGTGTGGATATATATCATGATTGTCGTCTACTTAGAAACTTATATACATGAGAAGAGTTACATCTTTACTTGATATCCTATTTCTTTGGTGTCACCTCTTTATTCCTTTTATTCTTTGTGACCCCGAAAAAAATTATATCCTATGAGTGCATATCCTATTTTATCACATCTTGGTGCACTCATCTTGGTGAATATCCTTGACCATGTGCTTGTCTTGACAAGCCTACTCCTTCACCATGGGATATGACACAAGCTTTGATTTTTATTTTGCATCTTATTGAGCTTGTGAATTCATTTGTTTTTGTGTTTTAGAGGATACCGGAGGAGTGAGGATTCCATGTTTGTACACCTTGTATTCAAATACAATAATTCTAAATTGTGTACAAATATTGGGGAGCTCCTCTATTTCTTTAAAAACTCTTTTGCTCAAATCATAATATCTTGTGTTTATTTGGTTAGTTGGATCTTTTTGATTGCTTACTTTTTATTTGAAGAATTGTAAAAAGTTTTCCATATCATTCTTTTGCAATCTTTGGATCCTCAATATAGTTTGTGCTCTCCCAACTATTCGTCATTGGATATGTGTATTTGATTCACTCATATTTTGAGAAATGCACACATTATGGGGGAGCTCATACTATATTGACCTTCTAAGATTTTTCCCCATTTTGGAAATGGATGCCAATGGGGGAGAAGTTTTATAGGGTTTAAGGGAATTTGGTGTTATGCTTTTGTTTTGGTCATAAGCATTTACCTTTCATGCTCATGCATCCATGCTTGTTGATTTGCATGGTTGCTTAATTCATTATATAAACCCTTGTAAAAGAGATTGTCATCAATTACCAAAATGGGGGAGATTGAAAGGGCATGGCGCCCCCATGTGTGGTTTTGGTAATTAATGACAATCCCTATGGACTAATGGTTGCATTGAGTTATTCTTGTAGTGTTTGTCCATAGACAAATGCTTGAACTCCATATGTTGGATTCAAGGTTGATGCCATAAATATATTGATATAATGGAGTATTTGGCATCAAGATCATCGAGTTGTATAGATATATTTGATATGATCAAGAAGAAGAGTATGTGATGACCAAGTTGTTATCCGATGATTGGTCATATGCGAGTTGAGCATATTGCAAGTATGTCTTGAAGAAAAGAATTATGTGATCATTCATGGTTATCTTCAAGACATCATCTATTGAAAAGAGAAGAAAAATACAAGGTTGATCAAGATATTGATCAACACACAAAGCTACAAGATGTACCAAGTGGGATCATGTATCTCTTGGTATGGTAAGCAATTGTCCATATAGCTTTGTGAACTAACCCATGATATGTGTGTAGCATTTCTATGTGTGGTTAGGTATCTTTCTATGGGCTTGCATCAAATGAAGATTTCATATGGCCCATGATCGATGACGTCAAGTGGTGATCGTCATCAATGTTGAGAAGCGCAAGTTCAAGAGGAGCATCTCGAAGAAATCCTAGGCTTGAAGCTTGCCACCCATTTAGAGATAATGTTCATGTGAAGATGTGCCTAAGAGAGGCTCTCCCATAGTGGAGTATGGGGGAGCAATGTTTGCGTCTTCACCAAGCGAAGCGCAATCAAGAAAGGTGGTCCACTTGAAGAGATTAAGATCGACGTCATCTAGCTCAAGTGGAATGCGCAAGGCAAAGGTATGATAGGGTTTCTATTTTACCGGTCTCGTGGTACTAGTTGGGAGACCGGGTTATAGGATAGATACCGTACTATCAAGAGGGGCTCTCGATTGAGTTTTAGCGTATCAGTTGGAGAGAGCTCAAACCTTTGCATACTTGCCTTCATCATTTTCTTGGTTCTTATTTGGCTTTTCTCTGTGTGGGGTGTTAGAGCTTGTCTTGATCTTCATGACAAGCTTAAGTTCACCGAAAACGGATTTCGCATGAAAAACTTGTTGCGTTTTCGGATTTGGAGATTCTACCGGTTCATTTTTTTATAGAGAGGTTTCACCTTCTACATTTGGTTTTATCCTCCCATATTGGACTATGATGTTTCTCTGCATAATCTTGAAGGGCTCTTCGTTGCGATTCCAACGAGCCCAAGATCATCGAAATCGGAGTCCGGATGAAAAAGTTATTGCAGTTTTCGTTTTGTTGTTTCTGTCAGTTTTCGGTCAACCGGATAATTCGATTAACTTTCGGAATATCCGATTTGAAATATCCGATTCACACCAGTAGGTTTCGTGCCCTGGTCAATTTCTGAACCGGATTTTCCGGTCCGAAAAAGACCCGGATTATCCGATTTTAGCGGATTTTCCGGTCCGAAAATGTCCCGGATTATCCGATTTTTCCTGGCTGTAACGGCTCTATTTCGTGGGGACCTATAAAAGGCCCCTTCTTCCCCAATGAGTCAAAAAAGGCTTGAGCACGAAATTGCCCTCCATTGTTGACCTTCTTGAGCTTTACTAACTCTCTATCCCTCCATGATTCTTGCCTCCATTTAGTGGGAAAAGAGAGAGGAGATCTAGATCCATTGTTCCACCAATCAATCTCTCCTCTAAGTGAGGGGAACCTTGTTGGATCTAGATCTTGGAGGAATTTGGTGTTCCTCTTTGTTCTTCCTCTCTTGTCCCCCCAATAGCATTAGTTGCTTTGGTGGGATTTGAGAGTGAAGGATTTTGAGCACTTCTTGTGTTCTTGCCCATTGCATCGGTTGCATCGGTTTGAGTTCTCCACGGTGATACGTGGAAATCGAAGTTGAGAAGCTTGTTACTCTTGGGTACTTGGGGTGCCCTAGAGCTTGTTACTCTTGGGTACTTGGGGTGCTCAGAGGGTAGCTTGCCTTGCTCGACAAAGTGACCTTGGTCTTGATCTTCAGGTTCAACAAATTCCCCTTCCTCGATAAATCCGACAGCGTTCTCGTCTAATTAATAAACAAACAAATACAAACAATCACTAAACTACTCAATCAACATCACAACATTACAATCTTAAATGCTATAAGTAGCCACTGCACACATCAAACAACACACTTGGGTTTCAAATTAATTGAATTAAACATTATTTATTTATGTCTTAAATAAGGCAGAAACTTGTTGAACATGTTTAATTACACAACTTGAGTTCTGTTGGTCACAAAAATACAAACTAAATTTCTATAGATAGCTACTGATGTGTAGAAGACAACACAATTTAGTTTGGATCAATTGGAGTTACCAAACTCCCTACACAATTGTTTTAATCCAGAAACTTAATAATCAAGTTTTAGCCACCAATTAAGTTCTGTTGATCCTAAAATTAAATCCTTTTAGGGGTAACTAAACATGACTAATGGTGACCTAACAAAATTGGTCCTAAATCATTTGGGTAAACCATTAAGCATCTTTAATTGTTTTAGTGCAGAAGGGTGTTCTAACTTCAACTTTATACTAAACAATTATCACTTCCTAATTAATTCTACCAAAATTAGGGGAGCTAATAGATCACAGTACCAAGCTAACAAAATTGGGTTGGAATTATTTGGCTTAACAGAGTATCAGAAACAAACAAGTTTAGAATTTAAACCTTCTGTGGTATTTTTAATAATACATTTTTATTATTTATCTAAATGAAATGAAACCACTTGGGTTGGTTAAACAATTTCATAAGATCTCCAGAATATTTGGATTTTATTTATTTGGATTTGTAAATCTCGAGATATTGAATTTTGAAGTTGATGCGAGTACTGAATTCTTCTAAGGATTTAAATTAGAAAAGCTAACTATTCTGGATAGTGTTGAAGAACCTGACGAGTGGGGTCCACTCGTCAGTGACTCAACTGCAACGGTGCGCGCGCGGGATAAAGTTTAAAAGTCTGACGAGCGAGGCCCGCTCGTCAGTGGCTGTTTTAATCGAAGCGGTACGCTGCCGTTGATCAAAGATCTAACGGCTGACGTTTCATCGCATCGACGACGACCTAAACTGGGCGGCGCTGTGGCTCCGGCGACGGCGAGGTCGGTGAATCGCTCACCTAGGGGCTCGGGAGGATGTGCAGGTGAGGCAGATCGACGGCGGAGGCTCGGGGAAGCTTGCTGGAGGAGTCCTGCTTCCTGGGACGGCTTGTATCGTCGACGGCGAGCAGCTGCACTTCCACGGCCACGGCACGAACTCCGGCGAGCTCCTGACGGTGAGTCTGTGCACGAAACAGAGGGGAAAAGAGAGCGTGTGAGTGCGGTTGTAATGGAGATGAGAGTGCGGGCCAGAGAAGCAAGAAAGAGAGGGCAGCGCGGCGTGGCTGTGTTCACCTTCAACCTCGGCACGGCCGAGCTCGGAGATGGCACGGGCAGCAGCAGCACGCTGCAGCAACGGCTCCGCCCTCCTGGCGGTGCACGAAAGAAGGTGGAGCAAGGGAGAGGGAGTGGTGTGGCATGGAGAAAACGAGAGGGCTCGGGTGGCTATTTAACCACCGAGATCGGTCCATGGTGGCCTGGGTGCAGGGGAGGTCCAGAGATAGAGGGAGCTCGCCATAGGGGGCGGTGCGGTGCGGCTACGGTGTTGGGGTGCAGGGGAGCAAGCTTGGCTGCGTGGAGGCGAGCTGCGCTTGCTCGAGGTGGGGGACGGCCGTGTGCGTGCTCGGGCGGCGCACGGCGTGCACTGGCATGGCAAAATCCGGCGGGTGCGGGTTCCTGCTGGGCGTTGTGCTGCGTCGAGAGGGAGCAGAGAGGTGAGGGAGAGAGGGGGGGGGGGCACGGCCATGGGCTACCACGGCGTCGACACCTCCGTCGCCACAGTGGCGACCATGGCGCACGGCGCGCGGGCGGCTGTCCCCTGGCGGCGATCACGGCGCACGGTCCCCCTGCTCGATTTCTTCGGCTCCAACGGCGCGGTGAGAGGAGTGGAGTGAGAGGGATCGAGCTGTGCCTGGGATTCGACGAAATTCGTTTGGATTCGATCGATTTGATCTTCGATTTGGGGAAGAACACGGGCATGTCACCAGGTGTTCGACCGTGTCCTCACCCAGATGAAAATTCCTATTTTTGCAATTTGTTTTCATAATTTGCTTCTTACATATTTATAAGGATTTGTTGTGCTGTTTAACCATTTATTTCCCAAGTGCATCATAGCACATTTTGCAATTTGAATATGATAAAGAAAGGTTTGGAATTTAAATTTAGGTTTTTTTGAATTTATTATTTGGAGAGGGAAAGTTGTAGGAATAAAAATGAGAGTGATCATATTCACTCCACTGAATTTTGTTTGCAATAAAAATAATTTCTCACTTGGAGAAAATTGGTGTGACACTTGTCACATGGTTTTTATTATTTTAACTTTTGTTTTATTTCTCTTCTTTTCTCCAAGTTTTTAATTAGAGCAAACACATTACAAGCAACAAGAATTAACTATCACAAGCAACAATATGCAATCAACACATATAAATTAACAAAAGTTTTTGTTGGCCCTCATTTTTGATATAATAATACTTATTATAATTTTTGGGATGTTACAGCGACCCAAACTCGAAACCTGGGGGGTTATCTGGACTTCTTTCAGAGTCCAGGATACCCAACAATCTCTTTTGAGAAAGATCAGCTATCATATCACTTCAGAGATCAGCTATCGTATCACTTTTAGGTTTCTTGTCAGGTTATCTGGCGCGATGCTGTCATACACGATCAGAGAGTCAATGATTTAACAAAAACTTATCTGCTCCTCATTTAGTCCGGTTATATTCTGTCTTTAGTCCCATTTGAGGGAGATGGAAATTTCAGCGTGTAGGCAGTTGAGTCCTAACCCACCCAAATGAAGTGAAGTATAACTTCTTAAGTTTCTTACAAATAATTTATCTGTTCCTTTTCACAAAAGGTGAATTTATGTGTTCCTTTTCACAAAAGGTTCTGAAAGCCTGAAATCCTCCACTAGCTTTCCAGATGGTCAAGCCGATCTCAATCGACGGAAAAATCTAACCGGTTTTATGGGTCAACCTCCTTTTACACGTCAGAAATGTTTGGAAACGGAGAGTTCAGTTGGAAAAGAATGCAGAAAGGTCGGAAAAGCGTCAGTCCATGGTGTAAAGAAAATACCGAGCTTTGTGTTCCACTTCCGCGGGTGCCATCAGTAATCTAGAGAACACTTCACATCAAAGATTTGTTTGTTGGTGGGTTATGTTTGAAAGCAACACCCTGAACTTTTCTCCTGGATATGGGAGACCTTTGTACTCTGAATCTCCGGCCGTGTGCTTGTATTGCATACTCTGGTTTCGTGCAAGCTTGGATTATTTGTCCCGAAAATTATGCATTTTTTTGCCAAGAATTAACAGGCGTCGTTTCCTGACTAAGTTAGCGAGTATACTAGTAGTATGTTTTTTTAGTTGCTCAAACTTCGTGGATGTTTTTAATCTATGGTCGAATTAAGTTAAGCTGGACTCGCTCGGTTCATATGAAGGCCGCGTGAGACCAAACAAATAAGGAAGGCAGTAAACAAACAAATGAAGAGAACCCATGATCATAGTCCATTGCTTAATACTACCACAATACATTCTTCTTTTATTCAGGAGCACTAGCAAGCCAATGCCGCGAAGGTAGCACACACCATAACCCATTATTTAGACCAAATAAACCACACTCGCTAATTCAAGCACGCTAAGCAATACTAGTGGTAGCGGAAGTGTGGGATCCCTGACTTCTAGCAGGCAGTTCAGCTCAGCCCATACGCAAATACCCTGACTTCCACTTTACTTAACTATTAATGTTAGATGGCGAGGACGAGGCCCGGCAGCGACTTGCGGGCGCGGTCAGCGCGGCGGCTCTGCCACAGGCACTTGGGCCACTTGGGGGTGGGCGCCGACGAGGAGGGGGCCGAGGACGTGGAGGTAGTTGACGAGGAGGAGGAGGCGTGGCTAGGAGAGACGGCGGCGTTCTTGGTTGCGGCGACGGCGGCGGAGAGGCGGGTGACGGTGAGGTCGGTGTTGAAGTACTCCCTGAGCTGGGTGATCACCCCATCGGGCCCCACGGTCCAGGCGTGCACCCAGTAGAGCTGCCCGGCTGCGGCGTCGCCTCCCTCGGCGATGACGGTGGAGCCGAAGGCGTCGACGGAGCGCGGGGCGAACCTGAACTGGGCGTCGTTGGTGTCGGCGCCGGTGAGGAGGCGCATCATGTGCTGGTGCGCGGGCGGGCCATGGAACCACCACTCGAGGTCCGGGGCGAGCAGGTCCTGCGCGCGGCGCGCGTTGCGGGCGTTGAGCGCCTCGTAGAGGCGCAGCACGAGGAACCTGCCGCGCTGCTCCTCCGTCTCCCCGCCTCCCGCCAGTGCCAGCTCCGCGTCGGTCGTCCCGCGCGCCGGCGCGGCCTGCTGCTGATGGTTAGCCAGTTCCTGCCGCGAAGCCCCGCGTAGGCTCCGGTCTTTCTGCTGGAAGAGGAGAGAAGGATAGGAGCTTCCTGCAAACAGAGGCACAACACTCGATCGAGTCTAGTCTCGTGGCGGTGATGCGATGGGTTGGAGGTGAAAACAGAGATGAGAAGCGATGTGGTAAGCGGGCCGCAGGGCGGCGTTTATAGGCGGGGACGGCCGTCCGCTGCTACTACTTTTTTTTTTTTTGATAATACACATACTTGTATTAGACAGATGAAACCGGAGTACAGAACCAAATACAAGCAAAGAAAAAACAGAGAAGAAACAAGAACAGCAACTGGCTCAACCCATCTTCATCCTCGAGGTCACCAGGCGCTCGATCTCTCCACCGTCGAAGACGCCGAAGAACCCAGACGCCAGGAGCACCCACCATGGAAGCAGAGGAGCTCCTAGCCCGAAGGCGTTGAAGGACCACAGTATCCACCAGCTCCGTGGAGCTGGATCTGAAGACGAAGCAGCAGTATCGGCCGGGGGGCCTCCCCAAGCTCGATCTGCTCCAGATCCGGGGTCTGCACCGCCCCACCTCACCGGAGATGGCCGGATCTTCCACCAGCACGCCACGAGCCCGCACAGCCGCCGTCTTGAAACCTCTCCGCCGGCCTTCTACACACTCGACACCAATCTGCCGTCGCCGCCGGAGATAACGACAGCAGATAGGTGGCTCACCCGCAGCTCGGCAGCGCCGTCGACGACGACGCCGGATCGGGGGAGCCGCAAAGCACCAAAAGGTCGACGCCGACGACCCCACCACGCCAGCGCCTCCCACAAACCGCCTATCTACACGCCGGAGCGCAGATCGGGGATTCCCCACCCTCCCGCCGCCGCAGTGGCCGGCGGAGGGTGAGGAATCCCACGGATACGCCGGCGGCCGCCGGGGGATCCCGAGTCGCCTCTGAGCACTGTAGAAGGAGGGGGGTTTCCAGAAATCGGGCGAGTGGTTCTCCTGTTCTTGTGGATGTCGAAATCACGTAGGATGAATTGTCCGCTGCTACTACTCGGCGGCTTATACTTTTTTTTTGCGAAAAGTCCAACCAATTACTATAAAACATTTTTTTTTTTGCGGGAAGAAGCTGATTATATTAAACCCAGGAAGTTACAGAACGGTCCCTTATAAAGATAGAAATTACAACCAAGCCCTTCTGCAAACACGAAGCCGCCGGCGAGGAACAAGCCGCTCCATCGGCGCGCCGCCGCCGCATCTTCCACAAGCCTTGGATTCAGAAGATGGCCCGTGGCGGACGGGAAGTCGATGGTCCTCGAACTCCGGAGAGCCTCCACCTTGTGCCTCTGACTGCATCGCCTGGATTCAACATCAACATCTTCAGATTCAACTTCAAAAGTTAGGTTCGCCGCACCGAGACCTAGCGCGGGCTGAGACGCGCACGGCGGACACCGAGGTCCGCGAGCACGGGAGGAAGACGCCTGCTTGACGCCGGAACTCCAGGGAGCGCCGTCGCCGGAGGAGGAAGCAGCCGACCCCAAAACGCCAACCGCCGACGCCACCGCCTCCAAGACGCCGCCGGCAACCACACCCACTAACCCTACACTATGTACATGGCCGGATCCGGGGATTCCCCCGCCTCCCGCTGCCGGAGCAGCCGCCGGAGACGAAGAAATCCCACGAATCACGGCCGCGCGAGGTGGGTTGACGGGAAGGTTCAAGAAATCGCCCCTATTCTACTGTAGCGGAGGGGAAAGGCTCCAAGGCGGCCTTAACCAATTACTATAAAACTGATCATGTCAGTGTCTGTTGAGTGAGCTGCATGCTCCGCTTGCTAGTCCTTTTTCGTGGATCGATAGCTATGTTAACAAAGGACTTGGCTCGCCGTGTCCCGCGTGTGTCGTAGTACCGTCCGGCACCATTGTTTTACCATCCATCCATCCATCCATCCATCCATTCTGGACGGCCCCCGTCTTAATCCCCGTACGTATGCATTTGTCTTGTTCGCTAGCTGCGCTGCGCCGACAAGATTGCGAAACCTGCTGTTACTCAATCGTCGTCTAGGTCTAACTAAGATCCAACGGCAGTCGTCATCGTCTACGGACGGAAGCAAAGCAAACCAAGATAATTTGAGGACTAGTAAAATGTACTGTAAAATTTGCCTAGATAGATGATAGACGCATGCAGTTGGTGCGCGCCTTCTCGTGCTCGAATCACGCAGCCACCGCGCGCCTCATCGCATCATCAGAAGCTCATTTTCTCCTCGTCAAAAGCTCGATCGCCTTCTCATTCGCCTCGTTGCCTGCCAGAAACAAGAAAGAAGATTGCACAATTCGGGAAAGAAATTAGGTTCAAGGTGACCGTAAGAGTCGATCTTGCATATGCATGTACTTCCACCCTACGGATGGCACCCGCCGGGTTCGGGGCCAGGTTTGGCACCCCCAAACCCGCCCCCGCCCCCATACCCGCCGACCAGACCCGCGACCCGGCGGGTTTGCGGGACCCGGCGGGTACCCACAAAGCTGCACACTAGAATCCCAGTTCACACACGAAAAATCAAAGAAAAAATCCTTCAAATTGGAGCTGAATCCCACAAGTGCTAGAATGGTACTAGATGAAAGGAAGAGAAGGGCAACAAGAAGAGAATCCCAAGCAACAGAAATAGAGGCGGATCGCCGACGGCGAGATATGCACGGAGGCGGCGGCGCTGCGCAGGAGAGAGGCTGCGTGGCGAGGTGGAGACGACCTCGAGGGCGTGGCGAGGTGGAGAAGAGCTTGGGGTCCCGGACAGCCGGCGGCGGCGCGGGAGAGGCGGCACAGGAGGCGGCACACGAGCGGCGGCGGAGCATGAGCAGGCGGCGGCGCACGAGCGGGCCCGACGCAGAGGGAGAGGGCCGCGAGGGCCCTAGCTTCGTCGGCCGTCGGGGGCTTGGTCGGGCGACCTGCGACGTTGAGGAGAGGAGAGGCTCGCGTGAGGAAGAAGAGAGATGGATAAGAAACGTGTAGAGGACACGATCAAACATAGAGGAGAGGCCTGGGCGGTTGACTTATTGTGTTTCTTAAGTGGGCCAAACAATTAGCTGGGCCACATTCGTGATTTTTTTTCTACTTGCGTGGGGTTGTCGGGTATGCGGGTTAAAGGGTACGGGTTTGGTATCCCAATACCCGCCTCCGCTAGACGGCAGGTCTGAAAATATGCACTGTTAACTGGACCTCCATAATCATGTATGCAACTATCTTAATTATTAGCAGTTGAAGAAATCACAATTTCTGCAAACCAGGTCAGAGATCACGTAGCTTTCCAAGTCTACGTCGGTATACATGAGCTTTTAGGTATTTGTCCTTGTGGCCGGCCATCTTGTGGTCTCGTATATATGTATGATAGAGTGGGCCACCATGTATGTATACCTAACCAGTACTCAACTCGTTACGATTTGACGATGGCGAAATGAAAATCGAGTGAAGAGAGATGGGCGGCGTGAGATTGGATTCCTGATCCCGTCCACGAGACTTTTTCCTACCCTAGCCGCCGCCTCTACAGGCGACTAGGAAGTGGACTACTTTTCCACCGATCTCCACCGGCGGGAGAGCTGGGCCTCCCTCACTCCGCTTGCTGCTTCGGCGGCCGGAGGGAGGGGGACCCGTTTTTTTCGTTTTTGCATGGTAGTTAGGGTTAGAAACGTTCTGGCATGGTGCGTCGTTGGGGTGGTGGGATCGACGCCCGGGCAAATAAATCTGCCTCAGCTCCACTCCCACACCGGCGTTGTCCTTCATGGCAGCGTCTCGGAGTTGGTGGCTTTGTGTGCTTGCCGATCTTTCAGATCGGTGGCTATAGCGTTCATGGATGGTGTCGGCGAGGCGGTGGCGACGACTCCATCACATGAGTTTTTCCTCCTGTTCTGTCCCCGTTGTTGCGGCGTTGTCTCCGGCGCCATGGTGGAGCAGAGAGGATTCGTTTAGGAGTACGTGCAGACGGTGGTCTGCACTGGTGATAGCTGGAAGATAGTGCACCTTGTGTTGGGTTTGTGGTTGGAGGTGATGGTTCTGCTTCCCTACTCCGACGTCGTCGTGCGGGGGTGTCAGTGCTGAAGGTCGATGGCGTGTCCGGGGTCGTGCTGCCCCGGTCTGATTCTTTCAACGGTAATGGTTTGTCCTATGGCAAACTAATTTGGAGGTCCGAAAAGCTGATGATCAGCGATGGAGCCGCGTCGAGCTCGGGTGAAGAGGTGATATGTCTACCTTTTCTTTGGTGGCTGCTACGGTGGTGCCGAAGAAGAGGGATAGGCGTTGGTTTATCACATAGGTTTATCCTATCTTTTCAGATCTGTAAGATCAGTGTATACGTACTTTGTATCTCGTCTTTTATTTATCAATGAGAATCGTATTACCATGGAAAAAAAAATGACTGAAATCAATTTGTACAGCCTCATCAACCAGCTTTCAGGCCCAGCCAAAGCCCTGAAACAGAAGTTCAGTTCAAGGCACCCCCACGCTGTTGGCGTGCAGGAGTCTGGAGTGAGGACATAGGTGTCAGATGAAGTCATGGATAGCTCTATCACGTGTGTACTCTGCAGATGAGTATATGTGACAATTCCACGAGGATCGTAGAATAAATGTCATGTCTACCATTGAAAAAATCAGCAGAACATTTGCAACAAAAATTCAGGATGAAAATCACTTAAACCCGTGCGGGCGAGAGGAATGGGATATTCGGCCTATTGGTTCTCAATTCTCATATCAAGGTTCTCTCCAGTGAAGTGAGTAGATTGTTGATCTAAAAAAAAGTGAGTAGATTGTAATGTGACGATGCTCAAGGATATGCCCATGTAGTGATTGCAGCCAAGATGTGATCGAGCATGCATTTCATCGTGCCCGAGCTGGGAATTATCACCAAAGGTGCTCGACAAGAGAAGAGAGGACGAGACGAACAGTCACTGTCTTCCTAGAAAAGAAGGAAATGTCACTCCTAGTCCTAGCCAGCCAGTGGTAGCCATACTGCGTCGTGATCGGTCGGGTCCAGCAACTCGGCAATCATCGAAACTATTCCCTGGATTTCGCAAGTGAGCACGAAGCCACTAACCTAATCCTAGGCTATGTTACAACGAGGAATCGGATCGAACGTGTCCCGTTCGCTCCATCGCTTTCTCGGATCCAGCTTGCTCAAATAATTGTACCAGGCGCTCGTAAGCACAGCTAAGCGTGCGCGTGCAGTCTAGCAGGGACTATTCACCAAAGGTGGTATGAACCTTCGTGCTATTGATCGGGTATGAAAGGATGCATCATACCCGATAAATTTTTGCATACGGCCATATCTTGTTTGTAGATGCAAGAGTAAAGAGGGAAGGAACTTTAGAGCATTGTCTCGTTCAACAACGTGGCTTCAGATCCAAGAAGGTGGAGGAGCAGTGTCTCATCCAACATGGAGCAGCAGCAAAGAAACAAACTTGGGAGCAGGAGACCTTATTATCAAGAGTTGAGTTGAATCAACTTGTACAACACACAGAGGACGGCAACCAACATCTGCATACAGCAAGTACCTGCAGCAGAAAAGAAATAGGAGTAAATGATTTGCAATGGTCGACACTGTTAATAATGCATTTTCCAATTGTTATGCTAAGCAGGAAACATGGCCTCACCAATCATCATTGGAACCGGGAGTACGATAGAACTCCCTTTCTTCTCTCACAGTAAAAGCTCACTGGAAGCTATTTTCTGCTGCAATGGCTGCAACTCATACACTGCATTCCAAGAACGATTGTATCACAGAATAACAAAGGACTTTTTACCTGATAAAAACTGTTATCTTTGCTATGGTAACAGAATTTGGTTATTGCAAGTAAGGGTTTAAACCAAGAGGTAATGTGTTGTGAACAATAACATGCTGGCTGGGCACCGAGTATATGACCACTTAGGCCTATGGTAAAAAGATTGACAACTGCCATGCTGAATGAAGTTTATCACATATGACCACTACTGCAAAAAGCCCCATATGAGCTGAAATTGGTGTGGCTTCTTGGACATTTATCTTCACAAAATTACTTCACATATATTGGCCAGCTCAACTTACTACATATCCTCACTCTCAAGAGCAGCTAACTATACGGTCTACCTACCGCCATGTTCGATCTTAAGCAAGCATAACTGGACTGACCAAGACCAAAATCTCAGGGTTTACTCTACTTCTGATATTTGCTCACACACCCCAATGAGGTCTACCCTAGTCTACCAGCCCATCTCGCTTAACTTCGCTTCCAGTCGAGCAGATGATTCCTCTGAAGTTTTCGTAGTGGCACAAGCCACTGAAGATTTCCTAGTGGCACAAACCCACTGCCGTGGATTCTCAATGTCATCGCCTGTTGTAGTTGGTACATGCCAGCTTCCAGTTTCAGATTCCTGCATCCAAGGACGACAACACCATTTTATTAAGCGCCTATTCATGTGCTACTGATGACAAGGGGTAATTCATTTTCAGCTCAGAGTTAGATTAATCATCACCTGAGTTACAATTGAATAAGGAGGCGGCAAGTGAAAAGTAGGACCACGCCCAGAGTATGTTAGCCTGACCTGTATAGAGTTGCCTAGGGTTATTTACACTGAATTTTCCAGAGAAACAATTGGAAAAAGCTTTTGGGTTCCAATAACTAAGGCTTCAACATTAAGCCAGGACTTAAGAGCAACCTTTGCATTTCTCATTAAACATGGAGCAGCAGTTCAGAAACAAACTTCCGAGCAAGAGACCTTATTTTGAGACTTGGTAGAAAATTCTGCGATGAGAAACAACCTGGTGCTTTTCTTTCCATCTCGGAAAAAACTAGTGCCAAGCAGTTGAAACAGGTGGTCCCGCATCTCATCATTCGTAACAAGCAGCGAACGGCAACTAACAGCTGCATACAGCCAATACCTGCAGCACAAAAGGAAATAAATGATTTGCAATGGTGGAACCTGGAAAGAGTAGAGAACAATGTAGGGCTAAAGAATAAATTCTTCAACTGGGGACATCTCTCACAGTTATCCATTGAAATTTACAAAATACTGTAAAAGGCACAATGCTTGCTTCAGTAGAGCTACTACCAACCAACTTTGGTAAGCGACACATCTAATGATGCCTTTTCCAATTGTTATGTTAAGCGGGAAACATGGCCTCACCAGTCATCATTGGAACCAGGAGGAGTAGAATATATTGCTCCAGCATTTCGCCAACCCTCTAAGAGCTTCTGATTGTGTGGAAGTTTTGCAGGACCACAATTAACTCGGCTCCTATGCAAAACAATCAGTGGCAATTTCTTTGATTTCGTTATTCTCTGTATGCCATTTACAACATAGTTCACCTACAACAAAAGCATGGTTCATAATTGGTAGTGTTAGCTGTGTCCCTCTGCATATATGTCAAGAATGACTGTATAATAGAGTTACTACTTTGCAGGACAAATGACTTTTTACCTGAGAGAAACTGAAAGCTTTGCTATTGTAAAGGCCAACATTAGCAGCATCGATAACAGCATCGAATGGTCCATTGTGACGGAGCCATTCCTGCATAAACCAGGTTCACAATTAGACAGAGAAAGCTTCAACTAGGATATGAGGAGTTAAATGAAAAGCAACAGAACAAGAGATTGTGAAGCAATCATTTCCCCGTGAGAAATAAACTTGTGATGTACAGTCAGGACCTCTACGGTAGCAAAATTTAGTTATTACAGGTAAAACCTTAAACCAAGAGGTAATTTGTGAACAACAACATGCTGGCTGAGCACTGATGATATGACCACTTAGGTCTAAGGTAAAAAAAATGACACTGGCATGCTGAATGAAGTTTCTTACATAAACTACTGCTGCGTAAAGCCCCACATCTTCTATATCTAAATAGGAATGACCCACTACAAGGAATTCTCTCAACATGCAAGGCGTCCACCTCATCAAGCAATCATAGGCTGCCACATCTCTACTTTGCCACCTCATCAGGCTTCTAATTCGTCCATGTCAACATGCAAAACCACCAAGTCAGCCATTCATCCACGTCGCCCCTCTTGCATCAGTTTCTTTGCGTTCTAGCACGGCAATAAATAGGCAACATCCACGGATTTCCTCCCACTCAGTTTGCTTTGTCTCCTGTTTCAGTTTTTCTTCTTGCAGCCGTTGCAAAAATGTACATTTATTTTCTCTCAATTGCTAGCAGCAAGCATGAACTAATTGCTACATGGGCTGTATGTATAATTAATTAATCTTCAGTTATCTCTTCCACTATTTCCTCCTTTAAGTACATGCATCAACGCCTTCGTTTCTACATCTGCTCGTGACCTGACTGCTGACCTCCCAACTCCAGTTTCGAGCGGTGCGGCATTCCAGATCGTCCAGTCTGTGCCTGCTCGCTCCCTGCTTCATCTTCCCGATGCAACTCACGGTAGTTATCCTTGAGGAACTGAATCTGAGTGCCCTCCATCCTATTCAAGCAGTTCCTCACCGTCAAGGTCTCGGCCGATTCTGTTTGGATATGCTTCATTCATAGCTCATGCCTCCTTTGGTTCACCATTACGAGGTCTTCAGGATAGGCGGTTGTTTACCACACGAAGATGACATCGTTAGTGGCTGCCCGGTTTGCCCAGCACACACTTGCGATCAGTATGCAAGCATGTCCTAGCCTCTCAGATCGCATTGACCTGAAGATGTGTTTATTAGTCCCTGATCTGTCCATAGGTACATGGTCTCTTCCTCTTTGATTAATTCATGTATCAGATTCCAATTATTTACATCTATATAATATTTCGGTCATACCGGCCTATACCATATATGTAATAATTATTTTTTTGTTGGGACAGCTGAATTCTTCAGGGTCCTGCTCTATTTGAGCTGGTACAAGCACACTTATAGATAGATTCTTTCCTACCTGCGTGTATTTCTTTTGCAACAACTCTCCTTTTATGGTTGATACCTAATTGACTGCATCATCTAACTACACTGAGATTTACGGTTGCAACAGGTAAGCTGCATGACGTGTTGCTCCTCATCTTCCTGCAAACTACACGGTAAATGGTGTTTCAAACTTTGGATAACTAGATTTTTGCTGAACTGCACTTCTTTTCATGTTTTTTTTCAGGCAGACAATTGTTAGAGATCCAGCAAAGTTAAGTCACCATGCATGTTCTTCACATTCTCCCCTAATGGTTTAATGTTGTATGTGGCTGGAGCATAGCACTGATTTCCGAATATATATTTTTACCTATATTAAGTTTTTTGTACACAGATATCAGTTACAAATAAAGTTGATGAAAGCATGAGGTATTCTCTTTACACTTTCTTGATATGTTATGTTCTATGAGGCTAGCTGGAGCTAGCTTATGGAAACTACCAGATGTCTTTTGTTACATCTTTATATTTTTATATCACGATTTGTGACTTTATGCCAGGAAATATTTGATGCATTTGCCTGCAAGTAGTTGTAATTTTGATACTGTTAATATTACTCCCAGATATACATTTGCAGGTTGTGCTTGATGATCCAAACGGGAGATTAGACAAAAACAGATTTTGGTCGGTGAGCTTTTCCCATCAATTTTGCCAAAATAAGACAATACATATTTAACATGTGTGTGTTTTAGTTGTGTTTTCAACCAATGTCTCATCTAGCAGTCTCCGCTCCAAGAACCATTGTAATGTTTTACACCTAAGAACCATTGTAATTTTTTACAGCTAAGAAGCACTGTAGTTAATGGAGAGGATTAACTGATGTAGGCTGGCATCAAGTTAGTGTGATTTCACTTTCACTTTTATTAATTGTCTTCTAATTTCACAGTGAGTCACCCAGATTAACCTTTTTCATCTCCGTAGTGGATTTGTTTGCTACAATGTAGAAATCCAAACTGTTATTTAAGTCATCGTTCATTCGTCCATGTTTTGTCGACCATTTCAGACAAAGTTAATTGTTTATTTTAATTTGTAATGGGAAGAATTTATGAAAACCAATAATATGGTCCTTCTTATCTCCCTACCGTGTTCCAAAGAGAACTTAGGCTCTTGATTATGAAATTTAGGGCGTACAAATTTCCATGCTGATTTTGTTCTATTCATTCATTTAAATTGAAACTTAAAATGTTGGTTTAGAAATCCCGCAGCAACGCACGGGGTGTTATCTAGTAAGCTGAAATTGGTGTGGCTCCTTGGACATCCGTCATCACAGAATGACTTGCATGAGAAGCTTCTTAACCTATGCTAGTTCTTATCGAAATAAAAGCGAAAGCAGAGAACTTGGTACGCATTCTATGACTCCATAAAGTTTCTCACCCCGAATTTAATTAAATCTACAGAACGGTCTTGAGCCACAAACAAAACGCATACAATCACTTTTTAAAATTAGATCTAAACATTCCAAAACACTTAATCGGCCAACATGACAAGATCGGGCCTTGAATCAACATTCTAGGTCTTATTGAACTCCATATATGGTGTTCAGGAAAGAACTGTATATACTAGCACTACTGCATAATTCTTGGCAACACTTTAGAAAGGTGTTATGTTAAAAGAAATTGAATTGGTGTAAGAATTGTTGAGTCAACTTGTACCCTGTGATGGTGAGACAATTATACACTAGTCCTGAAACAGTTAACAGCCGTGAGCCACAAACAAAAGCATAAATTCCCTTTAAAGTGGTCTAGTACCCAAAATTAATAAATCAGCTCTAACCATTCGAAAGTTCTTTATCAGCCAAACATGACAAGACTGGGCCTTTCGAATCCCATTTTAGCTCTTACTGAATTCCATATGTTGTACATGGAACGACAGAGAGAACTATGTGTGGTAGCACTACTGTATTATTCTTGGCGAAACTTTAGTAAGGTGTTATGTTGAACGAAACTGCATTGCGTGCAAGAGTTTTGAATCAACTTGTAGGGGTGAGAGAATGGAGCAGACAATGTACCTGAAACCGTACAAAATCATCCCTGACCTCCCGCTTGCACGCCAGTTCGGCGAGCGACTTGGCAAAGGTCTCTGTCTCGGAAGGATCGATGTCTATGCACACAAGCTTCTCCCTGCAACGCTGGCATTTACTGTTCTTGTCGATCTCGCTCCGCCCGACGTCCCATTGTCCCTTACCAAGCCAGCCCTGGCCATGCCAGCCACCGCCGCCCTGCACCACCCCTTCCCTGACCTTTCCGGCGTCCCACTTCTCCACTCCCGCCTCTGCCGCAGCGTCCGACCGGAACCATGCCTCGATCACCTCGGCAGTCGTCTCGCACACCTGCCTGACGAGCGTGCGCGTCCTGTGCAGCACCCGGTACACCTCGCCGGCCCTCCCCTTGTCGGCATTGACGCGGAGCAATGCGGCGAGCTCGGTCTCCTCGGGCACGACCCCTCCGGCGTCCATGTGGGCCTCGACCTCACCGGCCCCGTCGGCGTCTCCCGCGTCGCAGTATGCGAAGAGGGCGGGGCCGTAGCTGCGGAGGCGCGGCGGGGTTCCGGCGGCAGCCATGCGGCGGACGAAGGAGAACGCCGTAGCGGGGTCCCGGCGCGCGGCGGCGAGGCGAGCGACGCTGGTGAAGGTGGCTTCGTTGGGCTCCACGCCCTGGGCCTCCATCCTGGCGAATATCTCGAACCCGCGCCGGACGGCGTCTGCGGACTCGGCTGCGGCGTTGGAGCAGAGGTAGAGGAGGCAGTTGTAGTGGTAGATGGAGAGCGGGATGGCGGTGGCCGGGTCGAGCGCCGCGTCGTAGAGGGCGAGCGCGGTGGGAAGGTCGGCGTCGCGGGAGCACATGTCGAGCTGGCGCTTGAGGATGCCCTCGGGGACTCGCGCGCGCGACGTCGGGCGGCCTTGCTTCCGCCGCCCTGTGCTGAGGGCGGCGGTAGAGCGGGGGAGGGCGGAACATTGGAAGCCGGAGTCGTCGGAGGAGGGTCGTCGAGTGCGGTGGAGTGGAAGAGTAGGAGTGGCGGCGCCGGCGGGCCAAGGGGAGCGAGGAGCGGCGTAGAGGGGGGAGGAGGTTGTGAGGGCGGGAGGGGAAGAGAAGGGCGGCCGTGGGGCGGAGGGCCCCCGCCGCCGCCGCTAGCCGCATCGTTGGGTCGATGGTGGATGGGACTGCACGACTTATCTGAAATTTCGTTTTGAAGGCAACTGTCTGTCTGTCTGTCACTTATCTGAACTTACCTGAATTTTCGTTTTGTTAGCTCAAAGCCATATGCAAGGAAATTGTCTGAATTTGGTATTCAAAACATCTGTTATTATCATCTGCAGTGAAGATCTTATTTCCTCCATTCACTAATGTAACACGTTTTGGCAAGCTAGCTTGCCAAAACGTTTTGTATTAGTGAACAAAGGGATAGTAAAAATAAGTTCCAATTGGTGTTTCTACAAAAAATGTTTAGGGTTTCTACACTCGAAATCAGTCATTGCCACACCGAGTGCGGGAAAATAATGCACATCTTATTAGGTACGGTTTCTCCTCGGCACGAGCGACGGTGGATCCGGTGCCGTCTGTAGAAGATCTTGCGAGTGGGACAAAAGGTTTACCTTCTTGCGGAGGTTGGTTATCGGAACATCGGTGTGCATGGAACAGATGTTGCTGGCAAGCGGCTCTCGACGAGGTGGCATATGGTTGCCCTATCTGTTTATGCTTGTTGTCGCAGCATTGTGGCGTACATGCACAGATTCGGCCTGTGGCGGGCCTCCCCGGCCTGTGTAGAACTAGGGTTTGGAAGCTGGCCACGAACTCGTGTTGCTCTCCTAGGACAGAGGTTCTTTTGGACACTTCAGGCTAGGATGTGAGACTCCTCGTCAAAACCTCACATCGATACCGGCGACCGCGACACCATGGGGGTTGTTTTTCTTCTTATTGGAGGTGTCATCGAGCAACTCGTATCATCTCCTCTCGTTGATGTCTTGAGGTATCTAATTGAAAACCCGATCAGGTTTCACTATATCGGGCAACGACAGCGTCTACGAGGTCATTCCTCCTTGGGGATTGTTTCTATGGATGTTGTGTAAAGGTGCATGACGAGAATATACATCTCGGGTACCCTACCATAAGGGTACCTGGTGCACGTATCGACTAAGGCCCAGTTATCAAGAGCCTACATGAAGCCCATGACGAAAGGCCCAACAAGATGGAGTACCTCCAAGATTAGACATAGGCATAGTCGGTTTATACTTTCCTTACATGTAAACAGGGTCGGTTACGGACTCCCGAGACCCAGCCTCTTATAAAGGCTGGGAGGGCCGTCGATCCTGGACAAGAATACTCGAACCACCAAAGCCCTAGCGAGATCGACATCTCGCCGGAGCTCCCTGTAACCGCATAATCTCACACAATCAATACCAGACAAGCAGGAAGTAGGGTCTTTACCTCCACCCGAGGGGCCTGAACCTGGGTAAATCTTTGCCTCTGCTTGTCAGCCGACGAAACTACCAGTACTACCACGTTCTCTCCCCATAATCTCAACCCTAGGTCCTTAACCATGGGATTTGATGAGTTAACCCCTCGTCAATTGGCGCCGTCTGTGGGAAAGAATAGTGCTGGACTCACGGTTTCTTCGGTTCCATCGGAAAACGGCGACTCGCCGATCGGATCTACAAACGGCAACTCGCCGGCTGCATCAACAAACCAGAACTCGCCGACTCGGGCGGCACACGGCAACTCGCCGACTCACTCGACAAACGGCAGCACGCCAGCTTCACCTGCAAAAAGCACATCAGATCCTCTGATGGATTTCGAGCCACACTCGCCAGAATTCCAGGAGACCTTCTCCGATCTCGAGTCAGGTTTGGGTTTAACCGTTGGTTCGTTCAATTTTTTCGTCAACAAGCTTGGTGTGCAGGACTTGACAGATCCACGCCAACTCGCGACTTCCGCACCCGAGGCTCCATCGGTTGCGGCTCCTTCGACTGCGGATCCATCAACTGCGTCCATACCATCGTCGATCCTCCAAGCTTGCTCGTCTGCAACAACCATGTCGACTCGAGAGATCAACGAGCTCATTGAAGAACTCCAAGGTGAGGAGGCCGAATCAGCATACCGCACAAACGATCCCGAGCTCGATCTCCCACTCGAGGATAGTTTCGACTGCGGGATCTCCCTCAGCGACTTCGACGAGCCCGAAACTCATATCGACAACCACGTCGACTCCGAGATCTGCACCAACAACAACCTCGACTTCGAGATTCATAACAACTTCGCCGACACCGAGATGAGCATAGGCGATGAAGACATCGACAGCGAGATCCGTCCAGACGGACCACTCGATGGGCATATCGACTCCGACATGAGCCTCGATGAAGACGTCGAGTCCATGACGGGACTCGAAAACACATACACATACCCTCGGGTGATACCCCAGCAGGTCTACGTTGCCTTCGCCGCAGAATCATCTGATGCTGCGGCCAGTCGCAGGCCTACAGAGTTCCCGTGCACGGTTACTATGCCGGATGGAGTCACAAATCTCACAATTACTGCTGAGATGGCAGCAAAAGCAGATAAAGTCATCAAGGAGTGCACAATGATGCCAGCAGACGCAACACGGGAGGAGATGTTGACCTTCCAGTACTTCAACTGGCAGGAATCACTTCGACTGCAGCAGATCAGAGCAACACTCGAAGAACGTAAAAAGCAAGCTAGCTTGTCGAGTGCGCGAAGAAGACAGCTCTCCCTGAGCTCCACCGGGCGAGCAGACACAAGACCCAGATCAAGGCTGTCACACCTCGCGGATGAGAGGGCAGCACTCACCCGCAACTTAGGCAACTCTTTCATGACATACGACGAGGAGGGAGTGCCAGTACCCAAAACAGCTGCGGGTGCTCTCTTTACCGCTGCAGCATACCTAGAGGCAATCAAGCCTCCAGCTGATGACCCCAATGCAAAACTACATCGCCAACAGATCAAATCACTCGCCTTAGCGGCGAAGGCCATACGCCAAATCCCAAAAACTCCAGGAGGGAGTCGAGATCGTGCCATAGTTGACACGCGTCGTGAAGAGCATAATCGCAGTGGTCGCCGCCACCACTCGAAGGAAAGAAGCGGCTCACGTCGGCGCAGGTCCAGGAGCAGAGATCTTACAGTAGCGACTCGTACTCTGATCGGAGCCTGAGCCACACGGAGCTCTGTGCTTCACTCGACGCGTCCGCGAGACACGGATGCCCAAAGGGTTCAAACTCACATCTGAACAGCCCAAGTACACGGGTCGACAGGAACCTTCAGGGTGGCTGGAAGACTACAGGCTGGCTGTCGCGTGCCAGCGAGGCACAAATATCACAGCCATGCAATACATACGACTCATGCTCGAAGGCACAGCCCGCGACTGGCTCAAGGCTCTACCTCCATCAACATACGACTCGTGGGATCACTTCCGCACAGACTTCATCAAAAACTTCGAGCCTCTATGTGAGCGCCCAAAAACGTTCGAGAGCTGCGAGCTTGCGTTCAACGGTCAGACGAAACGTTGAGGTCATACATCGACGATGGACTGAGATACGCAACTCAGTTGGAGTAATTTCAGAAGATATGGCCATGGATGCTTTCATCATGGGCCTCGCCAGGCGAGACTTCAAAGAAGCACTTGGTCGCCAAAAGCCAACCTCTGTGGCTAACCTCCTGAAGATCGCGACTGAGTGGGCAGACGGAGAAGACATGGCGCGCACCACACGCGGGTCCTCACCCCGTGACAATCATGAAAGCGGCAGTCGAAGCCGCAGAGACTCATACAGAGACGACCGAAGGCGCAAGCGTTCAAAACGTCACTACGACGACGACAGACCCGAATTCATGGCGGCTGGGTTCTCCACACCCCGCAACGACCAAGACAGAAGCGACCGACGGTCAGAAGATCGACGGGACAGTCGAGATGATCGCGGGACAGTCGAGATGATCGCCGGGACAGTCGAGACCGCGGCCAACGCAGCGACAGCTACAAGAGGAAAGACTGGCGCAAGTCGCGCTCCGGCGCACAACCGAGCGATCATTCGAAGAAAAGATGGATGCTGATTGCAGATTCCACCTGTACAAGGGGAAGACGGAAAATTGCGCTCCAATCACTCGATGAGAAACTGCAGAGAATTCGACCAACTAGCGTCTGAATACGTACAACTCAGAAAGGCAACAGCCGCACACGCACCCGCACCTGCACCTGTGCCTCAGCCAAACAATGTGCCGTTCTGATGGCACCACCTCCACCACCACAGCCTGCCGCAGGCGGAAATATCGCGGGTGCCATACAACCCGTACCTCGGGTGGACGAACCTCAGTACCCTCCGCCCCAAGGGCAGATGTACATGATACAGAAAGGTCGCCCTTCCAACAGGGAGCAAAAACTTCGCACTCGACAAGTAAACATGGCGGTCATGTCACCTCCTGCCGTAACTGAATTCTTGAAGGGATCCGAAACTGCAATAAGCTTCAGCAGAGAGGACCACCCACCATCGGTCGTTCGTCCAGGGCACTCTGCTCTGGTACTCGACGCACAAATTGGAGGCTACGCCATGTCCAAGGTCTTCATGGATGGTGGCAGCGGCATAAACATCATCTTCGCAGATACGCTCCGCAAAATGAACAGGTCAGTCGAAAACCTGCCAAGATCTTCAAATACCTTTCACGGTATCGTCCCAGGCAAAGCAATAAGCCCAGAAGGCACCATACAACTCGACGTAACGTTCGGGGACAAGAACCACTTCAGGACAGAGTCGATTGAGTTCGAAGTTGTCGACTGGAAGTCACAATACCACGCCATACTTGGACGCCCGACGTTCGCTCGATTCATGGCGGTCCACACTACGCATACCTCCAGCTGAAGATGCCTGGACCAAAAGGAGTAATCACAGTCAAGGAAACTTCCAAAAGTCGACTCTTGCGACCGAGAGTTTAGCAAAATCTCTGAGATGTTCGGCATGGAAGCAACACTCGCCGATCTAGCGGTCTCCAACGATCGAACACTTATGCCGGAGCACAAGAAGGTGGCAGTCGACAGAGCATTCAATGCCACCAATGACACAAGTCGCATCAGGTGCACCCGACTGACCCGACCAAGACAGTCAATGTCTCGTCGAGTCTGCCTATCGCATAGGAAAGCGCGCTCGTCGAATTCCTCCGTGAGAACTGGGATATATTTGCGTGGTGTCCAGCCGACATGCCAGGTATTCCCAGGGAATTCGCCGAGCACTCTCTCCAATTATTTCCAGATGCTAAACCAGTCAAGCAAACAATGCGCCGCATATCCGGCCCAAAAGAACCGCAGTCGAAGCCGAAGTCGACAGACTACTCGCAGCAGGTTTCATCAGAGAAATCAAGAAATCACAATGGGTGGCCAACCCCGTACTGTAGAGAAGAAGCACACAGATATCCTTCGGATGTGCGTAGATTTCACAGCACTCAATAAATGCTGTCCAAAGGATCACTTTCCACTACCTCGAATCGACCAGATCGTCGACTCCACCGCCGGGTGCGCTCGCTTGTCCTTCCTGGATGCTTACTCGGGTTACCACCAGATAAGGATGAAGGAAGAGGATGAAGAGAAAACGGCGTTCATAACCCCACTCGGGGTCTACTGCTACACAACAATGCCTTTGGGCTCAAGAACGCAGGCGCAACCTACCAGCGCATGATGCAAGACTGCCTCAAGAAGCAAATTGGGCGAAACGTCCAGGTCTACGTAGATGACATCGTCATCACAACAAGGGAGGAAAACACACTACTCGATGACTTGCGAGAGACGTTCGCAAACCTCAAACGCTTCCACATCAAGCTCAACCCGAAGAAGTGCACGTTCGGCGTGCCAGCCGGGCAGCTCCTGGGTATCTAGTCTCGGCTCGTGGAATCGAGGCGGACCCGGAGAAAATACAGGCCATCTTGACGATGCAAAGGCCTTCAAAGCTCCATGACGTGCAAAATTAGCGGGTCGAGTGGCAGCACTCAGTCGATTCATCAGCAACTAGGCGAAAAAGCACTCCCGTTCTATCGACTGATGAAGAAAGCAGACAAATTCGAGTGGACGCCAGAAGCCGAAGCAGCCTTCACGGACCTCAAGCGAGTCCTCACAAGCCCTCCAATCCTCGTCGCACCAAGGGAACGCGAGCCACTATACCTATATGTCTCCGCAACTAACAGGGTGGTAAGCACCGTACTGGTAGTCGAACGCAGGGAGGAGGGACACGCCCAAAGCATACAACGCCCAGTCTATTACTTGAGTGAAGTGCTCTCCATATCAAAGCAGCGGTACCCGCACTATCAAAAGCTGGCCTACGCCGTGTTCATGTCCTCAAGGAAGCTGACGCATTACTTCGCAGAGCACCCGATCACTGTAATCAGCACCTCAGGGATCGGGGACATCCTCACAAACCCCAACGCAACTGGGCGAGTCGCAAAATGGCTCATCGAGCTAGACCACGAGATATCAAGTATGATTACCCGAAGGCCATCAAAGCACAAGTCTTACCTGACTTCCATACCGAGTGGATCGAAGCTCATTGCCAGGAGCACCAGATGTGTCCAACTCATGGACTATGTACTTGACGGCTCAAAGAAGAACGAAGGCGCAGGCGCAGGTGTCATCCTCATATCACCAAAAGGCGACAAGCTTCGCTATATCCTGCAGATGGGATTCGAGTTACCATCCAATAACGAAGCAGAGTACGAGGCCCTGATCCATGGCATGCGGATGGCCAAAGCCCTCGGGTGCACTCGACTGATGATCTATGGTGACTCGAATCTTGTGGTGCAGCAAACAATGAAGGCCTGCGATGCAATCGCAGATAACATGATCGCCTACCGTGACCTGTACAACTCATGGAGGGCAGCTTCGAAGGCTGCGAGTTGCGGCACATAGGGCGCGAGAGCAATGAAGAAGCAGATAAGCTAGCCAACATTGGCGCGACCAAAGCACCAGTTCCACCTGGTGTCTTCCTCGAGCGCATCGAGCACAGGTCCATCAAGAAAAACGAACATCTCCTACATCAGCCGCACCAGCCAAGAGCAAAGCACCTAGCACAGAGGACCCGCCAGTCGAGGTACTCCTCATCGAGCCAACTTGGACTCAACCTTTCCTCGCATACATACTCCGCGGCGAGGTACCTGAAGACATAACAGAGTCAAGACGCGTCACTCGACGATCTAAAGCATACACCGTCATCAACGGCGAACTATACAAGCGCAGCGTATCAGGTATGTTCCAACGTTGCATAGCATTTGAAGATGGCCAAGCCATCCTTCGTGATATTCATGCAGGTACCTGCGGGCATCACGCCAGCAGTCGATCACTCGTAGCCAAAGCCTTTCGCGCAGGCTTCTACTGGCCCACAGCACTCAAAGACGCGGAGGACATAGTCAAAAGGTGCATCGGCTGTCAAAAATTCGCCACAAAGCCGCACGCACCCGCATCGGCGTTGAAGACAATACCATTGGCCTGGCCCTTCGCCCAGTGGGGGCTCGATATGGTCGGGCCACTCAAAAAATCCTCCCATGGAGGGCATACTCACCTTCTGGTGGCGGTCGACAAGTTCACCAAGTGGATTGAAGCAGTCCCTATCACAAGTTCGACTGCCACTACAGCAGTCAATTTCATAAAATCCATCATATACCGCTTTGGTGTGCCAAGCAGCATCATCACTGATAACGGTACAAACTTCACGGCTGAAGAGTTCCGATTTCTGCAAAGAGCAAGATATCACGCTCAACTATGCATCCGTGGCACACCCGCAGTCCAATGGCCAAGTCGAAAAAGCCAATGGACTCGTGACGAGCGGAATCAAGAAACGCCTCCTGGTGCCACTCAAAAGGCCGCGGGTGCTTGGGTCGAAGAACTCCCATCTGTGCTATGGAGCCTACGCACAACTCCCAACGCTTCAACACAATTCACCCCATTCTTTCATGGTCTACGGCGCAGAGGCAATCCTGCCATCAGATGTAAGATTCAATGCACCAAGAGTCGAAGCATACAACGAAGAAGATGCAGATGAAGCACTCGAAGATGCAGTCGACTTGCTCGAAGAAGCACGCAACACGGCGCTAGCACGCACAGCTGTCTATCAGCAAGACCTCCGCAACTACCACAGCCGTCGACTGCGTACCAGGTCCTTCGAGGTTGGCGACCTGGTACTTCGACTGAAGCAAAAGAAGGTGCACAAACTCGCTTCTCCATGGGAAGGACCCTTCATCATCACCGAGGTCATTGGTGGTGGAGCATACAGACTGAAGCACGCGAAGACAGGCGAACTCTCGCACAATCCTTGGAACGTTGCGCAGCTGCGCCGTTTCTATGCTTAGATTGCTCAGTCGCACAATGTAATAGGCACATATGTCGGATGGCTGCAGGTTTCAGACGCGCTCTTTTCCTTACCAGGGTACCTACGGGGACTGGAAGGTTTTTAATGAGGCGGCCTGCAGCTTAACATTCAAAAATGGAATATAATCAATGATTCCTCATATTTCTCCCTGCTTACTACTCGCATAACTTATTCGCACAACTTAGCCTCACCCGAATACTCGGGGGCTGCGCTATCTCAAAGCATGAGCTTTCGCTCCTTCTTCAAACATAATACCCCAGCCGCACTCGAATACTCGGGGGCTGGGTCATAAAATCATACATAAAAAAAAGTTGCTCAAAATCATGAGTTGAAGCTTCAAACATCGCAAAAATTCACAGCCTCACTCGAACACTCGGGGGCTGTGCAATTTATGTTCCATACTCTAAGTGTTTTTCATAAACCCCACTCGATACACGGGGGCTGCGCATACACATAAACAAATACACTACGTATAAGTGGCAAATTTACACTCGGGGGCTGTCCTCTATACAGAAATACCTAATCTTCCGGTTCGTCCTTAACTGGTAGAACAGGGCCCATAAGTTGAGCGTGATAACACTCAACCAACCCTCGCATATTCGACTGTATCGTCAAGTTGCGACTGTGACAAAGTCGATCCAGGCACGGGTGGACGTAGCTGCATTTGGACGCTTACTCCGGATATACGCCATCGTTGCGTTGGCTCCATCCACAAGCTTCTGGGTGATAAAATCTCGAATAGGACCTGCACTCCGGAAAAGCCCGAGCAACGCATGGATTCCTTGAGGTTGCGGCCCAGTCGGGAAAAGAGTCTGGTTGATTCGACTGAAGGCCGACCTGCATAACTCGAGCAGCAGAGTGCTCCGCCACACTCGATCCTTTAGAGTTGCGAGTATGCGTGCTCGGTTCTTATCCAAGCGAAAGTGCTGACGGCCCGTCGTTGGTTCGTCAGTCGCATTGTTCAACTGCTCATCAACACGAGCCTGCTCCGCCTGGAAGTCTGGAACAAAACCTGCAGCAAGACGTTGGATCAACAAAAAGGACAGACTATGAACTCTTGAGATCAAGGCAGTCATGCTTACACTCGAGTTGTCTGTTCACGATCTCCATCTCGCCAAGCACATAGTCCTCTCGCTGAGTGGGTAAAGCAGGCCTCGCCCTCATCCTATCCAGCTCGCTCTGGGCACTCTTCAACTCTTGCTCCAGTTTTACGACTCGAGCCTTCATATAACGCATTACTGCGGCATCATTTGCCACCTGAGCTCGAGATCGAGTGGGAGCACGATGCCGCGACGAGCCAGATGAAGTAGCGGCTGCCGCTTCTGTTCCAAATATCATAAAAATCTCAGGCGAGTAATAGCACATAGCCTTACAGGCGAAGACACAACAAGGACCCAAATCCATACAAGTGTGGCAAAAGCATACGCATACTCGCGATATCATAAAAGTATAATTACAGTCCATAAAAAGGGAAGATGGCCCTAAAGTCTATGATGCAGACTCCGACCTAGCCCTACGCGCGCGATTGGCGACCTCTGCTGACCGGCGCTCCACGGTAGTCATAAAAATTTCAGCCAGCTGTGCGGCTGGCTTGTTCACATGCTTCAGAGACACCAGCTTCCCGTCCGGCTTCCGAGGGAAATCAGACAGAGCGGCCTTGAAGTCACCCTCTATCCCATGACCTAAAAGGATTTGAGGGTGGTTTCTGAGCCGCGTACCGTCAGGGTGCGAGCAAAACTCGCCATCGTCGAGGTTCCCGGGCCTAGGACGTCGGCGAAGCCTTCCACAGTCGATGGAAGTTGGCCAGATGGGAACACACCCTTGTATACGGCGCCGAGTGTGCTCGTAGACTTGGCGAGTGCATCCTTAGCTTGGGCGGAGACGGCGTCAAGGTCGCCAATAGCACGGTCGAGGGACAAATCGCCACTCGCCTGGTCTACAGGTGCCGGTGCGCCAACAGCTCCTTCAAAAATAGAAAGAACAGAAACTCTTACACAACATTCAGCGGCAACAGAAGTAAACAAAAAGTGGCAAATTTTACTCACCGCCCACGTCTCGGGTGAGGCTAGCCAGCCGCTCAGCATACTCTTTCTCACGCAAGGCAGCGGAGTTCTTGGCATCATCCAAAGCCTTTTCGACTCAGCACGCTGCTTGGCGAGTGCATCTTCTAGCTCCTTCACCCGAGACTCAGCCGATGCCTTGTCATCTGAATTTGATGGCAAGAAGTAATTCAAACACTCAACTAAGCAAAGACAGTGCAAAAATGACTTCGGGTTACGAATCAAAATACACTTACGAGTGAGTTGCTCCAAACTGGTGCGCAGACTGTCCCTCTCTTGCTCCAGTTGACAAAAGCCTTGCCTGATTCTACCAGGTTGAGGTAGTAAGGCTGCAAGCACACGAAACCAGCATAAGTTATAATAACCAGTCCCGTATGCGGACTCGACAAAAAGACACTGACGTGTTATGTCCAAGATGCGGGCTTCGCGGCTGATGTCCCGACCTCAGTAGTTGCGGCACTCATAGCCTTGGCTGTCTCAATAGCAATAGCCGTGGCTGCTGATTGAACGACTTCCGGTGCCACGTGAGAGACTTCCGGGTGCTCAGGGGTCATAATCTTCTTGGATGGAGGAGTCGGTGGACGCACAGTCTCATCACTGCGAGTGACAGAAGAAATACAGCATAAGCATCAAAATCAACAAAACAAAAACTTTAGTACAAAAAGCTCAGGAGCATACCTGTGCTCTTCTTCCTCCTCACTATCAAGATTGTCAAAATTGGGACCTCCAAAAAGCAGCTCCTCACCCGACTGAGGAGGAGGAGCTAAGCTCAACGGGCTCACATTCAAAGGAGCCGCTGTGGTAGAAGGAGACGAGCCCGAGTCTCCGTCATCTTTCACATCTGACTCCTTCGCGGGTGAGCTCGTGGAAGAAGACATACCTCGGGCCACCCGACGACGCTTGCGAGTGGGAGCCTCGCTCACATGATCAGTCGTGGTGGCTTTCTGGCCTGTACTTCCTCTGCCCCTCCCTCTTCGACCTCTTCCACAGGAGATGTGGTAGCCGAAGGTAGAGGCGATTGTCGGAGACTAGTCCCAGGAACTAGGGGTGTCTCTCAAAAGCCAGGAATCGAGTAAGGGGTTGAACACAATGTCAAACAGATCCTCAACAACCTCGGCGACGGTGCTCGTCGAGCTCGGTGAGGAACATCACGACAGAGATGGAACACGAGCCGCTACCCAGGTTCAAACCCACCGTGAGGTGTAAGAGCCCTACGTCATGCTAAGAAGTATTGCACTGCTTGGAGAGGTTCACAGTACAAGGGTGCTTGCCGAGGGCACAGTTGTGGCTATGGTGGACTATAGTGGAATCAGCTCCGTCTTCTCCTTCAGACGTAGCTGCTTGGGTGTTGAATGAGTCGGTGAATCCGGAATCCCCCTCCCAGGTCGTACACTGGCTCCTTATATACTGGCCTTGGTCCTCTTCCCCGGAAATCTCCGGCGGGAAGGGATACTACAATGCCGCCAAGTTGGAGCACAGCGCACAGCGTCGGGGGCGTCCATGGACCGCGTCGTCTTGGCAGAAAAAGCCACCGTCCATCCAGAACGGTGGCCTGGCGCTGCAGAGCCCTGTGGCGTGCCCCACAGTGACGTCGCAGTTGGAGCGTAGCGACGGCCGGCCGCTTTATCACCAAATTGGCAAGTCTTGGAGTCCGCTTTGCCTCCTCCAGCTCTGTTGACTGCTTTATACACGAGAATGGCAACTGCGGCGTCTTCGTCATCGCGCGCAGGCGCGCGCGTCACTCTGCGGCGGGCGCAGAGCCCATGTGCGCTCCTGCAGCGTCGCAGGAGCTTGCTTCCACTTGAAGGAACCCGCGAGGGCCTGGAGCCTCGCCGAGGCTTTGTAGCCGTTGACTCCTCACGAGGGAAAACCTCGCGAGGGTAGCGCGGAGACGCGCCAGGACCTGATGGTCTTTTAGGAGGGGCCTTCCTGAGGCAGAAGTTCCTCTCGAGGCCCCTTAGGCCGAACGTCTGGTCCTTAGCAGAAATGCCAGCCGAGCGTTTGAGGGCTGTGGCAGGCCGGCCCATGGTACCCTGGTTTCCACTGGGCCGACAGTAGCCCCGGGCCCGCGAT
The DNA here is from genome assembly GCA_947311845.1 of Poa pratensis. Taxonomy (NCBI): domain Eukaryota; kingdom Viridiplantae; phylum Streptophyta; class Magnoliopsida; order Poales; family Poaceae; genus Poa; species Poa pratensis. The sequence goes on along the minus strand of CAMZMU010000066.1, from coordinate 31,074,277 downwards.
GTTCACGCTGGAGTTCCTCAGGCGGAGGCGAACCGTCGTGGGCCCAAAGAAGCCTACGTAGCCCGAGACACGTGGAGCGTCGCGGCCGGGCACGATCCCACGATCTCCTCTGAAGCCGGGCCCGGACCTTGCTTCCTTGACGCAGGACATGATTGAGATGCAGCAGCAGGTGGGGCCTGTTGTGGAGCTTGTCGAGGAAGCTCGGCAGAGCGCTCTGGCCGCGCAGGTCTTGTCGCGCCAGCGGGAGCGCATGTTCGTCTCCTTGGTGAGGCGTGCGCGGACTGTTGCGGGCCGACTGGGAGCCGAAGCCCCCGTGCTTCCTGCCGAGGGGAACTCTGACGTCGCCACATACCTCGGCTTCTTCGAGCAGCTCCTCACCAGCCTTGAGGAGGTCGTGACGAACCTCGAGGACCTGGTCAACAACGAGAGCCGCGAGCTCCTTGGCGTCGCGGTCGGCCAAGTCTTCGCCAACCTTGCGCACCTCCACCCCGGCTTCGACTTCGCATCTGTGATGGAGCCTCTGGAGCAGAAACTTGCCTCGAAGCTGGACGCCTCGGTGTGGGACGACGTGGAGAAGTATATTCAACGCTTCAAGAGGGTTGAGGTCGAGGAGAGCGACGACGAGGCAGGCGCTGAGGAGGTGGGCGATGAGGCTGTTGACGGCGACGACGATAACCCTGCTGCTTAGGCTGCCCCTGTGGAGAGATGCGCCAGGGGCACCAGTTATCTTAGGACTTGTTGCTTTATTTTGTAATGGTTTGTAAAGACACTTTTACTTTGTGCAAGTGTGAGTGCCCCTCGGGAGGCCTTTTATCTGTTTCCTCATGTCTTTTTCGCTCTACGTCGTTAGGACCCTGCTCTCAGCGCAAATAGCACCGCCGCTTCGGTATGCCGGAGTCAGGGCTCGACAAGACCGGGGGGGTGCGTAAGGCTTAGAGAGGTAAGGGCTCTCGAGGCGCGATGCTCGGGAGCTCCCCTTTGACGCGCAAGCAGCCCATGAGGCGTAAAAAAGAAAAGAGAGGCTCGAGGGGCGGCAAAACCAGCGAGAGGAAAAAAGCTCATGAGGCGTAAGTTCTGGACTTAGCTTTGGCGAGACGCCTGTCTCGTAGAGGGTGTCGTGTTCCCTGGCGAGGCGTTTTTTCCTTCTCGAGGCTGCCTGGGGCTGGTTTGGAGCTCCAAAACCCCGCAAGGCGTCTTGTTCCCTGCGTTGGAGAGAGAGGCAAACCCACAAGCAATGCATAGTTGTACAACTCATGCGCGTTCATAGATTTCCTCATGGGTATCTCACGAGGAGAATAAGCACCAAGGTCCTTGGTGAGGTGACGTGCATGGGAGCCAGCCCACGAGTCAGAGCTCTTTGGTGAGATAACGGTCGTGGGCGGAGAGCCACGAGTTAGAGCTCGGATCCTTTGGGTTTTACGATGCTGTTGGGATGCTCCCGAGACACAGGCACCGTGCTCAGCCCCCGCTCGCGAGGTGCGCATGGGGAAAAATGTGAGCGCGAATGAATGTAAGAAAAACAAACTCACCAAGCAATATTACATAACGGCGCCGAGGCGCAAAAGGTTCATGATGACCTGAAATTGTTCATTACACTTGGCGAGGCCAAGACAAAGTCCGCCATGTCTGGGCATGGGGTTCCGCATGGAGTGGCTGAGGCTTCCTGCGGCCCGTGGCGATGCGTTGTAGGGAGCTCTCAGTGGAGATGGCGCTCGTGAAGGGAAAGCTTGGTGAAGCTAAGAGGTGAAGACGCGTGCTTCCCTCTTGAGATAAAAAATGCCTGCCGCGACATGATCACGGGTAGAACTTGCGTAGGTGCTCGATGTTCCATGGATTTTTGATTGGATCGCCGTCTTCCGTCTCGAGCCGTACCGCGCCGGGCCTGGCGATGTGTACGACCCTGTAGGGGCCTTCCCACATGGGTGAGAGCTTGTGGAGGCCCTCTCTGGAGAGAATCCTCCTGAGGACAAGATCGCTGTCTCGAGGGTGCGCGGACGTATGTGGCGGCTGTGGTAGCGGCGCAGGTCTTGCTGGTACTTCGCCGCTCGGAGGGCGGCACGGCGACGTAGTTCATCGAGCAGCAGCAAGTCGTCGTTGTGGAGCTCCTCTTGGTTGTCCTCGTTGAAAGCAAGGATCCGTGGGGACCCATGCTTGATCTCGGTGGGGAGGACCGCTTCGGCGCCATAGACGAGAGCAAACGGCGTTTCTCCAGTGGGCTTCGTGGCGGTGGTGCGGATGGACCAGAGCACGGAGGGGAGCTCTTCGATCCAATTCTTGCCGTGGGCCTTGAGGCGGTTGAAGCTTCTTGTCTTGAGGCCTTTGAGCACTTCGGCGTTCGCTCGCTCAGCCTGCCCGTTGCTTCGTGGATGAGCCACTGAGGCGAAGCAGTGCCGGGTGCCAAGACTCTCGCAGTAGGCCCTGAAGATGCCGCTGGTGAACTGTGAGCCGTTGACGGTGATGATGCGATTTGGCACGCCGAAGCGATAGGCTAGGCCTCTGATGAATTTCACCGCTGATCTCGCTGGGATGCTGCACACCGCTTCGACCTCCGCCCATTTGGTGAACTTGTCAATGGCGACGTAGAGGTAGCGGTAGCCCCGCTGGAGCGTGGGAAAGGTCCCAGGATGTCCAGCCCCCAGACCGCGAAGGGCCAGGAGAGCGGGATGGTCTGGAGCCCCAGTGCATGCTGGTGGACTTGCTTGGCGTGGAATTGGCATGCCTCGCAAGCCTGGACAACGGTGGTTGCATCTTGAAGCACTGAGGACTAATAGAACCTACTCCTGAAGACTTTCCCTGCAAGGGTGCGTGATGACGAGTGGTGGCCACATTCTCCACTGTGTATGTCCTTGATGAGCTGGTGGCCTTCTTCAGGGGGGACGCATTTTAGTGCAACTCCATTTGGACGCTTGCGGTACAGGTCTCCCTCGTGAAGGCAGTATGACTTGGCCTGGCGAGCAACTCTCTCTGCTTCTGCATCCTCTTCAGGGAGGACTCCGTCCGTGAGGTACTCCTTGAGCTCATCGATCCAGCCCGTCTCTTGATGCGTCATGGCCAGCAGCAGGCGTTCTCCAGAGGGTGGACCGCAGCTCGGTGCTCCTGATGTTGGTGCTAGTGGGAGCTCTTCGTCTGTGTCCATGTCGATTGCTTCTTTTGGCTGTTTCACCGATGCCCTGGTGAGTCTCTCCTCGAACACACCTGCCTGCTGGGCCTCTCTGCGCGATGCTCGCCTGGCGATGTCGTCGGCCTCCTGGTTTTCCCTTCGCGGGATGTGCCTGAGCTCCATCCCCTTGAAGTGCTTCTTGAGCTTGCGGACCTCCTCGAGGTAAGCGGCCATGTGACCGTCCTTAGGCGTATAGCTCTTGTTGGAGAAGTTGACGAGGAGCTGGGAGTCGCCCTTGATGAGTAAGCGCTTGATGCCGAGGGCGATTGCGGCTCTGAGCCCGGCGAGGAGGACCTCGTACTCGGCGATGTTGTTGGAGACCTTGTCAGTCGTGAAGCACAGCTGGACGGCGTAGTAGAGCTTGTCGCCCTTGGGTGAGGTCAGGACGACGCCAGCCCCTGCGTTCCGGCATGCGAATGCTCCATCGAAGTGCATGGTCCAGTGGCTTGGCACCGTGTCTCCAGCTGGCGTGGTTTCCGCCTCATGAGGCTCTTCTTGCTGGGTGTCCGTCCACTCGGCGACGAAGTCTGCCAATGCCCTCCCCTTGATGACCCTGGTGGTGTCGAAGCGTAGGCCAAAAGGTTGCAGCTCAATGTTCCACCCTGCGACGCGATCAATGGCGTTTGGGTTGCGCAGGATTTGCTCCAGAGGGAATGACGTGACCACCGTGATGGGGTGGCCCTGGAAGTAGTGGCGCAACTTCCTGGAAGCGATGAGGAGCACGAGGAGGAGCTTCTGCTGCATAGTGTACCGCTCGCGAGCGTCTCGCAGCACAGTGCTGACGAAGTAGACGGGATGCTCGACGAGCGTTGTCGATGGTGACGCAGCACTGGGCTCCTCGGGAGCCTTGTCGAGCCTCTCTTGAGGTGGACCCTCGGCGAGGGTGCCTTCTGGTTGCGTGGGCTTGACATGAGGCTCGGGGCCTAAAGAGGGTGCTTCCTTGTCGGGGGGATCTGGGCCTGGCGTGGCAGTGTCCTTCTTGGCGAGGACTGGCTCTTCCCTTTCTGCCACCAAGGCTGCGCTCACTGTTTGTGGAGTGGCTGACAGGTACAGCTTCAGATGCTCGCCAGGCCTTGGGGCGACCATGACAGGTGGGCTAGCCAAATACTTCTTCAGGTCTTCAAATGCTTTGTCCTTCAACTTCTCTACTTCCTTGATGATGAACTCTTGCTTCTCTGGCGCCTGGCGCCATGCCTTCTGCTTCACGGGGCGTGCGTTTGGACACACGGCTAAGTGGTGCTCGATCACCTCCCTCGGTACTCCGGACATCTCTGACGGTGTCCATGCGAACATGTCAGAATTTGCCCTGAGGAAGGCGACGAGCGCGCTTTCCTATTTGGGAGGCAAGCCAGCGCCTATGGTGACGCTAGCCCCCGAGCCGCTAGCGTCCAACGACACCTTCTTCGTGGCTGCCTGCTCCTGTGAAAACAGCTGCTTCTTCTTCGCGGCCTCTCGAGGGGCTCCATGTCCTCATCAGCGGGGAATGCCACGGCAGCGGCCTTGTAGGCGGTCTCGACAGAGCGCATTGCGTCCTGGACTTGACCGTGGATGGCGATGGTGCCGCTGCTGCCTGGAAGCTTGACGATGTTGTACGCGTGGTGAGTGACGACCATGAACTTCGCGAGGGCGGGGTAGCCGAGGATGGCGTTGTAGGGCAGGCCAATGTGCGCGACGTCGAAGTCGATCTGCTCGGTGCGGTAGTTCTGCGGCGTGCCGAATGTGACTGCGAGCCGCACCTGCCCCAGCGGAGTGGTGGAGCCACTCGTTACCCCCGTGAAGGGCCAGGAGGGCATCAGCCACTCATATGGCACCTGAAGCTGCTCGAAAGTCTCGACAGAGATGACGTTCAAGCCCGCACCCCCATCTATGAGTGTCTTGGCGACGGCGATGTTGTTGATGATGGGAGTGCACACCAGAGGGATGGTGCCAACAGCCTTGGTCGACTTGGGGTGGTCCTTGGAGTCGAAGGCGATGGTATACTGCGACCACTTGAGGGGCTGGCATGCCTCAATCCCTGGAAGCGCGACGTTGACCTCGTGAGAGAATTGCTTGAAGTGGTTGTTGGACTTGGGTGCCTGAGACCCGCCGAGGATGCAGGCTATTGCCCCCTGAGGGGCCTGGTAGCCCCCAGGGTTCTCGTCGGGGAGGTTGCCGTTTCGCCCAACTGTCGTGGGTTTGTCACGTCAGGTGTCATGGATGACTTCGTAGGTGTGGGATTACGCGAGTTGAACGTCTCCGAGCTTTAGATCGCAGGGAACGAAGAAGACAATGTTTTTTACCCAGGTTCGGCCCCTCAATGTGAGGTAAAGACCTACGTCCTGCCTATCCTAGATTGATATTGATATGAATATGGTGTTACCAGGGGTTGGCGATCGATGTGTCGAGTCGCCTCTCTCTGGATGTATGAGAGCTTAGCTTTTTAGGTCCCGGGAGTCCACCTTATAAAGACGGTGCCTCCCCGGGTTACAAGGAAACTTGCGTGTTAAGGAAAGATAAGCCGGAGTCCTACTTGGTGACTAAGTAATATAATTTCGTGTCTTCCAAGTTATGTCTTCTCCGGTCTTCTAGATCCTTCCCCATGAACTTGAGTCGGCCCACTTTCATGTAAGCCCAATAGTGATGCGATTGCGAATAAGTCGCGCTTTGCTTGAATAAGTCGCGGGATAATTATTCCCCCGACATTAGCCCCCAAGCTTCCGGGTGATTCGTAGAATCAGGCGGAAGATTCTGTCTTGATGATGATCCTGCGGGCTTGCGTATATAGTTCTTGCCGACTCGCTGGTGTTAAGTCGCTAGTGTTGCGGATTCTTGGGCCGCTGATGTATAAGCGATGAGTCGCTATCTTTGCGGCTTATTTAGCCACTATGTTGCCAATTGAGCACTTCTGTCTTGGTCGCATTGAAGATGCAGAATCGCGGTAAGTTTTCCGCGAAGCACTTGGTGAAAACCACCTTTTCTTGTTGGATGTAAGACTGAGCTGAAATCATAAGAATAATAACTTATGAGTAACAAGATATATCAGCCAAATGTGTATAAGGTGCTGAGTCATAGACATCGAAGCATAAAAGACCATAAGCATAAATAAGCTGGTCAAGCATTAGAATAATAATCTGTCATGTTATCATGACGAGCCATCTTAAAGCATGTTGAAACATGGCGGCTCAAGGGCATACAGCCACAACCTGTATTTAAAGATTTCCGAGTCGCTAATTTGACTCGCAAATGGATATATATATTCTCATGTGCTGCAAAAAATGAAATCTACATACAAACATGGTATATGAGTATAATAAAGACCGCCAGATACGGTGGATGTGTAGCCCCCAAGGGCCGGGTTGCATGCTTGATCATGCTGCTCGGGACTCAAAATATCTCAAGTTAGACAAAATTTAATTGTCCTAGCCCCCAGGCATTAAGCAGACATGATTTCATTATCCTGCTTGATGGCATATCATTGCAATTTGATCCTGCAACAGATTGAGCAAATATTTTTACCGCAAGAAAACAATGATACTTGGAGTGGGGCAAAGCCGCTTATAAACTCCGAACTGTGAAATATATTAGTTGAGCTGCTAGGAAAAAAGATAATCCCAGTCAAAACTCTAGATATAGATGAAAGAATCATCCTTAAAAATTCAACTTGATGTGGCTGAAAATAAATAAATAATGGTGGCTTTATCAGCCGGTATCAGGAGATAATTATCTCAATCATAAAAAATCTGGCCATGCCAATTCAAACTCGTATGGCCGAGTTATAGGTTCCTGTTAAATCAAAAGGCAAATCCCCCAAGGAAGTAATGATGATAACTTGATGATAATATGTTATCCTTGGCGGCTGGTAATAATTATGATAAAAAGTTAGTACTCCGTATAATAGCATATGGTACCCTGCATGATAGCATAGTATAATCTGCATGATAAATGATATTTTGCATGATAGCAAATGGTATGTCGCATGATAGCAAATGTTATTTTGCATGATAGCAAATGGTTGCATGATAGCAAATTGTACGATGCATGATAGCATATGGTACTTGACTCAGTATTTCCCAGATCTAATGTGTGTTCAGGGTCGAGAACGGCCATGATAGGCAGCCATGATAGGCATTCAGACTCGATTGACGCCACACGCGGGTACTTTAGCCCTTCTGAATTATCTCTATTACCATTAAGTAGGTCTTCGCGCGGCTCAGTATTTCCCAGATAAAAACGCGTGTTCAGGGTCGAGAGCGGCCATGATAGGCAATCAAGCTTCGATTGACGCCGCGCCCCAGTACTTTGGCCGCATAGTGCAAAGATACTTCTGACTTAAGGCGAGAATAACCAGGATAATTGATTCCACGGGTCACTGATTTGACCCAAAATTGATACAACGGGTCACTGATTTGACCCAAAATTGATATGACGGGTCACTGATTTGACCCAAAATTGATATGATGATGAGTCACTGGGTGACTCATAAGATGATGATTCGTTAGTAACTCATAAACTGATATAATGATGAGCTATATGCGACTCATAAAATGGTATGAAGGTAAATCATTAGGCGACTCATAAAATGATATAATGATAAGTCGCATGTGACGCATGAAATGATATAATGAATCCCCAAATATCAATGCTTGAATATGTAATGGTGATCTTGATATGTTAAGATGCCCGTTTGCAGGTGCAAAGAAAATTCTTATCATGCGATAAATTCAATCCAAGATGTAGAGAGCTAGACTTTGATAAGTGCAATGCGAGAACTCTACTTTAATAAATGCCTAAATGCATTACGGGTTATAAGAAACCCAACTTTGAGAAGCGGATATGATTAAATCTTAAAGGCTGATATGAATTTAAAGTCTGTGACATGATATAATTTGAATCGCATGGATATTGATAAGAAGCATAATGAACTAGATATGCAGCCCCGAGATAAACTCGAAGGTGAAAACTTAATCTTATGTCATAAAAGCAAAACAGTTGTGAAAGCAACTTAGCTTATATTTGTCCTCCTGTCATTGACGACGCGAAATGAGCATGTGGTGAGATCAAAGTCAACCACCGTGAGTCGCTGGAACTGGAGACGATTGATACATTGCGCGGATCGATCACCGATGCAGGGTCCGTAGCGTCGGCCAAGAGTCGCGTCACATGACTGTGAGCGTCGCTTTTCCCTACATAGCTGCGCATAGATAGATAAAATGATAGGTCAATAGACTAGCATGCAAGGCGCGGCACGGCCGAATAGGATATCAAGTGCTTGTGAAATCGGAAGGAAAAGTTAATCCAAGGTTAATCAGTATTAGTATGCAGTCCGTCTGATTGCATGCATGCACGATGCATGCGGCCTTGTTCATGTGGTAGGTCGATCTGGTATGGTTTTAGCCTTCGGTGTGCGGGAGAAGCAGCGTTGAGTCGCACGCGCGAGCTTGCCGGCTATGCCGAAGTCGCAATAGCATGGCTTTGTTAAAGATAACGCCAAAATTCGCGCCGATGAATCTTGATTTTTGTTGACCGGGTCAATCGCGTGTTGATTGCTGTACTGATGTTTGGGGTCTCTTGCTGATATTCGGAGTCGCATGCTGATCCTTATGAGTCGCACGCTTTTGGAGTCGCGTGCTGATGAATTGAGCTGACAACTCTTTAATTCTTCCTTCTTCCTTAGTCACTTTCTTTAATCCACGTGGCAAAATAAACTATTCCTTATTTGCTCCATCGGTCCTGAGCTGTGTTTCGACGAGAACTATGTCATCCCGATCTGATACCTTCCTTTGTTTTGATTCACGAACTCGCGTTGACACGAAACTTGCTGTAGTGCGCGAGTCGCCGTTGGAGATCTAACCGTCGGAATTTTCTCAAATTTCTTTGAGGGCTTCGGGATTGTGTTCCGCAGGTTTCCACCGGAGGGATCTTCGAATTGATGTCCGAGTCGACCTCGATAATTATTTTCCCGAGATCCCGCGGAGTTCGGTCAGATTTCGACAGGGATTCGGTGTTTGAGTCGGCCACGGAGATCTAACCGTTGGAATTCTATGCGCTTTGGACAGCTGCTACGAAACTCGATTGCGCATCTTTCCACCGAAGGGATCGTCGAGATGAGCTTCGAGCCGCCGCCGGTGATGTCCGCCATACGGATGTTGCTGCTGTCCTGTAACCCGCGCGTGAGGGGCGTTGTCGAAGTTGAGCCCCGAATCGCGCGGTCGAATTTCTCCATGCTTTCTATTTTGAGGTAGATCTTCATGTAGATGTAGATATCGCCGAGCTTGAAACGACGATGAGATCCTCCGTCCCTGGCACAGATCCAGCGCGGAACATGACGCTCTTGACCGCAGGCCCATGGTGGGTGCCAACTGTCGTGTGTTTGTCACGTCAGGTGTCATGGATGACTTCGTAGGTGTGGGATTACGCGAGTTGAACGTCTCCGAGCTTTAGATCGCAGAGCACGAAGAAGACAATATTTTTTACCCAGGTTCCGCCCCTCAATGTGAGGTAAAGACCTACGTCCTGCCTATCCTAGATTGATATTGATATGAATATGGTGTTACAAGGGGTTGGCGATCGATGTGTCGAGTCGCCTCTCTCTGGATGTATGAGAGCTTAGCTTTTTAGGTCCCGGGAGTCCACCTTATAAAGACGGTGCCTCCCCGGGTTACAAGGAAACTTGCGTGTTAAGGAAAGATAAGCGGAGTCCTACTTGGCGACTAAGTAATATAATTTCGTGTCTTCCAAGTTATGTCTTCTCCGGTCTTCTAGATCCTTCCCCATGAACTTGAGTCGGCCCACTTTCATGTAAGCCCAATAGTGATGCGATTGCGAATAAGCCGCGCTTTGCTTGAATAAGTCGCGGGATAATTATTCCCCCGACTCCAACGTTGTTCCCCCAAGCCCTCTGCTGAAAGTTGTGGCGTCCACCTCCGCGACCACCACGACCTCCGCCGCGGCCGCCGCGGCCCTGGTTCTTCTCGCGCTCCTTGCTGAGCTGCTTGAGCTCCCAGCAGTCTTCAGTCGCGTGGTTGTGCCTGTTGTGGTAGATGCAGAACGGGCGGTTGTCCACCTTCTTCTCGTCAGCCGCCGGAGAGGCCCCGCGAGGCTGCTTTGCGTCAGGTTCTGCCGCGAGGATGGCGGTGGTCTTGCGCTTCTCGACAGGCTTCTTCTTGTTCCTGTACCCCTCAGGAGGGTCATCCTCCGTTTCTTTCTTGACAAAGAGGAGGCCCTCTTCAGCCTTGGCGCACTTGTCAGCCAGATCAAAGAGCTTCACCACTGAGGTGAGGGTGTCGTGGATGCCGAGCTTCTCGAGCATCCGGCGGTTCGTGACGCCCTCCCTGAAGGCGGAGATGACGTGTGAGTCCGGGATGTTGGGAATCTTGTTGCGGACCTGGCTGAAGCGCTGGATGTATCTGCGGAGGGTCTCGTCAGGCTTCTGGCGCACCGCGTGAAGGTCGTTGTAGGTGAGCGCGCGCTCGTAGGTGCCCTTGAAATTGGCGACGAAGACCTTGCAGAGGTCCTCCCATGTGTCGATGGTGTTATCGGGGAGGTTCATGAGCCACGAGAGCGCGGAGTCCTTGAGCGCCATGGAGAGCCAGTTGGCCATCACCTTGTCGTCGCCTCCCGCGGCCTGGATGGAGACGGTGTAGAGCTGCAGGAACTCCAGAGGGTTGGTCCTGCCATTGTAGCGCGGAGGGAGGTCTGGCTTGAACTTCACAGGCCAGACGACGCGGCGCAGGTTCCGGGTGAAGGCGGTGCAGCCCGTGGCGTATGTCACAGCGCCGCCGGCGAGTGCGCCGCGGTTCTGGCGGCCTGCAACAGCAATCTCCTGGACGACGCGGTTGTGGCGGTCCCTCTGGCGCTCGATCTCCACGCGCGCATCCGCTGGAGTTCGCTGCACAATCTGGCAGTCGTGCGGCGAAGATGCGTGCGACGCGGCGCGGTGGTTTGCTGCCGGAGCTGCAGTCGGAGGAGGTGGCGGAGGCGGGGGGGGGGGGGAGGAGGAGCGCCGTGCGCTATGTTCCCCTCGCGTCCGGAGTGGCGCACCAGCGAGCGAGAGGGCGCTGGTGCTGCAGTAGTGGCGGCAGGAACGGCGGCGGCGTTGATGAGCTCCTCGAGACGCCCGAGCCAGTTGTCGTGGCCTGCCTACGTGGGACGGTAGCGCAGCAGCTCCTGCGCCATCGGTAGCGCAGTGGCTGGGCTGGGCGCCGCTCGGCCCTGCGTGGAGGCGCTCTCACGCCTGGATGGGTGCAGGGAGGAGGCTCCCTCGTCCTCGCCGTCGTTGCCTCCGTCGTTGCCGCTGCCGTTGCCGCCGTCATCCTCAGGATGTTCGACGTGCGGTTGGCGCGTGGGCGACCACGCGGGTTGTTGTTGGCGGCAGGCTCGGTGTTGGCTCTGCCGGACGTCCGTCGCGCAAGGCGCGCAGCTCGCGTGTCAGTCATGGCGCGGAGAGGTTGAAGAAGTTGAAGACGCGCCTCAGCCCCCTACCTGGCACGCCAAATGTCGGAGACTAGTCCCAGGAACTAGGGGTGTCTCTCAAAAGCCAGGAATCGAGTAAGGGGCTGAACACAATGTCAAACAGATCCTCAACAACCTCGGCGACGGTGCTCGTCGAGCAGAGCCGCTACCCAGGTTCGGGCCCACCGTGAGGTGTAAGAGCCCTACGTCCTGCTAAGATGTATTGCACTACTTGGAGAGGTTCACAGTACAAGGGTGCTTGCCGAGGGCACAGTTGTGGCTATGTTGGACTATAGTGGAATCAACTCCGTCTTCTCCTTCAGACGTAGCTGCTTGGGTGTTGAATGAGTCGGTGAATCCGGAATCCCCCTCCCAGGTCGTACACTGGCTCCTTATATACTGGCCTTGGTCCTCTTCCCCGGAAATCTCCGGCGGGAAGGGATACCACAATGCTGCCAAGTTGGAGCACAACGCACATCGTCGGGGGCGTCCATGGACGCGGTCCATGGCAGAGAGTATGTCGTCTTGGCAGAAAAAGCCAACGTCCATCTAGAACGGTGGGCTGGCGCTGCAGAGCCCTGTGGCGCACCTCACAGTGACGTCGCAGTTGGAGCGTAGCGGCGGCCGGCCGCTTTATCACCAAATTGGCAAGTCTTGGAGTCCGCTTTGCCTCCTCCAGCTCTGTTGACTGCTTTATACACGAGAATGGCAACTGCGGCGTCTTCGTCGTCGCGCGCAGGCGCGCGCGTCACTCTGCGGCGGGCGCAGAGCCCATGTGCGCTCTGCAGCATCGCAGGAGCTTGCTTCCACTTGAAGGAACCCCGCGAGGGCCTGGAGCCTCGCCGAGGCTTTGTAGCCGTTGACTCCTCGCGAGGGAAAACCTCGCGAGGGTAGCGCGGAGACGCGCCAGGACCTAATGGTCTTCTAGGAGAGGCCTTCCTGAGGCAGAAGTTCCTCTCGAGGCCCCTTAGGCCGAACGTCTGGTCCTTAGCAGAAATGCCTAGCCGAGCGTTTGAGGGCTGTGGCAGGCCGGCCCATGGTACCCTGGTTTCCACTGGGCCGACAACGATTCATCCCCTCCCTTCGTTTCTACCGTTTGCACCTCCGTTTCATGAGTTGGGCCATCTTCGGGAAGAGGAGGAAGAGTTTATGCAGTTGAGTGGCCCTGCATACCAAAAACAGCACTCGAAAGTTACAAAGATGCACAACGAAAATAACAAAACCAGGAGATCATAAACATGATTGTTCACTAACCTCCTCCAAAGGCCTTTCAACACCATAAGGAGTGACAGGGCAGTCGACATTGCAGGGCTCGCTGGATTTCGTGCTGGTAATGGACCGCACATGTGACACCAGCTCGCTCTTCGACAGTTCCTCCTTGCTCATTCGGGTGACGTCGAGCGCACCCTCATACTCCCACATGGGGTGGGCTCGAGCGCGGAGCGTCCACACCCGCAACTTCACAAAGGTGGCAATCAAATGCACACCAGTTACGCTGCTTAGCAGCTCTCCAATCTTCGACAGCAGATGCGCCGCTTCTGCCTTTTCTTCAGCCGAAAGCGGGTGGTCCCAGGCATTCGTCCTTGCGAGTATACCAGCAGTCGAAAATGGCGGGACTCCTTCCTGGTCGACGCGCATATAAAACCACCTCTTCCTCCACCCTTGCGCCGAGTAGACTGGCTTCAAGGCGAAGTAGCGGGTGTCGCTGCGCACCTGGATCCCGAAGCCGCCAACAGGATAGGTGCGGCCGCCTCGGTTGTTGGGCCGGACCATGAAAATCGACTTCCAGAGGGCCCAGCTGGGAGAAACTCCCAAGAAGCACTCGCACAAAACCATAAAGCAGGCAATGTGCATAATACCATTCGGGGTGAAATCATGGATTTGCACCCCGTATGCATACATCAAGCCACGAACAAAGTCGTGGAGGGGAAACGAAAAACCCCTAGGCAGAAACTCCGCAAAACAAACGCGCTCGTTAGCGCGAGGCTCGGGGAGTACCTCCTTGGGCGACGACGCGCGGACGAGCAACTGGTCCGCGGGTGGCAGCATTCCCTCCTCGCGAAGCTTGTCCAGATGTGCCTCCTTAATGGTGGATTTCATCCAATCGCCGTCGCTCTTCTTGTGGTCGACGGCGGCGCAGATGCGCCAGCCGCAGTCTTCTTCCCCTTCAGAGCGGCCGCGTCGGCCACGGGCGCGTCGGCAGCAGCAGCCTTTCTCTTTGGCGCCATGGCAGTGGTGGCTAAGGACAACAGCAGGAGCTCGGACGCAAGAACAATGGGGCAGCGAGAGGAAGACGATGAAGCAGGGGCGGCGCGCAGAGCAAATGGCAGGTAAAAATAATGCCAGCGCCGTTCCCCCTATTTACCACAAATCAAAAGCGATCACAACCGTTTAGATCCTAATCGTGCGTTACGCACGCAATCCCACCGTACACGTGGCAACCGCGGAGGGCAACCGTCGCCGGCCACTCCGCCCACTACGCACGCAAAAAGAGGAGCCATCATCACGCCTCCGTAAAAAGTGGGCCAGCGCGGTCAAATCAAGTCCAAACGGCACCGTCGTTCGGTCAGCGCTGCACAATGGGCCCACATACGTGTCACGTCCCATCCATCGCAGCATAACGCACGCCACCGCGTGTCAGGCAGCGCAGTCGCCAAAAAACATCATCCCTGACGTCATCGTAAGCGCTCTGATCAGAAATACATTCGAGTCCGCCCAACGCATATCGGTGACTCGACTGCCTTGTTTGGTTCGGGTGTGAAAAAGCAATGTTAAGGCAAAATTGGTCACTCGACCGTTCCTTAGACTGAGGCATATTACTCCCATCAGGAGCATATCAAAAAATTCTTCTACTGGAGATGCTCAAGATAAAATGATTTTGAGATTATCCTCCATTACAAGCAATACAGTATAATCTCGGGGGCTACTCCCATCGGGAGCACTGTCGTGCACCCGATAGAATTACGGCAAAAATTTCTTCGATTAACATATGCAAGGTAAGAAGATTTGAGATTATCCTCCATTGCAAGCAATAAAGCACAATCTCGGTGGCTACTCCCATCGGGAGCGCTGTCACGCACCCGATAGAATAACGACAAAGTGTTAGTTGACAAAAAGCTCGACTGAGTTCATATACAAAATCATACTCGAAACATTCCCGAGTTGCGTCCGCCGCAAATACTTCGGATGATGCATGCATAGTGCAAAGGTAAGACCTGCCGAACTTTCGAGCTGGGCTAAGGACCGTTCCAGCAACGTCAATCCTTATGCTTTCCGTGTCAGCAGACATGATGAAAAATCCTGACGGACGCGTTGGGTAAAATTCGAAGCTATACTACAGATCGACTCAGTAAGACCTCCGCGGCCTAGTCGAATCTGACCAGTTTGTTCCAGATTCGAGTCCGGGGACTCGAGTTTGATTGAAAGCTAGTAAGGTTTTACCCGAATGTGTAGTTAACCAGTCCCGATCCGTCGAGTGTACTGTGCCTGCTAAGCTATTATCCCTTGATCATCATAAGCAAAAACCACAGTCGATGAGATACTCGACATAGCCAGCATGTGCTATTCATACAGGAATTCCAATTATAATATACAAAATACAAAGCATATGACGTGCACTTACGAATGAGTCCATGCCCGATTCTTTGAGTCAGACAAGTACTCAGGGGCTACTGACGAGGATATACATCTCGGGTACCCTACCATAAGGGTATCTGGTGCACGTATCGACTAAGGCCCAGTTATCAAGAGCCTACATGAAGCCCATGACGAAAGGCCCAACAAGATGGAGTACCCTCCAAGATTAGACATAGGCGTAGTCGGTTTATACTTTCCTTACATGTAACAGGGTCGGTTACGGACTCTCGAGACCCAGCCTCTTATAAAGGCTGGGAGGGCCGTCGATCCTGGTCAAGCAATACTCGAACCACCAAAGCCCTAGCGAGATCGACATCTCGCCGGAGCCTCCCTGTAACCGCATAATCTCACACAATCAATACCAGACAAGCAGGAAGTAGGGTCTTTACCTCCACCCGAGGGGCCTGAACCTGGGTAAATCTTTGTCTCTGCTTGTCAGCCGACGAAACTACCAGTACTACCACGTTCTCTCCCCATAATCTCAACCCTAGGTCCTAACCATGAGATTTGATGAGTTAACCCCTCGTCAGTGCATATGGTTTCGGATCGTTGAAACCAACGGATAACGGCGGTGGGTGACATGAGCACTCTCGATATACCATTAAAGTTAGGTGAATCTCGTTGATCATCTTCCTCGGACCAGAGCAGAGCATGCCCGCTCCCTTCGGATATGTCTTCTCTCTATTGTGTTGTTGAAGTCGGCGAACAAGCTTGTGGCAGACTTGGCCGATGTAACACGTTTGGAGAATAGTTTAAAAAACTGGACCGGCGACCGAACCAGAGGGGGTCTCGGTTCGCGGTTGACCGGTTAGACCGCCAGTTCGCTCGGTTCAATTTCTGGTTTTAAAAAGAAAGAATAGTGAAGAAATATTAATAATCTGTTCGAAAATCTAAAGTATTTAATCAGTACATGTACTACACTACTACTATGACACAAAAATGCATAAGAGCAGTTGTCTAGCGCATTGCCGCCTGTGCGCCCTGCAGGAGGGTGCGGGTTCGATTCCTACCTTACGCAGTATATTTTTTCAGCGTTTAAGCGAATATTTGGTCGGACTGGCGGTCCGTTAAGTCCCAGTTTTAACCGCGGTTCAGCCGGTTTTTTCCGATTCGACTGCGGGAACGATCCAGTGCGCTTAAAAAGCCGCTGAGGGCTCGGGTTCCGGGTCCGGTTCAGGTCCGGTTTTTTCAACTAAGGTTTGGAGTGATCTTGATGATGTTAAAGCAAAGTCTAAGTCCTCCGACTGTGAGCGCGGTGGATAATGTATGATGACGCCGCTTGCTCCCGTGGTTTGCTTCCTGCTTGTGTCGTTTAGCCATCCTTCTCGGCGTTTTGATCAAGCCCGGATACTTTCGGTACATAACAATTGAGGAGTGAAGCAACCCGAAATCTACCATAAACTTGAGAGTGACACGCTGTGTCCGAGGGCTGCTATTCTCCACGTTTTGCGGCCCTGAACTGGCGCGCGGTACAGTCTGTACAGACGCCCACCTGCAGCGGGTGGGTTGGGTCGCGGCACAACAGGTATTTCCTCTTCCTCGTTTTGCTTTTCCATTGTTAAAATTCAAACGTTTTTAAAAAACCCGAATATTTTTCAAACTGAGTTTTTATATAAAATCTGATTACTTACAAAACTGAGCATTTTCAAAATCTGAACATTTTTCCGAAATCTGGACGTATTTTTGAAAATATGAATGTTTTTAAAAATTTGAAATAATTTCAAATTTAAATAGATTTCAAATTGATCAATTTTAAATTGTCATTTTTATCTTAATATTTTCACAATTTGAACGTTTCATATATTTAAATTAAAAACTTGAACATGTTTAATTTCAAATGTGAACATTTTCAAAATCTGAATTTTTATAAAACGAATGATTTTAGAATTTGTAAGTTTTTTAATTTGAACAGTTTTTAATATGAACATTTTTTGAATATGAACAGATTTTTTTTGACTTTGAACATATTGTAATTTGAATTTTTTTGAATAGGAATGTTTTGAAAAAACTAAAAGTTTCAATAATCCGGGCATTTTTCAATTCTAGACACTTTTTAAAAATGAAAAAAATTCAAAGCCCGAACGTTTTTTAAATTGAAGAATTTTCAAATTTAACATTTTTATCTAATCATTTTTCAAATATGAATGTTTAAAAAATTAAACATTTTTAAAAATCTGTACATTTTTTAAACCGTGAACAGCTTTTAGTATTGAATATTTTCACATATAAAGATTTTCAAAATCTAACATTTTTTAAATTTGAACATTAAGAAAATTATAAAACACAATATAAAGTAAAAAAATAGAAAAAAGAAACATAAAAGGAAGAGAAAAAGAAATAAAAAAGAAAAGAGAAAGATCGAAATAACTGAAAAGGCAAAATGGGTCGACCCAGTCCGTCGCGGGGGTGTGCGGCACGAGCCTCCCGCACCGCAAGGAGCGGAAAATACGATTTAGCGTGTGTTCACGCGTGCAGGTGTTTGTTGTTCACTATCCATGGGCCACGACATCATATTCATGCAAGATCGAGACTCCCCGCCCTCAATAAAAACAAATCCAGAGTCCGCTGTAAAAACAGAATGGAAGCCCCTACAATAGAATAGCAGTAGTTTCTCATGGGCTGTCGCCGCCCATGAACCTTGACTGCTCCTCCTAAAAGTCAGTCGGCGTGAGTTCCACGAAGGTAGCCCATGCCCGATCTCCCATAGCTTTCGTGCTGTGAGGCATTATACAAATGCTAAATAAACAAATGGTTTTGCCCGCCAAATTTTTTTATAGTAAAGCCGAAGTAGGCAAAAAGGCGGGAACACTATGTTATTTCCATACTTAGCGAATTTTCTTAAAGAAGCAGGAAGAGGCAATATTATACGAACGACTATATCAAACAAACCGTGTGCTAAATCTCATCATCACACATGATTGGATTAAGAAACTCGTGTGTGATAGTTAACGCTTACACGACTAAACTAGCTTAACCGTGTGCGATAATAACGCTTACATAGAATGTTCTTAACTAATATCATGGATAATATATTAATATTTTTGAACAAAAGGCATGTGAGGCTCTTGTAATATGTCATCGTCGTCCTCATCGGCCTCCTCAGCCTAGCGCACAGCCGTTATGGCCCCCTCAGGCTCGAACTCAGACTTCTCGTCCTCGCGCTCAGCCAACTCCCACGGCTCGAGACATGGCGAGGAATCCTCTGGCGTAGCTGTTGCCGTCGCCGCCTTCTGTGATTCCACGGTGGAGCTGCTGTGTTCACTAGGAAGTACGACGGCGAGCAGCATTTTATAGGCCGAGTAAGTTGGCTCGTCGCTAACGTGTGGCCACCGAAGGAGGCGAGAAGGCTCTACACGCATTGAACGAAAACTGATGAGGCAAGTCATATTACACACGATCAACATGACATGCACCTTGTGTGGTACTACACAAGAGTGCTAACGGTTTCGTCTTTCTAAACGTGTGTGATTTATAGCACGTGGTTTCGAAAATAAAAGCGTATGCGAACCTTTGGCTGTCGAACACCGTTCGAAGCCTTACAGACGGCCTTAGTTTCTATGAGTAATCGATAAGGGATAACACACAGAAAAAGGTCATACATGTGCGATTGTTGGGTTTTAATTGCTCACTCTATACTAGTGTATCAAGATGTACGTCTTCGTCTCTTCCATTGATTTTTTTTTGTTAATTAATTCTGGCTCCATCTCTCGATGGCGCGTTGTCCGTGTCCCTTAGCTCTTTAGAACTCGTTGGGAAAGGCGTATAGATTTGATGTGATATAGACATGGATCCAATTAAAATCCTCATGTTACACAACTGGACAAACCACAAGCTGTAAAAAGTCTTTTGGATCGTAGAATAAGTTAAGCACATAATGATAGATAAATGGGTGTCTAGATGACACAACAATGTAGAGAAAACCCCGCACCACGATCCTATGGATCCGTGCCATCCCACGGTTCAATTGTGATGCGAGTGGACTGCGCATACCGGCCATGTCGAGTCTGATCCTTTTTTTTTCATGCCACCCCATGACCAGATCAGACCTAACGGCTAGAAAACTAACACTGCAATAACTGAATTTGCATACAGGCGACATTCCAAGTTATATCTGCTAACTTTGAAACAAATTGAAGAACACAAAAGGTTTATTCGACAACACATATACCTTATTGTCGCACCTCACAGTTGAGAGCCACTTTAAGCTCAGATCTTGCATAGAAGAACTTGAGCACCGTACTGGGGTTGGAGGGTCATCACACTCATCGGAGCATGGACATAGGATGGAGAGACATCCAATGCAAACCGCTGGAGGACCATGGCAAGCGCCAGCTTTGCCTCAGACATTGCAAGATTTTGGCCAACACATATGGTAGGGCCCAACCCAAAGGGCAAGTACGCGCCGAGGTGATAACTCTTGCCCTCTGCAAACCTTGACGGATCAAACTCCTCTGCGTTAGCGCCCCATATGTCAACATCGCGATGAATGTGCATAATAGGCACATTGACCTGCGTGCCGGCAGGGATGTCGAGGTTGCCCAACTTGATATCCCTAGTGGCTGTCCTGTTGACAAACACAGCTGGAGGATAGAGCCTCATGGTCTCCTTCAACACCATATTCACCTGATATCATGCCAACATAGCCAAATTGTTATTCACTACTCCATCATTTCCAAAATAATCGATGTTCTAATTTTATCCTAAGTGAAATACTTTAACTTTGACCAAAGTTGTAAAAAATATATCAACATCTAAAACACCAATTTAGTTTTATTACATCAATCATACAATACATTTTTGTAGATTTAGCATTGTGGATATTGACACATATTCTAATAAGTACAATCAAACTTAGAAAAAAATGATTATTTTGAAATAAGCAAGTATGTTTCGATGAGGAGAAAGCATCAAGAATATAAATGGATGTAATATTCCGTAAAATAAGTAGGACTCACAATTTTGAGACCTCTCAGGTTATCCGCACTTGGGTGCTCATACTTTCCGCACACTTGATAGACTTCATCACGAGCCTTGTCTTGCCATTCTTTATGCAATGCGAGAAGAAGTGTCGCCCATGTCAATGCATTTGCGGTACTTTCTTTACCGGCAAAGTAAAATGTCTTGCACTCATCAATGATATCTTGGATTCCAATATTTAATTTGTTTTCAGTTTTGCTGGCTGATAGCATCAAGCCAAGGAAATTTTTCGATTCTTCACACTTCTCTCCATTGATCTCAATCAATTTACGCAGAGAACTTTGGATTTCCTCGTTTAGGAAATGCCTTCTTCGGTTCTTCTTTGTTGGTAAAAACCTAAGAAAGAAAGCGGTCATATTCTTTTACCTTCAAGTGCAAAGTTTGATTGAAGAGCATGAGTAGCAACAAAGAGAAGCAAAATCGTCTTTATGAATGTAGAAGGCAAGGAACATGTAGGAGGAACTACATGTTTATTGATAGAGATGAAGTGGTGACCCAATACCAAGTGTACGAGTTAATCTCACCTGAACCCAGGAAAATAGAAGGTTCTCATTGCAAGGATGGCGAACTGTATTTGTTCTTCTTGCAATTGAAAAATCCGCTTTCCTTCCTCATAGTTGCTTCCAAATGCCACAGAAGAAATGACAGTCGCAGTCCAAGCATGGAATTCTTTATATACATCGATCTCAAACTCAGTTCGGGTTTCTCCTTGGATTTGCCATTTATCTAGCATGGATGAGGTGATAGAACATATGTCTGGTATCCAGCCCTACAAAGAAGCGACAATAACTTGCATTATCTAGAGCAGCAGTAGCGTTGATCACTTGTTCGTGGAAGAGAAGAAACATATAGAGCTAGCATGCATAGGTAAAGAATTCAAGAAACGCCTCCGATCCTCACCTTGACCCTGTCCATGAAGAAGGCGGGCGCGATGAGACGGCGGCGGTGCACCCATGCTTCCCCGTTGAGCCCCAAGAGCCCATGGCCGATAAGCTGTTTAGCGAGCGGGTTGCCGCCACCGCTGGAGCCAGCCTTCTGGAAGGTCCCCGTAGAGTCGTTGAGCACGGCCTTGGCGACGTCCGGCCGGAGACGACCAGCCGCGGCAGGGGCCCTAGCCAGAACACGAATGGCCAGCCGTAGCGCGCCGGCCACACACGGTACTGTGGCGCGACGCGGCCGACGATGTCGTGGTGGAAGGAGGCGAGCGGCGTGGCGTAGGCGGCGCGGAGCAGGGCGCCGAAGTCGAGCCCGTTGCCAGTAAGGAATCTGCGTGGGGGTCCCCGAATGCCCTGCCGGCGTAGGCGGCGCTCAATGCGGTGCGGAACCCACAGGAGGGAGTGGACCAGGCGGAGCACGTAGGCAAGCGCCGGGAGGAGAAGGAGGAGCAGGAGGAGCAGGAGGAGTGGGAGGGCGGCCATCGCTTACTGCTTGGCGAATGAATGGAATGGGTTTTTGCTCAGGATCGATCTCATATGTAGAAGAAGAACCAACAGAGGAGTTGATTCTCGCCATTACTTGTTGATTCGCTCCTTGATTCGCTCACATAGTCACATGTCGTTTCTGTATTTTTTTTAGAGCAAATCCTTCCTTCTTGATTCGCTCCTTTGATTATCTCCCCACTCCCCTCTGTTGAGAATGTCCAAACGAGAAGCAACAAACGAGAAGCAGAGCGGCCATCGCTTGCCACTTGGAACGAATGGAATGGGGTTTTGCTCGGATCGATCTCACATGGAGAAGAGGAGTTGATTCTCGGCCTCGGAGCATGTGGCCGGCCATTACTTCTTGATTCGCTCACTGTCATATCTGAATATTTGTAGAGCAATGCCCCTACTCTCCCCACTCCCCGCTGTTGAGAATCTCATCAAAGATCGCTGGTATGGTAGCCGCCTAGAATATGTGAGCTCCAAACGAGAGCGCTAGTAGCTGCCCACATTCCGGCGAGATGCTCTTCTCCCCGCATGCGCTGGTTGCCTGGTTTCCATTCCCTCTAGCCAGATCAATCCCTACACCTACAGGATGATTACCATATTCCGGTTGGTGCTTGTGATTTGCACTACGGCCTGATGCATCAAATGAATGATGGGTTTATTTTCCGTCTCATAATCTCAAGCGTTTCCTATGAGAGGGAGACTAACATATATGTATAAAACTATTTTTTTGAAATGATGTATAAAACTATTGGCATATAGAATACCCGCAATTTGCACTAATATTCAGAAAATGAAATGCATGTGCCCTATACTTAGAATCGGATGAATTCATTCTAACCAAATAGGGTTGCTTGCCAAGCAGTCGTTGTTTCAAGGATTACTTTGGTACCTTTTTAGATCCTTCCTTGCAGTCTTCCCATTTTAGCATCCAATTGAGCCTGCTAATTCTAGTTTTCTCGCGTATTGGGCCGACATGGACTTATATATTATCTCTACTTTTCAGATCAAACTGAGGAATGGAAATTTGGTTGGATCGATGACTACCACGTGAAAATTCCAACTCGAGATGTACGCTTGAGAGCTCATACTAGCACACACACACACACAAAAAAAAACACCGGCCGGCCGGCCGGCCGGTAGCTGCATCGATCTGATCTGTGATAAATTGTTGCAATAATGCTACAATTTAATATCTGTGAATAAATAATCTTGTATGATTAAGTTGGGTGCAGTGAATACCAAAGCATAATCATGTAGACGCTTCCTGAAGTTGTTTTTAACACTATTACTACATGTTTCGTGAGACTATTTCTGCATTCTCAGTTACTCAACAACACGTGGATGATCTGTTGCATATACTTCTCTGAGATTTCAGTGGTAGTGGTATTCACTTGGATGATCTGATATAGAGATTTCCTTTTGGGTGTATGAAATACTTATGTATACTTCCAAAAATTGTAGTATAGGGTGTTTGAGAGGGGTTAGCGAGTCACACTTTTGATCGGTTAGGTAAAACATATTTGATAGTTTTTTGTCACACTTTATATTAGATGTATCAAATACTTGATTAGCATGTAGTCTGCAACTCTGCATACTGGAAAAGGGTGAACTAAGAGCATCTCCAACCACGATGGGCAAATTTGGCCCCCAAACTGTCCGCGGTCACGTCCGGACGTGACCGCGGACAGTGACCGGACCGCCCCTTAAAGTGGTCTCCTCCAACCGTGTCCCCAAAACCTCCCCAAATTGTGGGGTCATTTGCTTGTGATTGGTGGAGAAGGAGAGAGAAGAATCAACGAATGATAAAACAAAGGAAAGCGGACGCGTCCGGTCGCCCCCAAACCCAAGGCAAATATGAGGTGAGTTTGGGGTGTGCTGGACAGCCCGGACGTATAGGAAGAGTTTGGCAACCGCGGTTGGGTGTGTGTTTTTACCCCAAATCGTGCCCGGGCTGTCCGCCCGGACATTTGGGAGCAGTTTGACAACCGCGGTTGGAGATGCTCTAAACATGTGTTCTCGTAAACAAAAATATATTTAGTACCATGTCGATGGTCTGTCACAGAGATTCTCTATCGGGCGTGAAAATACTTCTTTAGACTCACGTGAGTAGTGAGATTACCTCTTAGGTGCATAGCGTACTCCTTTGTGCTTTCAAAAAACTGATGTGTTTGATGTTAGAGAAGGGCTAAAAATCAAGATATGTGATACAGAAATTGGTACTCCCTCCGTTCCAAATTAGATGACTTCCATTTGTCCACATGCGGATGTATTTAGACATGTTACAAGTATAGATGCTTTCGCATGTAGACAAATGAAAGTCATCTAATTTGGAACGGAGGGAGTATGTCCTGGTCACGCTCTTGTGTTTCTATCGAATATTTAAACAACCTCCAGAACATAGTTATCATGTTTCACGGAAAAAATATAAGAAAGTAAAATGGATGGTGGCACCCAGTAGCAGATCTAAGTTACTTTGCTGGTCGTGTTAATAGGGGAGGGTTGTTCGCTGTTGTGTTTTATGCATGCTCGCCAAAATCCCCTTTTAAGATAATTCTAGCACAGATTACTTTGGGAACATCATAAAAACTATATTATGCCTTCGATCCTAATTGACTTTTATATATAGGATGATTTCAGCTTGCTCTATTCGAAGATACATTGTATACTGAAAACTATAAGAGAGGTCCTAACTGTCTATGGTTTGTGTTGTCGCTTGAAATATAATTCAGTAGCATCTTACAAATGGTAGTCTGAAGGAGTTGCCTCCGGTTCGTCTGACAGTTAGAGCACAGGTCGATGATACCTCGGCGCAGCGTCACATCAAAAATACAATGATAGTATGCATTGGCGATAAGCCCCAAAAAGAGTTCTTTTATTCTGTCGTGCCAGGCCTTTGTGCTTACTGTTCACTTTTGCTTGATCTTCCTGTTAATTCCTTGATGTGTTGTGGTGTGAGGAAAACATACTTTCCTGTCACTCCCAGGGCCTATGTATTCTGACGAGAGAGAGTACCTATATTAGATATTATGTTCTCATGATCTTCAGTCCGGGCAGCTACCGTATTACCATGGAGTTATTTAATTCGGATGGAATGAATCTATAATGTTGGGTTTCTTTCTGTTTATGTTTGTAGTATAGCCCTATGAAGCACAAAGCTTGCCCGAGTGATCAATCACAAATTTATACTACTCCCTCCAATCCGTAAAAACAGTCGGAAGTTGTTCATACGAATTGTGATGTTCATGTTGTTTGCCCACGACACTTTTAACGAATCGGAAGGAGTATTATCTGGTGTATCCATACTAGCCTAATGGGCCAATACTCGAATAACTGACTCACTTTCACTCATTTTTGTAGTAGCTAGAAGTGTCACTGGTCAAGCCCTGAAAATAATCTTGGAGAATTGCTTTGCTTTAGGTTTAACAGAAAATCCTCAAAACTAACCGATTAGTTGACTCGGCCATGCCAGTAAAAAAACGTCCGGTTTGGCGTGGCCACGTCGGACTGCAACTGGGACCACTGGTCAGAACAGGGTCAAACATAAAAGAGGGTAAAAAGTGGAACAAAGTATGTTAAATCGGGTAGTTTTAAGGATTTTCTACTAAATTGGGTAAAAGTTGTCACAAATTTAATCTTAGGGGGTAAAATATGAGTCAGTTGGAAGGACAATAACTCAATAAGGCTTTGTTCCGCTTTGGCACTGCAGTGTCTTTGATACAGTATTCCGAGTCTTCTCTTTGAGCTACTGTGGATGATCATGTTAGGATTATCTTCGACAATACACGTAGCTACCTACATTCCTATATAAGTGCAGGGCAGCACATTGCTTAACTGCAAATTGGTGGTTACAGTAAATTAATGTACAAGCATTTGTCCCTTGTCCAAAGCCAATACTCTATTTGTATAATGATTTTTTTTCAGTCAACATTTAAAAAGAAATCATGTCACTTGTATTTTGGCTGAAGGTATACTCCTACTGTTTTTATATTATGACACATTTAAAAAGAAATTCTGACACTTGTATTGCCCCAGATGGTTTGTAGACATTTCATAGTTTTGTAATTTGAAGGAAGATAGTGCAGTGCTACTCTGTGCTCTCCACAAACCTTTCTCATTAATTTTTCCAAGTTTGCACTGCCACAGGAAGAACTGTATGCACCGCAACACTAGCTGATAACATACTTAGTCCTTACTGTCTTCCCGAAGAGAACAACTATGATCTGATACTTCTGCATATATGACAGATTACACGTGTGTTTTTGGCGTGACACCAAAAGAGAGAACCTTAAGATTATATAGACATGTTTCCTGCTCCCGATGGATTTTAATAAGCTCGAGCCAGCCGCTTTTAGTGGTCTCCATGTGTCCATGAGCCTATTCCCTACCTATGTCACATAGCAACAATTCAGATCATGCAAGTAAAAAAAACAATTCAGATCATGTGTTCTTCTGTTAAAAAAAAGATCATGTGTGCTGACAGTCAAGGCTACCTCTTCATATTAGTGTTTACCAATGAGCATGTTGTTGTCCGTAAACATTCTTCTCGGTGTCATGTAAATTATGATAGACCATCCATTTACTTGTGGTTGCAAAAATAGACCTCATTCAGAAATAATTTGAAGTCTGATATGTTCACCCTGATTTCAAATTAGTGTATAATCTAAAGCATAGTTGTATTCTATAAAATATGAGTTAGATTCTTTTACATATGAAGTCTGATGCCATAGTTTTTGTAGAGAAAAGTATGCCAAGACATGGGTAATTCGAAGTTGCGACCAGGAGCATGGCCAACTACAATTTTAAATGGAAAATAAATCTAATAATTTTAGACATGTACGTGTTCCTGCCTTTTGGGAGCCTACAAATTTTCTTGGTGAAGGGGTGCGGGCAGTGCCCGCCTCCATTTCTGCCTTCTAAATTCTAATCCAATTTCATTTCTGACTAGACATGGTTTTTTTTTTTTTGTGTTTTCTGAATATGAAGTGCAGTAGTTTGCCTCCCTTTTTAGCTTAATCCAGTGTTATGGTTGTACAGCTGTGCAATGTCAGTAAATATTTTTTTGTCGTTTTTTTTTCAAGAGTACGCAATTGCTTGCCTTAGTTTTATGGAAGGCATAATGTTGTTTTACAAGAACTGCTCAAACAGATTGGAAACAATCTCGAACAATACACCCCACAAAGAAACTAGAGGAACTACTCTACTTCTATTGGTGGATCTCCAACACCAGGTCCGGCCCGGCTCCAAAGCTTCATGTCTTGTATCATCATCTTCGTTGCATATCTGTCTGAGGTTGCCAAAAATTCTGGCATTCCTCTGCTTCCAGAGCCGCCAGCAGATCAGCGTGACCCAAGTGTCCATACTGCGCTTGCTCTTCTTGTCCATGGCGGCCCTTTCACCTAGCCCCCATGGCTCCAGCCTATTTGTATGACTGGGAATGCTGAAGTAAGCTGCATCCGTTGTAGCATGTGTACCAGATCGACCTTGAATATATGCATTCCATCAGGATGTCATCTATGGTGTCCTCTCCTTGCAGGCAGAGGTGGCATTGATCCACCCTCGTTTTCAAGCCATGCTGAACCCGTCACTCCGAGGTCCAGATTCTGTACCTGAGAACAAGCCAGATGAAAATCATGCATTTGAGTGCCGCCCAGATTTTCCAAACACATTTGTCCCTGACAGAGCATGTCGTATGTCGATTTTGCCGTATATTGCCCTGTTGGTGACTAAAGCCAAGAAATGGAATCCTCTCTCTCTCTATGTGCATCCCCTTCCACAGAGTTCACCTTCGCCCATAGGTGTACTAGCTTCTTTTGAAGTAAAGGGATCACTCCCCGATTTCCATTAAAAGAAACCATGTTCTACAGATATCCACCACAACACCGACCCATCCATATTACAGGAAAAAAGTCCCACAATCTACCAAGAGCTGAAAAAGAAGAAGAAAATACACTGCAGGTGATCCTCGCTTGCACTTCTAAGCTTAGCCTCCCAGTCTTGGTCTCCACGAAGTCCATCCCCTTGCTCCTCTGAAAATTTCTTCACCGACACGCGCCAGTCTTGCGCCCGTTCGCAGTTCCAACTTTACGTCCTCCGACAACTGCAAATTTGCCCACCAATCAATCCAATAACAAACACGGCGAACAACTTCAATCGGCTCAGATGGCCACTTTTTCTCAAAACATGCTAAGTTCCTAGTTTCCAAAGTCCCCCAAAGTACTGTGGTCACTTTTTTCTTTTGTTTCCTACCAAAATTTTCCAACCAGTCTGGTAGACAATTTTGAGCATCCACAACCTAGCAATTAATTCTAGTCACAACACTTACTGTGTTCCACACATATCTAGCCAACGAGCATTTGAAAAAAAACATGATTAATGCTCTCATCCTGTCCGCAGAATAGACAAGGCTTCTCACAATCGCCTCCTCTTTTTAACAAAACATCCCGGGTGAGCATGCTTTTTTTCAGAACCAACCATGAAAGGTCTTAACTCTTAGTGGAATCTTAAACCTTCCACACGAACTTGTAAGGAATCTCCCCTACAGATTGCATTGCATAATAGAAATATTTCACATAAAACATTTTAGAGGATGATAAGAGCCACACCAGTTTATCTTCCACCTCCGACAAACTAACCGACTCACAACAAGCCATGAGTTGTGTCCATTCATTTAGTTTTGGTCCCACTAGAGCTCGTCTAAAAGATAGAGTTCCGATGCCGGCACCAAAGCCTAGGGAATTGGGTTGCAAAACAATTATCCGAGAACCAATTATCCTCCCAGAATCTTGTTTTAGCTCCATTTCCTATCTCAAACTTGCAGCACGAATGAAACAGAAGCTTTATTTCCATTAACCCCTGCCAGAAATGGGAGTCTCCATTTTTATGAGAACAAAAACCAAAAGTGGTTTTCTTAAGGTATTTGTTCTATATAGGTGTACTAGCTGGCCAATGGTTTAGAGCGATACAACCCCTGTCAGGTCCTGATCCTTTGTCGGGACTTTAGTGCTGGACCATGCACCCTCGCCACTTTTGCCGTCGTGTACCGCTGCAAAATAGCGGGATTTTTCGGCGTCACTATAATCTGGCAGCAACATTTTGGTTACTGCATTCTAATATATTAAATACTAGGTCAAGTATTACAATGAGTGGTTTTGGCTTATGTCATCATTTTTCTGAATTGATAAATTAATGTTTATACTTATTTTTTCCTTTGCCCAATTGGCGATTCAATGTTTTCAACATGGGTTTCACTTTGCATGGAAGTTTTATGATAAAATGAATTTATACAAAGTTATTTCTTTTAAGATGTCGTATGTTGTCCTCATCCTCTTTCGCGGTACCTATAGCTGCATATCGCAAAGTTAAATGTTTATCTCTAAATTATTCTATTAATTCCAGTGTTGTTACCATTTATACCATGTTTTTCCTTCTTACACGTATGGATAGACCATGATATGGTTTGAAGAAACCATTTCAAATCTTTGGCTATAGGCAGGGTGTTCCTATGGGTAGCACTAAGGCCTTGTTTACTTCTGGGTATTTCTAGGGTTGGGAAGTTTGGGGATTGGAGGGGATTTGGTGAAACCCTCCCTTTCACCCAATCCCCACATTTTCCCCCAAATACCCTTCCCCAAAAATACACTAGCATGACCTAGAGTTTTCAATCTAGGCAAAAATAAAGTGGTTGGTGGGGATATTTATGGATTATCCCTTACAAAACCGGAGTAGTAAACGATTTATTGGGGATTTTTCGGGATTTTTCGGGATCCGGGATAATCTCATCCGATCCCCTAAAATACACTAGAAGTAAACAAGGCCTAAGGAATTACCCGCTCCTTTGTGTATTCTTGTTTATTGATAGTTGGGTCGGATTATGCCATTGGGCTCCAAAGTGAAGTCATGGCTATGGAGATATTGTTTTTTAAACTTTTACTTTATAACTTATGAATAAACAGTCTGGTTACATTCTCAGCGATCACGCCCTCCACGCAGGGAGGACTTGATCCAATCAACATTTGCCCACTCAACACACTACTACCCAGCCTAGCTAAAATGTGAGCAGCCTCATTTCCAGTTCTGTTCACTTTACCTACTCCCACACTTTGCATATACTCAAGTAACACTCTGATATCAGCTACTATGCCACAAATAGTCGGTTTGTTCTCACCTACACCATTTATCTGAGAAACCAGGGAACCACAATCGCTCTCCAGGTGAACTGGACCAGAGTACACGGGTAAAACAACTCTCAATCTCTGCAAACCAGCTACAGCTTCAGCCTGTAGTGCAAAAGGGGATGCGACCCCAAGCTGACACAATCACATTTTCATCACTATTTCGAAGAATACCACCCCATGCACCTGTATTATTTTCCCCCGAGAAGCTCGCGTCAAAATTTAGCTTAGCCCAATCTTTGATATGGTGGTCCTCCTTTATTTGATTGCGTCAGAATAACAATTCTTTGATATGGTGCTCCTCCTTTATTGTCGAAAGAATTTGCAATATGTTTCCTGTTATCCCGAGAGCTTTCTTTTCACGTGAACATAATATGCAATGTCAAAATAGTTTTATGAGAATATGAGTTACCATGGTAATGGATAGGTATTTGGGTACATATGGTTGCAACATGCCACGTTTTTTATTCTTGACCTATTATTTTCTGCTTTGTCGAGTTGCTATGGAGCTTCATGCCATATCATGACGAGCATTTCATTTTGTTAACCCTGCCGCACTATTTGCACTAATAAGTTGTACTGCTTTGATTGTGTGCCAATACTTTTGCTTGCACTTTATGTGATTGGACAGATTATACGAGTGGATTGCCCTTCAGTCCACAAAGCACTTTATGCGACCAAACTTCAAAACATGTGAACCACCTGCTCATGCAATGCCCTTTCTCACTTGAATTTTGCTTCAGATTGTGTCAAGCGAAGGGGGTAGTGGTTTGGATCCTACAAACCAAAATACAATCCGGTGGCAGCGATTGCGATTATGCTAATGAGGAAGGTGTTGCTAGAAAGGAACGCGAGACTTTTGGCCGTAAGAATGCAACTCTGGAACGAGTGTTACATGTGGCCTTAGATGGGTGAAGAGAAGTCAGGCTTTTAATTCAGTGGTGTTGGCTTGTAATCAATTTTGTAGTTATACTCTCTTCCAGTCTTAATCAAATGACAATCAACTTTTGGTTTTATGTTCTTGAATAAAATACTTGTGGCTGCACTTATCATGTGTTACTTCCGTTTTCATTATAAGGTAGGTTGCCATTTTGTAGAGGTTAACACAACTTGTTGTGTTACTGAAATGGAAATTATTTAAAGCAATTACATGTTTTGCTATCCTGGGCATCATATTATGTGATGTGTTGGGTCTGCTTCTGCTACCGATACCGCCATATAGCGACATGCGTCAGCATTAAAACGAGATGACATTTATGGCTTAAACTCCGACTTGATTCTGCCAATTGTGCATGTGGCGCAACGAGTCAAATTAGATCGGGTCAGCGACGAGGACAAAAACACGGCAACGCCGGACACGGGATAAGAAGGGCAAAGGACAATACGACCTGTAAAAAAGGGTGTTGGTGGAAGAATCCCGATGATGGGCACAATCAGAGGAGCTGACGAAACCCTAACGGGAAGCCTCCGTAGTCCGTAGAGTATCGATGGTAGTGACATGAGTCACAGAAATATCAAAAGCAATAATATAGATGCAAAACACATAAAACATATGGCTAAAATATAGTAGTGTTGCCGCCATTGGCACAACAGGTCATATAGACTCCCATAAACATGAGAGTGTCCACGCGCGGGGGTGCCTGTTGTTCACTCTCCATGGGCAGCCGCATCACATGCAAGATCTCGAGTCCCCGCCCTCGACAAAAAAGAGAAAAGATCCAGAGTACCTATAAAACAGAACTGAAAACCCAACAATGCAGTCCTTACTCATGGGTTGTTGCTGCTCATGAACCTCCACTGTCGAAATGAAATATGGGTCGACGACTATCGCATGTTTTTTTAGGCTATCCCACTCCACGCCTACTGTATTTCCCTCCTCGTAACCCATCCATGATTAATCTTGCTGATGTCTCTCCTAGAAAATCCTGCAACTGCTACATTTTTTTGGGGAAACTGCTACATAACAAGCCTGCGAGCTCGGCACTCTCCAGTCCTGCTAATGCTGATGGTGCTACTCGTGAATGAACACATGGAGTAGTAATTAGTGTTGAACTGTTAATGTGAGCTTCGGGATTGATGACAAAATGCCTAGTCTCCCTGGCGCATACTGGTTTCCTTTTTTCACTACAAATCGACCACCTATCAGTACCACTGCTACTCAGACGACAGGTGCTACTCGATCAGCTCAGACAGGCCCATCTCGATCGCTGGTAGGAGACATGTAGCATCCAGGTTCTCGACTAGAGCTAGGTACAATGATTTGTTCTGCTGATCCCTGGCCGGCTTCTGCTCTGCTGGGTAACCAAACGACAGGCAGCGATGACAAAGACAGAGAGGCAGTGAGGTACATGTCCTCGCCACCGTAGGCTGCTCCTTATCCACCGATCATGAACACATATTGTCCAACTCAAACTAGTACTCCCTCCGTCCCAAAATAAGTGTCTCAAGTTTGCTCAAAAGTGGATGTATCTAGACATGTTTCATGTATAGGTATATCCACTTTTGAACAAACTTAAGACACTTATTTTTGGACGGAGGGAGTAGTAGTAGCTAGTACAAATAACGCTATTCGTGTTATTAGTAAGCCAGTAACAGAACATACGGGCAGGCCCCTGCAGCACATACCATGCCATGAAGCATGAGACAACAATGTGCTGCTGCACATTATTGCTGAAGATAATAAGACGTAAGTTACGTAGCAAGGCACTAGCTGTTCCATCCATGGCAGAAGCATATGGGGGCAGTGACTTCGAAATCACGGATAAACCTTTCGCAACCTTTCGTGAGTATCACGTTAGGGTAGTACCTAACTAACGACTGTTTGCTATCTGTTGTAATTCTAACTGATGGCGATCCAATCTGTGGACGCAGTGCTTCCTGTATCGGTATACGCCTGAGTACAAATAGAGTTCACCCGGCATCTCTTGGATGCACGGAACCAATTCCAATCTATTCCAAGTTTTCACAGTGACGACTGACGACACGTTCATGTTGTGTGCTGGCAGCTCAGGAACCTACTCCTTATGTTTCTAAATATAAGATGTTTTAATTTTTCTCAGTTTTCTCAGATATGTATGCATCTAACGCGTTTTAGTGTGTATGTAATCTATGTTGCAAAAGTTAAAACATCTTATAATTAGGAACATAGGGAGTACAGGCTTATTAAGATCCTAATCGACGCGCCCTGCATGGTGGCTGTGTCCCCTCTCGTGTGTTACGTACGTAGTACATCAAGCTGTAACTTCAGATTGGTTCTCGCCTTCCCTGTTCTCATTGATGACCTCTGAAACTTCAGATTTTTAATTAGTATGTTTTGCATCAGTACCGAGTAATTTGCGTCGTCACTACTTCATATAGAAGTAGAACACCTTCAACACTTCCACCACAAACTTCGTACCTTGCGTGATCCTTTTCGTTCTTTCTTTCAGAAACTTGGCAACATGCATGGTATTTGAACAGCATAATGTAAAAATCATCAAACGAGGGAATGGACAGTGAAGCCTTGCCTCGCTGGACTGCTCTGTTTCTCTTTTGGAAACTTGCCTCGCTGGAGAGTTGCAAACCCACGGTTCGGACAAAGCAGCAAGCAGTACGCCCATCAAATCGTCATATATACTCCAATATGGTTCTGGTTCGTGGAGCCAATCAGGCTGCAGTTTTGATTCCGATACCTGCAACTGCAAGCGGACAAGGACAATAATCCCGACCCCTCCCATCTTTCTGGCAGCCATGCTGACTGATGCCACGCACTCTACATTTTGGCTCTCCTGTTCTTGAGAGGACGAAGGAGCCTGACGGCCTGCATAAAATTAAAATTTTCCCCTGCCAAGCAGTAAACAGCTGTAAAGCCAATGCGAGTGCGGCTCCATACCCTCTGTATGGGCTGCTGGTTACAATTGTTTTAGCCATCACGGTATCCGTAGCAGATGAGATCCCTTCGGGAATGGCGACACTGAAATGCTCCACACCGCCGCAGCGTACGGAGCATGAATGATCGGCATGGAGTTGGAGATGCCCTAAACGATGGTCGTGGTTGCCTGGAGATTGTCCGTCGACGCAAAGCTCCAAGGGATCCAGAATGTTGGTTGGTGGCGCAACCAGGAGCCCGATCTCCCAGCAGCATCTAACTGGAATCTCAAGCGAATTGTCATCGTCCGGCGGCCGTGTTCTCGTCAAAACGACATCGACAGCGAATCAGCTTCTCCAGGGAATTGTCCGCCGGCCGGTTGAGTGCAGTGCATGTGTTCCCCGATGGTTCCCGCCAGGTTTCTTGCGTGGAACGGGAACGTAACCGAACAGTTTCCGAATTTGCCATGTCCAGTTCGAATCAACTTAATTTGGAGCTAAACACCGAACTTGCCACGAAGGCACAAAGTACTACAAAGTGAGTAAGTTTTCTTTCTTTTGTGAGAAAGCGCCGCCTGACCTGCTATCGCATCCTTGATCAAGGAATTTCCACGGCAACGAACTAGGTTGTTAATTAGGATAACACGACGCATATATGCTTGCTAGTGACGGATATCTTCTTGGATAGATAGATATATAATAACCACGGTAGAGAAATGACGTTCTTTTCTTAGATAAGAACGATAATTAAACACGAGGCGGCGCAACGAGTTTCAAACGAAAACGTATGTGTGATATTCTTAGTGACGTGCATTGTAACCATAGAAAATGCATGGAGTAGCATTCCATCGGTACCTCGAACATTTGTAGTGGAGCAGTATCTACACGGAGACGCGGCGCCAAGTGGTCTGCTTGGTCAAGAAGATATTGAACACTAGACTCGTTTTGCTTGCACCCATGGATATCGCAATTTCATGCCTTTCTACGGTTTGTCCTAAAGCATATATGCGTTCAATAAAAACTGAAGCATATGTAGGTAGGGATGAAAACGGAGCGGATACGGACGGAACCGAGTGGCGCCACATTTGTTTTCATATTCTTTTGCGTAAGCGAAAACGAATATAGAAACCACGGAAACAAATACATAAACAAATATTGTCAGAAAAAGATGCAGACCGAATACGGTGCGGACACGGAACAGAAAGCAGATGTTTGCCAGAACCAAACGACCCCTTGAATAATGCAGGAAAACTCAAGCAAACCAACAAATTATCAGGTTTATAAGATGAATTAAATTAAAGTATAATATAGTGTTTATAAGTTATCAAGTTTGGCCAAAAATACCTACTATTGTCCCTAACCGTAGTGTAACACTGAAATGTCGAACCAGCAATGCCTCAAGAGGGAGATGACATGCAAGTACGTAGGACCTAAACATGGTCACTTCATATAGTCCCTTTTTTTCTTCAGATCTTGGATTGTGACTCAGTATTCCCACTAAAATTATTAGGCCTGCTGCATTCACATAGCACCGTGTAGTAAAAAACGGAAAGTAAACGGAAATTCCGTTTGCGTGGGTGTTCCGCCGGAATACACTGTTCCGTTTCCGTTTCCGTTTCCGCATAGAAGTTTCCGTTTTTGTTTCCGTTTTGCAAAATTCTGTTTCCGTTCCGTTTCCGTTTTTCCGCGGAAAAGTCGGAAAGTTTTCGCTCCGTTTTCATCCCTATATGTAGGAGTATGCTTGTTTATTTCAAATTATACCAATAGAACATTAGTTCTGCATGCTCAATAAGTCATCATTTTGAGAGATTCTTCCACAGAATTGGTTCATCTCCTACTTCCCTTTCTGTTAAAGTGGTATCCTTTAGCTTCAGGTAACGAAATGCTAGCTTGACTGTTCGTTCTGTTAAGGAAAAGATGTCTATGATTATCTAGAAAAAATGACTAAATTACCACAATGTTTGCTTCAGTTTTAGGAATAATCTTCTGCCTTAACATGGCTTTTCTGGCTTAACAGAACATGGCTTTTCTGACTTAAACGGACATCTCTTACTACCTTCATTCTCAAAATACAAGACATATATTTTTAGTCCAAATTCAACATAGTGTTAATTTGATAATTTTATAGACAAAATATGAATTTAAAGATTTAGGAAACATACTATAAACATATATTCTTTGTTAGGTCTATTGATATTTTTTTCATATTTTAAATGTTTATATTTTTTGTCTATATGATTGATCAAACTTATTATAAGTTAACTTTTGACTAAATTTATATAGCTTAATTTGAAAAACAGACGGTGGATGAGGAATGTGGTGCCTCTAACTGTATGTGCTCGGTAAAATTGACACGGGTTAACAGAAATATGTGAAACCGTATTTTTTTTTTTAGAAAAGGGTCACCCCAGGCTCTGCATCAAAATGATGCATACGGCCGCTTTTATTTCATTTATTCAACATAGACTGGCAAAAAGCCTTACAAAACAAACATACAAACCGAAGCTGCCAAACAGTGACGTAGCACCACAACTAACACAAACGATAGAGAAAAACGGGGCCTTGTGCCCCGGCCACAGCCATCGCCTGTCCCCTGGCCAAACTCCAGAGATAGCGCCTTGTGCTCACGCTCTGAAAGTTGCCTCCGCCTTCTTCCGCCAACCATCTTCAGTGTGAATGTCGAAGTGAAGACCCTCAACAGGCCAGCTATCGACGCCGCCATGGCGCCAGACAGCACCGCCGCCCAGCACACGTCCATCATCACACGTCCGACGTTGATACTCTGCTGCACCATGCCGCCAAGACTCGCCGTCGACAATGCGGTAGATGCAACACTGCTCCACTCCCTCCGACTAGCACATGCTCCAAAACGAAGCCCTCCAGAGGGAGAACGGCACCAATAGTGTCGACATCGTCCCATCCAGAAGATCTAGATCTAGGGTTTCCCCGGGAGCACCCCGATCCTTCGACAAAGAGACGAGAGTTGCATTGACGATGCCTTCAACAAGGTAACGACGCCACGAGGCGCCGCCATCGTCCACCGTGACCGAAGTCGGGGTGTGGTTTTCACCGGCTATCGAATCCTGTCGCCTGGTCGCCAAAGCGCACCACGGCAAGCAACGGAAGCCAGGCGCGGGATCCCAAGATCCGCCGCACCCGCATGCCGCCGCCCGAAGCCATCTCCCAGCCCACACCCCCGAGGGATGCCGCCGCCGCCTGACCCGGAGCCGCCGCTCCGGTCTCCTTGAGCCGCTGCCAGATGCCGGCCCGACGCGGCACCACGTGCGACAGCCGAAGCCGGCCAGATCGCCTGCTTAGCAAGCAACCACCGCCGACCCGCGCCGCACCACGCACCACGCCCAGTCGCCGTCGACGCGCTGCCCCACCGATGCATAGACGGAGAAGGCGCCGCCGCCCCGCCTCAGATCAGCGCCCACGAGTTCCCGCCGCCGCCGCGCCTTCTGGGCTTTTCCCAGGCGACGCCTCCGGCGGCGGCGGCGAGATGGGGGATGTGGCTCGAGGTGGCCTTCGGGAAGAGAGGAGGGTAACGCCCCGGTGCGGCCCGGCGCGGCCGCACGGGAGCGAGGGCGGCGAGACTCGAGAGGAGGAGGGTTGGCGGCGAGGTACGGTGGTGGCGGCTAGGTTTCGCGAGAGGAGGTGGTTTCACGAGAGGAGGAGTACGTGCACGAGCCGTATAGAATTCGATCTAATTCCATATTCGCCTAAAGAATATGCTTCTGAATTGTCTACCCACTCATTTGATGTCGTTCTAGCAATTTCATCTAGCTTTTATGTTCAAGAAAAATTGAGATAAAATATGTCACGATTAAGGGGAAAATATGGCAAAACGAATCAATGGGCAAAATTGTCGCAACGTTACATCTAGATAATAAACAGTATAATTTACCATGATTTTTTTGGAGAATGCTACGTTATGGTAACATATATTGGGATGTTTGCAAAAAAAAGTAAGTTACATCCTCTACTCATGTTTATGTAACTTAACAAGTCGTCAATTTACTTGTCAAAGTAATTACACCATTGGTAACACAACTTGGCTCGTGTGTGCATACAAGTTACACAAGTTGAAAAGTACCCGTAGGTGATCCCGAACTTGGAGAAATGTGCACGGGAATCACAAAGCGTGCACACCTGAGATGTTTTTCGGGTTCACAGTGTCATAAAAATGAACCAAAATATTTCAAAATCGCAACTGCTGTGGTTAGGGTTTGACATCATCACAATCGAGTAATTTTGTTTCTAGAAAAAATACGAATGTTAAGATGAGTTGTTCCGCGAACCCAAATCTCACGATTCAGTCACAAAACTCAAAGTGGCTAAATTGTGGGATTTGATCTTAAACAACTTGCCCTAAGAATTATCTTTTGTGAAAAAATTATGTTCTTTATTGTTTTTGAAAACCTGACTTCATTAGTTATGGTTTTGTGATATCTCGTCAACCGAACATTGTTGTGATCGTATTATCTCTTTGGATTACTCGACACCTCTAAATCCCTTTAGTTTCATTCCTATCATGCTTGTGGGGGCATATTCGGCATTGGGACACGCAAACCCAAGATGTTATGTCCCGATAGTATTAAAAAGAGTTTTTATTAACTCAGTAGTTCGTATCAAGATGGTACAACCACATGAGTTATAACCGGTTTCTGCATAATAAGGATGTACACAACATATAAAATAATATGAAATAAAAAGTTTAACATAGAGTTATGACATGCTGCATAAAGAGTAAAGCAGCCTAAGGCGACGGAGGTCCAATATGTAGATCACACCACAATCCGTGTTGGGTGTCCCATGCAAAAAGTTCACTCTTTGGTTGTGGAGGAGGAACTATTTTACGCGTTAAAATATTACTCGCGGGTGACCGTGAAATAACTTACAGCCTGACGCGGGTGCGGCCGACGAGCACCCACCTTTTTGCCTCTTCTAGCCAGAGGAGCAACATGCGCATTACATTGTTCAGTTTCTTAATGATATTATCAAGCTTATCGAGCAAACTCGACTGGGTTCTTATCTCATTTATAAGTTAGGTTAACGATTCGAGTCAAACACGCTCGCTAACTAGGGAAAATTTACGATTCGAGTAGGAGTTGAGTCGAGCTCGCTCAATATCCATCCCTGAGGTCACATCGCGGTTCGATGAATGCTAAAACACACGCTTCATAGGAGTCGGTCTTAACTTTTGTACCACGGGTGTAGGAGACCGTAATTTTATATCCCTTTCTCTCTTCTCTTCCATTGCCAACAAAAACTACATTCTAATAAAAGAAATTGACGTATTTTGTTATTTACTGATTCACTCTTAATTCCTTCTCTCCCTACGAGTTTCATCCATCATGTAAGCACTACAATCCCGGCTGCTGGGTCATGGACTCATGGAATTTGAATTATTTCTCCTTTTGACTATTTGATTATTTTTTAGCTATCTGGTGGTTCATTAGCGTTTTCTCTTTCGAACTCTTTTTTGAAAGGTTGGACGGGAAATCAGGGACAAGGAGGACTGATGATTTTTGTTATTTTGCACCAATAAATTTAGTTGCTCCTGCTCCATTATAGTAAAATTGTTACTCCAAAAATATATGTTTTGTTTTGAGAAAAGAAAGGATAGAATGTTTTGCGTCTACTTTGTTGAAGCCATTATGCCCCAGCCCCCAGTGGATGAGATTGCGCTAAGTCATTTGGAAGTTGGGTATCCGTCGGACATCATCCGCGATAGTTAATGCGTAGGCCAATGTGCGAGGCAACAGCACGTTATTTGGTTGTGGAGGAGGAACTATTTACGCGTTAAAATATTACTCGCGGGTGACCGCGAAATAACTTACAGACTGACGTGGGTGCGGCCGAGGAGCACCCACCTTTTTGCCTCTTCTAGCAAAAGGAGCAGCGTGCTTGCCCATCCACGCGCATAGAACGGCGAGAAATTAACCCACCTTATTAGCAACATTAGTCAATTGATTATTGGCGACCTTAGTGGAAAATTTGAAGCTAACGTTCGACAAGCATACGAGCCTATATTGCCGAATGCAACATGACTCTTTGATCTACGGTAACAAAATTATCTACTCGAAGTTTAGTTTAAATAGTTCGAGACCACCCTTATGAAAATCATGAAACAATTCTAACAAGTCGATTCTTTATTACATCCCAACAATGTTGTTATGATTCTGCCGGAAATCTAGCTGGACCTGTTCCATTTGAAAGATTGCTTTCTTTACTTCATACTCTATAAATGGACTTGTCAAGATTGCATTCTCCTCTTGTGAGACGCCGAGACTTGATGAATATCACCAATTTGAGATTGATCCAAAGAGAGTGTGATTACGGCAGGGGCTCCATAAAGGCTCTTATAATATAGTTAGGTATGTATTTTTTTTAAGAGCTCTATCTCGGCCTTCTGTTCTGCTTCATCTTGGGCAAGTCCAATACTGCACTTGTTTCTGTACCGTCCATTTCTCCGACCATTCATTTCACTATGTGCGGGTATCTCAGAGCTAAGAGTTTTTTAAAATCATTCAATTTCTCCTGATCAACAATGTGTTCTTTCAAAAAGTCGTGTATCTCAGAGCTAAGAGTTTTTTCAATTTCATTCGTTTGGCTTCTACCATACTTGTGCTAAACATGTAATAAGCCGACAAATAGGAGTAGTGGCTAAATGTGTACGAGTACAATGGATGCAACAGAATAGAGTGATCGAGCGGTACACCAGGCAGCAGAGAAAGAAAGATGGACGCAAGGGAACGGGTGGCACGGACATGGGAACCACACGGAGCTCTTTAATTTGTTGCGGCGAGATGGAGCAAAATCCGCGGACGCACAACTGCTGTGGGAACGCGTGACTCGGAGGAGGAGGAGGCCGCCATGCTGTACTTACAAAATACAGTACGCTACAGTTGTCCGTCCTGCTGTGACACTCCTACTCCTACTCCTCGGGATCGGGGTTCGCTCGCACCAGTCCAGTCTGGCACCGCACCACGCTCCTCCTACCCTCCCACAATCTTTCTTTACATCACTCTAATCTATATATCGAGGATCGCCCAAGCCAAGACTGCTCTCCCCCGATCTTTGTTTAGATGATCGGTCAGCAAAAAAAAATCAAGACGAGTTCTTGCTATGCATGCTCGGTTGCTCCTGCGCTGTGCCTGAAATAGTCATTGGTCAAAAACGTTGTATATATGGACACAAGAACTTTTCACGTTGTCACCGGCTTACTCTCCAACCTCTCCAACCAACATAATTCCGATATTATTATGACCAAATGCAGCGAGCACGTAGGCAGCATTTGCTTAATATACTACGTAGTGTTGATGAGGTCCCTACACGGCTAGCTACTAGAGTACTACATGGGGGCTGCTAGAATGCGGATTCAACTTTTAGGCCAGCCAGCCATTGCTTCGTCCAAAGATCCTATTCTTCTGTCTTTTCGGTCTGTTTTGAACTCCAAATGGAATACGTCCGACGAATTGTATCATCGTCTCTTTTCCTGGCTCCGAAACCCACCACGCAGCTGCTGCTTCTTCTTCTTTAGCTGCTGGATCGATAAACTTATTTCAACTCGACAGATAGATCTAATCGACAAACCACATCACTCGCACTCTACTTGCTAATACCCTACTACTACTTGCAAATGGACGTATACAAAAGTACTAGCAACTACAGTATGTCAAATCTACAGGTAGATCGCGCCCTGGACACCCAGCTTAGCCGTCGACTAGTTGCTGATTGTAAATGTACGAACAACGAACTACCCCAACCATTCAAAATCTATCTAGGTAACACCTGTATGGGCATAGTTTGTTTGTGTGGGCCAAATCTTTTCAGAGATTTGACACTCCCCGGTGGACCATACACGTACTGTACATGCCAGACCTGGACGTAACTGTCTATCTATCATTCACAGTCCTACTTTTCGGCTCAGATTGTATCTGCTAGGCTAGAGGTAGCAGCTAGCCAGTGTCCACCAGTTATTTTGTACTCCACTGTCCATAATTCTCTTCTTCTCCGTATCTTTTTTTTTAGTTTGGACCAGGCGACTAGCCAAACGGTTGGAGTGTTCCTTCTGAAACCAACACACTGGTGAATCAATCAATTAACCGAACGAATCAATTAAAGAACTTGAGTACAGTTGCATGCATCGACTAATAAACAATCTTGTTTTCTTCTCTAATCTAGACAATCAAGGAGATGAGAGTTGATTCAGAGCCCGATCAAGTTTCTTGAGGTGGTGACGCCGCCGTCGACGACGAGGTTGTGGCCGGAGACGTATCTGGAGTCGTCGCTGGCCAGGAACAGCACGGCCTCGGCGATGTCCCTGGGCCTCAGCGTGGACCCCTTGAGCGTGGCCAGGCTCCTCACCACCTCCTCCATCTTCTCCACCTCCTGGTCGCTCGGCACGGCCACGTCGAGGTCGATGTCGGCGTCGGCGTCGTCGGCGGCGGAGGCGTCGTGGCCCTGGCGCCAGGCGTTGATGAGCATCGGGGTGGCGACGCCGAAGGGGGAGACGCAGTTGACGCGCACCCCGTGCGCGCCCAGCTCGCACGCGGCGTTCTTGGTGAGCCCCACGATGGCGTGCTTGGACGCGGTGTACGCGTGCGGGCCCAGCCCGCCGAGCACCCCGGCCACACTCGCCACGGAGACGATGCTCCCGTAGCGGCGCGGGATCATGGCCCGGCCCGCGTGCTTCATCCCCAGGGCCGTGCCCAGCGCGTTGACGCGGAGCACGCGGTCGAACTCGCCGGCGTCGAAGGACAGGATGCTCTTGGCGGCGCGCGTCTGCCGGCCCAGGATCCCGGCGTTGTTGCAGAACACGTCGAGGCGGCCGTGCCGCGACACGGCACGCTCCACGGCGCGCTCCACGTCCTCCTCCACCGAGACGTCGCAGCGCACGAAGGCGACGTTCACTGGGCCCAGCGAGGCCGCCAGCGCCTCGCCGGCGGCGTCGTCGATGTCCGCGATCACCACCTTGGCGCCGTGCTTGACGAAGAGACGGACGATGGCCTCCCCGATCCCCGCGCGCCGCCGGTCACGATGGCCACCTTCCCGTCCAGCCTGCACGTGAAAGAAACTGCATTGGTCAGCAACACGATCGATATATATCCCCACCACCACACAAGGACGAAATCAAGAAACGCCGGAGAAGAATCAGCTAGCAATGTTGTGGTTGTTGTTTACCTCTTGTGCATGGGGGTGGGGGCGCCAGTGGCATCCCAGCCACCATGTCCATGGTGCGACGGCGACATGGCGGCCTGGTGGGACTTCTCCTGCATGACATCCAAGCAGGCAGGCATGGCGGTCGCCGTGGTTGAGAAGAGATGTTGCGTGGAGGAGGGGAAGCTAGTTATCTCTTGAATCACAGCAAGTGTGTGAAGCTGCTGATGCTGATTTCGGTAGGAGACTGCTGGGGTTGGGCTCTACTTATAGGCGCTCGACTCGTTGTACGGCCACTTTCGCGGGGCTGCACGCAACATTCAACGCATAGTTGTTCGAGTTTTATTGGTTGATTCGGTCCATAATTGCGAGTGTTTAGAGGCATCTCCACCGCACCCCAAAGCACACTCAAAAGGCCATTGGATGTTGTGGCACTCCAAGTGTTCGGTATGATCCGTTTTCTGTCCGGCACCCTTGAGTGGGGCCTCCAACGTAAGGAGCGGTCTCGGGGTTGCCGGGAAACACCCGCACAGCGCCTTTGACGGGATGGGCCCGCATGTCATCCGCACATAATATTGCATATATAGGAGAAGTGATATCAAATTCAATTTGAAACCCATTTTTACATATAGTTTTTACATAAAGTTAAATGGCAAGGCCGCTAACTACTCGTCGTCCTACGAGTCGGCATTTGGTGGTGTAGTTCCCGGCTCGTCCGCCGCCGACTCGGCATCTTGAGTTGTCGGCGCTTGCGCCGGTGCATCCCTCTGCGCGAGCCATGCGGGGTCTGCACAAGCCAAATGGGACGGCCAAGGTAAACAAGGTTCCCAAGTGGACCACGTCGGACGTGCAGGTGGTGGAGTTGCCAGTGCGGCGTCGTTCTCCTCCTGCTCCGGATCGGGCACGACCTCCTTCTCCGTCAACGACTTCGAGGATTCGAGTTGCTACACGTGGGGGGGGGGGGGGGGGGGGTCAGTTTAAATAACGCGGGCAAGCAAACGACGCAACGGTGTCTTGCCTTTCCCATGCATAACATTTACTCTGGAGTGAAAAGGCGATGCGACGGCTCGCAAATGTGAAAGGCGACGCGACGGCGTTGCGCCTTTTCCACGCGAACCATTCACGTCAGCGACGCGATGCCTTTGTGTCTTCCCCACGCGTAGCATTAACACCGGCCTACCCGGCTTGTATAAGAAGGCCTCCTCCTCTGGCTGCTGGCTTTCATCTTGCTCGCATCCCACCCTCTCCCCATTCCTTCGCCGACCAGACACGCGTACCATCGTCGCCATGGATGTGAACAGGGAGTGCCTGTCCTCGCATGAGGCCAAAGAGCGCGCAGAAAATGGCATGCACCGCTGAAGGCAACCTTGCCTCAAGGCTTTGCCATCATTTTGGGAGGGGTGCATGTGCTGCCAATCCCCAAAGCTGGCTTCGCCTTCGAGTGCGCGAGTTAACGACCACCGGAGAAAGCTCCGGCAATTTCTGGACGGTGGACCCGCATTACCATACCGGCATCGTCCAGGGCGAAATCGAGGCCGCACAGGGTGAAGCGGCCCGTTGTCAAGCCGTGTTTGATACACTCGAGGCCGGCCCCGGCTGCGACGAGGCGCCGTGAAGGAGGAGACGGTTCATTTAGATTTAGGTTTTAAATTTCCTGCACCATTGTATCTTGTGTGTTTGTCTTTCGCCTAGGTCAACAAAGTGAGTTCGTATGTTTTTCTTATTTCCGATGGAGATGGTCTTAGCCAATAGCCAAGCAGTTGAGTAGTGTGATGTCATGATCTTGAGTTGCAGCCAACTAAACAGCATTGTTTAACTGGATCTGGTGTGGCTAACTCGCCATAATATTCAGTACAAGACGTGCGGATCAGTGCGGAGAGCGACGCTGTCTCTGACCACTATACCTGCGTCCAGTCCACGAGGGAGAAAAAAAAGAGAAAAAATCCAGAGAATCGTCTGCGCCAGCAC
This sequence comes from Poa pratensis, assembly GCA_947311845.1. Lineage (NCBI taxonomy): Eukaryota > Viridiplantae > Streptophyta > Magnoliopsida > Poales > Poaceae > Poa > Poa pratensis. Next base: position 31,029,494 of record CAMZMU010000066.1, on the reverse strand, counting down.
ATTCGTAGGACGCGCGACAGGGAAGAGAGTGGTTCCGTGTCGACGGACGGCGAGCAGATGGATCGGGTTGACCGTCCGCCGTCCGGAGGCAGGCAAGGCTTCAGGTTTTGGGGTTGGACAGGTGGGCGCCGGAGAAATTATGGGCTCCGACGACGACCGACGGACGGTCATGGCCTGGCTGTCTTGAGCTGTGATGATGCTGACCCTGATCGATGCGTGAGCGTGACTAACTCAACAACAACTACTAGGATTTCATTTGATTTCTTTCATGGACCATCAGTGTGGACGCAGAGAGATTGAGGAGCACGAAATGGATGCTGGGTCAACCCTCTCCGGTTGAGGCCGGGGAGGGCGTTGATTATTCAGCTCAGCTCAGCTGGAGGTAGGGGACGACGACATGGTGCTCGCTTCCACTTTTGGTTTTCTTCGCTTTTCCAAGCTGGGTAGTTGCCGACCGGAGCGCAAGTTCAACATCAAATTGTACGTGTGGGAATTGTTCCTACGCAAGACCGGCCAGCTTACGCACGCAAAAAGAGTAGAGAAAAAGCATATACCATCAGCTTCTCTGGTTGGGCTATACGTACACGATTCCTTCTCCGTCTAAGACTGTGCCAAGTCTGATCGCATCGTTTGATCCTGCATGCGAATCTTAACAATGTGCTACTACTACCAAGCTTTGTCTGCGTGGCTGCTAATCTGGTCTTACAGTTTGCCCAACTTGTCATGTACGGAGTACACATCACCTCGCTTTTCATCCAAGTGTTTGAACTGTCCAACGCCATCCAAGTAGCCAGCGCACTTTATTGACATTGGATCACGCACGGTGCCCGGTTTCAGTCTCAAGACCTGATTAACACTCCATCGATCGAGGACGTCACGTACGTATAGGAGTCACGTCAACAGCAGCAATCCCAATGTTAACTTGTCCGAAAGTCAGAGGCGAAAAGGCCACCCTCGATCCCATCCCATCCCATCGCAGCAGCCACGAACCCTCCACAAATTGACCAAAACTTGGCTTTTCCCAAGCTCTAGCTGCCGACTTACATCAGTATCGTGGCGATTTCAGTGGACTTTTCTAACACACCGATCTGTAATACACTACTACTATATCCTCTCGTGGAAGGAGAGGAGACTAGGAAATGGGAATTAGCTTGGTACGTGGACTAATCGCCGCCTTTTCACCTTTAAACTAATGTTGCTCGATCGCAGTCAGCATCGCCCTGATCGATCGACTAGCTTAGCTATGCATGCCTGCACATATAGCTAGCCATGTTATGGGCAAGGCAAGTTGGGAGTTAATTGGAACTATTCTATCTAACTACGCGATATATACCCATCGATGCATGCATAGCTATATATACCTTCGTGTCAACGCCAATAAGTGCATTATTGATGCCGGACAAGGGCAAAGCCAGTGGAGTATGACTGTTATCTACTCGATCTGTATACGATGGGACTTGTCTCCGATTAAGCACTTACACGAGGGACGTCTGTGGACAACTTACAAATTAAACAACTTGCTAATACATGCAATTGGGAAATATATCTGGATACCTAGATACTGTTACAGCTTCGCGGTCCGTGACCTAGTTAACAAATGTCAAATGACAAGACGATCTTTTTGCGGATCGGTATCCCGGGTTGGTGCTATATCATTGCACGACCAGATTTCCTTCTGTTTTCCATAGCACTGTGATCCAATCTAACAGTATCTGTGGGACGGGACACGAGCAGAAAAGAAATTGCTCCAAGGTGAACAATATCAAGATATATATGCCACTAAAAATAGGGTGTAAGCAATCAACGGTGTGCCCACCTCATATGACAAAAAGGAAGAAAAAAAACATGGTGTGCCCACCGGACGGCGGCTTTTTTTTTCCTTCTGAAAGTAGACAGGAGCTTTCGTTCAAAGACAAAGTTCTGGGCATATACACAGCTCTCATCGAGCTAGCTAAGAAGCCTAATTGTTTTCCAACATGTGCAGGGGTGAAACAAGGTAATCCTTTGTCTCCGTTTTGACATTGTGGGAGATGGATTGACTCTGATGGTGAAGAAAGCAAAGAATGAAGGTTTGACTGCAGGTTTATTCCACGTCTAGTAGATGGAGGTTTGTTCTTGAGTAGTACATTGATCTTGTTCCGCATTTAAACATTAGTCTTTTAAACTGATCGGCTGAATCAAGACCATTCTCTTCACATTACATTATTTTGATCTTTTGAAAAAGAAAAATAAACACATTGCAACCATTGAACGACCTGCTAAATCTGTGGATCGGTCCAACTCTAGGCATCCAAGTAAGACAGCTACTCGGTTTTAGAAGTCATGGACGAAGGATGCAAGAGACTTCTATACCCTGGAATCTAGCTAGCTCATGGATCGGTCCAACTCCAGGCATCGAAGCAAGACAGCTACTCGGTTATCGAAGTCATGGACACGAAGGATGCAAGAGACTTCTATACTCTGGAATCTAGCTAGCTCATGGATAGCTTGGGCTGTAAGTTTGGATTTTACTTTGCTGGTGTGTGAGAGACTGAGAGTGGTTGACCACCAACTGATGAGCCGGTCAAAGGTCTGAATTCTCCGTGCATGCATGGCTCCCGCTCTAGAAGGTGTCTTGACCCGACTTATCTACCCCAACCAGTCAACCGGTGCAACCGTGCGTGCAAAGCTACGGGCGCACTCGTACGGTCACACTAGCACCATCGTAGCGACTTAGCTTTCGAGTACTTTTCATTTTTAAGATTGCAGCAGGTCTATTTCGCTTTGAATCACCTTTGAAAATTATGATTTTATTTATATTGTAGTACTATATAACATGCAAATGTGAAAAAGATATAACTGGTTGTATCCTGAACAAAAAGAGTAATAATCTTGTAGCAGTAATATTCAACATTTTTTTAGAGCCGCACAAGGTCCAGTTTTGCTGGGTGAAGTGTCATAGGCTGTATCGACAAATTAATTGGCGCCATTTCTAAAATTTTGCATGTTTTAAAAAATAACCACCAAGTCATTCAAGGTAACTGATAGAAAAGTAGCACTCTTAAAGCCGAAAAATCATTTTTGCTCCAAGGTCCAGCGATCCCTTTATAATAAAATTTTAAAAATTATGTTTACATGTAAAAAAACTGGAAAAAAAATCTGGATGTAGGCAATGATGCATGCTACAAGTATGCAAAATTATTTATATTATGAGGTACGCAAAAATAAAAATATATACTATTTTGTAGACTTAAAAGTGTGTATACTCATATCCACACGTTAGATTTTTTATGTGTAGCTTTGAATATAACTTGGGATACATTATTGACAACATGCAAGATTTTTTTCCAGCTTTTTAAAAACTTGTAAATAGGAATTTTATTTTTAAAAAATAAAGAGATCAATGGAGCCCAGCTTAAAACTTGTTTTGGCATACTCCGCGATCTTTTTCATGCGGAAAAGATAGTCGGTCACATCAACCATGTCCACTTCTCTGTAATGGCTTTTAGTACGTTGATTCGAGTAATCAATTAGGGGGCAAGATACACAAGACATAGCCGTGTTGTATCCTGTCCGTGAGATATTTCGTGCTGGCCGGGCCACTAAACCAAACGCTCCAATATTTGAAAAGGCAGCTTAGCATGGAAGAGAAATGTATAAGGTGTAATAAAAAAATGGAAGTGTGGAGTCAAATAATGTACAACCGCCGCATTATCCTGGATATAAACTGCGTGCCACTTGGCCAGTCGCAAAGGGGAGCAGGCGGTGTCCTTTTACTGCAATTGGAAGAACGAAGCTTGTGCCCAAGATCATGGGCTGCAAAATGGCCCCGACAGCAAGTTCTAAGCGGCAACTTGTGCACCGAATAGTGAGATGGAAAGGGGATCCGCACGAGCGCCAGCACCTGCAAATCCATATATATACAGATCGATCGTGTAGGCTGTAGCTCCGGGAAACGATGAAGTTTACACAGCCGATGATCTGGGTACCTGACAGCCAACCTCCGATTAGGACGGGATTAGTTTATTTTGCTGTGATTCCGGCCGGTCGAAAGCGACGATCCAGCAGTTCTCGCAGGGATCCACGACGGAAGGATCATCTTCCAGGAACACGACGAGGCATCGCAAGCGGCAAGTGGCATTTTCCAGTTACAGCATCGATGATGGAGAGAGGTTAGCCGGAACCGTAGCTAATGAACACGAAATCCCTGCAGGCTAGCTAAAGGCATTAATCTGCATGCACTCGTGCGCTCACGCTTGAGGGAACGACTGTTGAAAAATCAGCTGCCTTTTGCCTTTCGGGGAAAGGGTTGCGATCAGCAAGATTTTTCTTTTGAAAGTGTGGATTAGCAAGAATTTTGACAAAGTAAAAATTGATTAGTTCTTCCAAAGTTGGAGATGCCCATTTCATGGACGCGACGTTACTTAGATCAGTGAGGTTTTACCTGGTCTTGCAAACCACTAATTTCTCCGTTTGGGACTTTTCAAACGTGAGAGGAACTAAAATGAGTCCTAGGTCCTCGTAAAAAAAAAACATCCAGGAGGAACAAGTATACATGCAACAGTCAAAAAGCACCACCGTAGAGAATATTTTTTGAGAAACATATTTTTTAGAGGATTTTGAAATTGAAAAATAGATGCAAAGAGATACTCTGTACATGAAAAAGCAGAAGAAAAAGTATAGAAATCACCCTCAAATCCACCCCAATGGACACATATCGCCCTGAACTTCAATTTGGTCTCATTTTCATCCTCAAATTCACAAAACCGGGTTAATAACCGCCTGGAGTGGTTTATGTCACATGAAAAACTGTTTTGCCTCCTCCAATGCTGATTAGTTGTTGATGTGTCTGCGTGGGTCCCATTAAATCAAAAGGAATTAAGGGGAGAAGCAAGGATTTTTTTTTACTAATCGGCGGTCTGGTCACCGGCTTTGGATTCTGATGGCGCCACCATCGCCATCGTCGTTGGATTACTGGTAGGGCTTTTCAGTAGCGCATGCGCCAGCATCTTCAGTGCCATCGATGTTGCCATCCGGCTCACCGTCGCCGACTGCCCCGATGGCCTCCGCGCATACCGGGATGCCATCGCCCACCGTGCTCCCACCGGTAGAGGAGGCTGCAATGGTGGTGGCACCCTCCTTCGCTGGGCCGCTGCCCACGCTCCCCGAGGGGGTCAAAACCGCTATCGATGTGACAAAAACCACTCTAGGGGGTTATTAATCCGGTTTTATGTCGGGTCTGGCCCATTCCTCAAAAGATGTTTTTACAGGTGCTATTGATTTTTTTAATTTTTATATAAAGTGGAAAGAATCATTCTCAGATGCCCCGAGAGGCATCTTTCCTTATGATCTGGTGGTTCACACGCGTGCAAAGTTTGGAAGTACTAGGCCAAACGAGTATTTCACGGAAAGTTTGAGGGTGAAAATAATACCAAATTTGAGTTCAGGGTGATATGTGTCCATTGAGGTGGATTTGAGGGTGATTTCTATTATTTTTTCCAAAGCAGAATAAAGTAACCGGACGACCTGCGCAATGGGTCTACAGAAGAACAATTCAAGCCCAATACGTCGCTACTCCGGTCCACGGTCCGCAAACCCTATATATCGCCTTTAGCGAGTCCTAACTACGACTCGCCTGCTACATATCCACACTTGGGCCGGCCCATTAGTACTTATCAACAGCGAAAAGAGAAGAAAATAGGTGATTCGATCCCAGGACCTGCACGTAGTAGGACAGGGCGCAACCACTAGGCTACGCTCGCTGTTCTGTTCGTTTACCATTATTCTTCTTTCTATTGTTTCCTATTCGGGGTTTTCAGTTCTTATTTCTTTTCCGTTTATTTTTTATTTTCCGTTTATTCTTTCATTTCTTTCTTTTTTCTTTATTTTTGATTATTTAGTTTAGTTTTCTTTTTGAAAAATCGGAATCATTTTTAAAAAGCATTTTAAAATGGTTCTTCTTTTAAAAATGGCTCCGACTTTTGAAAATAGTTACGATTTTTGAAAATGGTTCCGAATGAAAAAAAGGGTTCCTATTTTTAAAAATGGTTCCGATTTTTCGAAAATGGTTCTGAACCGAAAAAATGGTTCCGAATGAAAAAATTGTTCCGATTTTTCGAAAATGGTTCCGAACCGAAAAAATGGTTCCGTTTTTGAAAATGGTTCCGAATGAAAAATGGTTCCTTTTTGAAAATGGTTCCGAACAAAAAAAATGGTTCTGATTTTTTAAAATGGTTCCGAATGAAAAAAAATGGTTCCTTTTTGAAAATGGTTCCGAACCGAAAAAATGGTTCCGAATGAAAAAATGGTTCCTTTTTAAAAATGGTTCCGAACCGAAAAAATGGTTCCCTTTTTGAAAATGGTTCCGAATGAAAAAAAAATGGTCCCGTTTTTTGAAAATGGTTCCGAATGAAAAAAATCGTTCCTTTTTGAAAATGGTTCCGAACCGAAAAAATGGTTCCAATTTTTGAAAACGGTTTCGAATGAAAAAAATGGTTCATTTTTTAAAATGGTTCCGAACCGAAAAAATGGTTCCCTTTTTTGAAACCATTTTCCAAGAATGAACAATTTTAAAAAAGGAACGATTTTAAAAATCTGAACATTTTTCAAAATATGAACCATTTTTAAACTGAATCATTTTCAAAATCTAAATATTTTTAAAAATATTTTCGAAATCATTTCCAGAAATAGAGAAAAAAAAGGCAAGCTACGAGAAGACGTGAGGGCGCTGGGAGCTTGTCTCGTGTTGGGCCAGATGTGCCGGCCCATCTAGTGAGCGAGCTAGGGGCTCGCGGGCGGGCGAGTCGATAGTTTGACTCCCATGCGGGCGAGCTGTATCATTCAGCTCGCAACGAGCGATGCATAGGGGCACCCCCACGGTCGGCAGATTAGCCATCGCCTCAACGGGCTTAGCCCACATTTTCCATACAGCCCATCTACTCCCCTATACCGCCCTCGAGGCCGGATGCGATGGGGGCGCCTTTATATCGACCGGTGCGACGATATGACGCGGTCGCATACCTCCCCTAGCGATAGTGGGCCGGCCCATGAACGCGCTACTCTGAAGCGCATGGACTACGAGCGTTGTATTGTTTCTTCCTTCAATGCCTTTTAGCACAGCAGCATGGCTACTACATGAAAATTATGAACACTCGAACTACTTTGAAAGTTGTGTACACGAAAATTATGCGGGTCCACGAGTAGGTTCCATTCCCATACTCAGTTTCGAGTTTCGTCGATTATAACTTCTCAATTTTGAATAGATGTTTGAAACCTGTTTAGCCAAATTTTATCGAATTCGTCACCTTCGGCTGACCGTTTGAAAATATTATTTGACGAATAGGTTAACATCCACATTTCGCCCAACTTTCATGTTGTAATTTTTTCGTTTCGACGATCATATACGAGATGTTCGAAACTATTTTTGAACAACAAACCGGCGGTCCGACCGGTGAACTGTGAACCGACGAGCTTACCGGTTCGATCGCCGGTCCGGTTTTTTAAACTATGCTTTGCGCATTCGAATTATTTTCATGCGATGAACGGAAATTATTTTTGAACGATTTCCAAAAAGTGAACAAAATAGATGTTTGAACCGAAACAATTTTTGAACGATTTTAAAAGGTGAACAGAAAAAGTCTGTGAACGGAAAATATTTTTGAACAATTTTCAAAAAAGTGAACAAAATAGGTATTTGAACGGAAATTATTTTTGAACGATTTTAAAAGGCGAACAGAAAAAGTATGTGAACGGAAATTATTTTTGGACGATTTTTAAAAAGTGAACAAAAAAAGGTATTTGAATGGAAACTATTTTTGAATGATTTTAAAAGGCGAACAAAAAAAGTCTGTGAACGGAAATTATTTTTGAACGATTTTCAAAAAAGTGAACAAAAAAGGTATTTGAACGGGAACTATTTTTTAACGATTTTTAAAAAAGTGAACAAAAATAGGTATTTGAACGGAAATTATTTTTGAACGAATTTCAAAAAAGTGAACAAAAAATAGGTGTTTGAACGGAAACTATTTTAGAATAATTTTAAATGGTGAACAAAAAAAGTCTGTGAACGGAAATTATTTTTGAACGATTTTCAAAAAAGTGAACAAAAAACTTATTTGAACAAAAATTGTTTTTGAACGATTTTAAAAGGCGAACAGGAAAAGTCGGTGAACGGAAATTATTTTTGATCGATTTTTAAAAAGAGAACAAAAATAGGTATTTGAACGGAAATTCTTTTTGAACTATTTTAAAAGACGAACAGAAAAAGTATGTGGATGGAAATTATTTTTGAACGATTTTCAAAAAAGTGAAAAAAAGGTATTTGAACGGAAACTATTTTTGAGCGATTTTAAAAGGCGAATAGAAAAAGTCTGTGAACGGAAATTATTTTTGAACAATTTTCAAAAAAGTCAACAAAAAAGTTATATGAACGAAAATTATTTTTGAACGATTTTAAAAGGCGAACAGAAAAAGTTTGTGAACGGAAATTATTTTTGAACGATTTTCAAAAAGTGAACAAAAAAAGGTATTTGAACGGAAACTATTTTTGAACGATTTTAAAAGGCGAACAGAAAAAGTCTGTGAACGGAAATTATTTTTGAACGATTTAAAAAAAAGTGAACAAAATAGGTATTTGAACGGAAATTATTTTTGAACGATTTTAAAAGGCGAACAGAAAAAGTCTGTGAACGGAAATTATTTTTAGACGATTTTCAAAAAATGAACAAATTTTTTTCGAATATGAACATTTTTAAAATTTAAACATTTTCAAAAATGAAAATTCAAAAATAAAGAAATAATGTGTAATAATAAAACTGAAATAGAAGAAAGAAAAACGAAACAGCCTAAAAAAGGAAGCAAGAAACAGCCAAAAGCAAATACGAAACAGAAAAGGCAACAGAACCGATAGAAAACAAGAAAGAAACTGGGCGGAAAGTAAATCACGATCTTGGGCCAGGCCCATGTTTCCGCAGGGTGTGTGACGCGTGTTAGTTGTCGACCTAGTCGACAAATAGGATTTGCCGATGCGATAAAGCGATAAGCGGAAGAGGGAGGCGAGACATTGGAAACCCAAGTATCGCGAGTTTCCCGGCCCGAACCAGGTGTTTTTTGCCAAATCTGGCCGTTATCCAGAACTAACAACGGATCTGGCCCCTTCTCAGAACTAATTGCAAATCTGGCCCCTCGGGTCGGCGCCAACGCAGATGGCGCCGACATAGTGCAGGTCGGCGCCAGTGGAGCGGCTCGCCGAAGTTCGCCGCTGGGCCCGGATGAAATCCGACGTGGCATGTCGGCGCCAGAGGAAATGGCGCCGAACGTGTGAGCGTTAACTGAATTTGATCGAAGTGTTCGGCGCCGTCGTGGATGGCGCCGACCCTTTAGGTCATAACCCGACCGGATCTGGACCTCCCTTGCCACACACACACACTCACGCAACCGTCGCACGCACTCACCGCGGCGACGCCCCCACCCGTCCCCGCCCCGACGCCGCCGGCCGCTGCTCTCCCCGCCGCCGGCCACCGCTGTCTCCGCCGCCGCGCCCCCTGCCTCACCTCCGGTCGCCGCGCCCCACCACCTCGCCTCCTTCTCCGTCGCCCGCGCCCCCTGCCTCACCTCCGCCTGCCGCACCGGTCCACCGTGGCCCCGCCTCCTTCTCCGTCGCCGGCGCTGGCCAAGAGGCCGTCGACGGCCTCGCCTCCTCCGTGAAGGTATAATGCGTCCCCAACCGCCCCCTCTCTCCTACAACACTCAATTTTGACCGAATTTGAAATTAGTGTGTATTGCAATCCATAAGCTAGTGTTTGTGAATTATTTCGGGGCCAATATGGTCTAGATTCGAGATAAAATGGATGACCGTCCTAGAAATTTGGGTTCCCGAAATTAGATTTGTGTTTCCGGTTGTTAATGGTGTCAATTGTGTGTAGAATAGATGTATTAGTTTGGAGAATAGATGTGTTAATTAAGTGTCAATGGAATGTAGAATAGATTTGTTAATTAATGGTGTCGATTTGTTCATAGTAGCTTTATTTGTTGGTATGGAAATAATTTGTTATTGAGAGCTCTTTATTTGTTCATAGTAGCTCTTTATTTGTTGGTATCTAATGGTAGAGTTGTATCTTGGTTCCTGTTATAGATGGCGTACACAAAGATTGTTCATGTTCATCACGGAGGCCGTGTTGTGTCCTCTAGTTGCGGTGTTGAGTTTGAGGAGATGACGAGTAAAGTATTGTTCTTCCCGCATAGTCCAACTTTGCGTGAGCTTGTTGTGAAGATCGAAACGGCGTTGGGTTGGTTAGGCACTGCTGTTGGTTTGGAAGGAAGATACGATGCCGGTGGCTGTAGGTCTTATACTCAGATGATACCCATCCGAGACAACGAAGGGTGGGAGTTGTACAAAGAGCTTGTTGAGAACTCTCAAATCAAGTCAATTGTTGTTGTTGCCGTGAAGGTTGACATCAACAGTCGTACCGTAGTTCTCCCTGATTTGAACAAGCATCCAACGGTTGTTAAAGAAAACAATGATGACCGTAGTGAGCATGATTCGGGTCCAAGCCAGCCTCCCTTGAGGGAGAAGGAGAGTGTTGACCATCGAGTTAAAGTGGAGTTGCTTAGGGAGCAGAAACTAAAGGGTGCAGCACCACCTGCAACTCGTGTTGTGTCCTCTAGTATGCCTAGTAGAGAAGAGATCATTGAGGAGAAACCCAATGTTGCACACTTGGAGGCGGTGAATGACGAGTTTGTTGGTGTCTCTCCAATCGACATTCCAGCACCACCGTTTGTACCTCAGGTGGCATCCTCTGAACTTGATGGAGACCCGTATACTTTCGAAGATCACAATCCCGAAGACGAGGGTTATGATCAGGCTTATGCGGCTGACTCTGATGAGGATCGTGAGGAGCCCCAGTGGTCCGTGGACGAGACAGATGCGTTCGTCAAGGTATGGGGCAGGCATCCTAGTATTCATGAGTTCAAGGATGTTAGGGAGGCTCACCTAGCCGTTTCCGACTCGAACCTGCGGGAATATGGCCCAGAGCCTCCTAAACCCATCATCCAGGATGGGGATGGAGAAATCCAACGGCCTAGGGCAAGGCCTTTGATATATGCGGGTCTAAAATTCAAGGGTCTATTGGAGATGCAGATCTGGCTGCAGGAGTACGCCGTTAGGCATCATCGGCAGTACATTGTGTTCAAGTCTAACCAGAAAGAGCGATATGTTGTGATGTGCGATGACAAAAAGTGTGGGTGGAAGGTGAGAGCAAGGAAGACTCCTCAAGGTCGGTGGAAGATAAGTAGCTACGATGGCCCACACACATGCGGCGACAAGGTCCTTGCCAACAAGGCCCCTGGCGAGAAGGTTGTCCGGCGCACACACCGGCAACTGACATCTACTTTTATTGCTCACCGGTGCGCCGAAGCCATCAAAGCTACGCCTACCCTCTCAGCGGCCTCTTTGATGAAGTTTATACATCTCATCTTTGATTATCGTGTCACGTATGGCAAGGCGTGGAGAGCTAAGCAGATGGCTATGAAATGGCCTACGGGGATTGGGAGGAAGCCTATGGAAGGCTACCAAAGATGTTGGCGGCTATGGCCCATCGCAACCCTGGAATGACAATTGTGTGCAACCGCATCCAACTTATACTCGCACGGTTGAAGACGTCAAATACCCAGTGTTTGGACGAGCGTTTTGGTGCTTCCGCCCTTGTGTCGAAGCATTCAAGCATTGTCGTCCATTTCTTTCCGTGGACGGCACCTTTTTGACAGGGAAGTTTAAGGGCTCCCTTCTTGTTGCTATCTCTTGCGACGCGGACAACCGTTTGGTCCCCCTTGCCTTTGCTCTGGTCACGGGGGAGGACACGAACAACTGGAGTTGGTTCATGCACTTGTTGAGGACTAAGGTAGTTGGCAGGGATAGGGTTGTTTGTTTGATATCTGATCGCCATCAGGGCATACTGAATGCCGTGAAGGATGAAATACCTGGGCATCCCCTTGTGAAGCACCGGTGGTGCATGAGGCATTTCGCGGCTAATTTCTACCGTGCTTGCCGTAACCGGGAAATGGCTGAGTATCTTCGTAGGCTTTCCATGGTGTTTGAGGAGGATGTGTTTGACCGGATGTACGCAGAGTTGTATGGCTTGACGAATGCGAAGGGTAAGGCTTTCCTTACGGAGCATTTGCCACAAAAAATGTTGTGGTCCCAAGCATTCGATGAGGATGGGGTTCGGCACGGTCACATGACAAGTAACATGGCCGAGGTATTCAATAAAGTTTTAAAGGGTATCCGTGCGTTACCGGTTAGCGCCATAGCAGCGTTTACCTTTGACAAGTGCAACGAGTACTGGGTTACGAGGAGGGACGAGATAGAAGTCCTTGTGAATGACGGTAAGAAGTGGCCAAAGACCGTGGAAGAAGAACTTGATTATCAGGAAAAGAAGTCAGAGACCCAAACGTGGATATGTTTCGACAAGGAGGTGTGGAAGTACGAGGTTTGTGAACAAGGAGGTACCAACGTTGGCGGTGAGCAATTCGGTGGCCGCAAATATGTTGTTGTCCTAGCCTCTGCGTCTTGCACTTGCCAGATGCCGTTACAGATCCATCTACTGTGCTCACATATAATAACAGCGTCACGTGCTAGGGCAGTAGACCCAACTAGCTTGTCGTGTTTGTCCCGGTTCTACAAACTGGAGGCGGTTCGAGGCACATGGGCTGGTAGATTCGAGCCTTATCTAGACATGGCACAATGGCCTGAATACACCGGCCCGGTGTATTTACCGGATTTAAAACTCATGGTCAAGACGAAAGGGCGACGGCAGACCAAGAGGTTCAAGATGGACATGGACCGCGCACAGGGGAGCACACACTCCAAGAGACCGCGTGCAAATGATTATTTCGTGGAGGACACCGTCAAGAACCGTTGCTCCGTATGCGGCGAGGAAGGTCACAAGAACACGAAAAGGTTGAGCTGCGAGGACCGAAAAAAGAAAATAGCTGCCGAGGAAGCAGCGGCTGAAGCTGCAGCCGCGGCAGCCGCTAGTAACCCTTCGTCAAGTACGTGGAAGTAAGCGTCCACGAGGAACTAGACATTACAGAGGTGCTAGACGCCATCCCGATGCAATTGGGAAGTTAGCTGAAGCAATAAAACGTAGTAGCAAGGTTATATTTTCTTTACTATATGTTACACATATAATTTATGTTAGCATATTTTTTGCATTTATTGTGTTGATACTTTTCATTGCAATATTACTCACTTTGGCTTGTCTTTACATTGCAGAATGGAGGGTCGGCACCATCTTCTTGATGTTGGGTACGATAAGGATCACCGAGGTTGGAAGATTTCCATAGGCGTGGAGGTATGTACATAATGATGAAGTCAATTTGTTTTGTTGCCAAATGATTACTAACTTGTGTGCTATATAAAATGTTTTGCAGGAAATGAAGCATCTTCGCATACGTGGCCATAAGTTGCAGCATGATGCAATGAAGTATTCAGATAGGTACACTGAGTACATTGAGAGGGCAAAGTTGCTTCCCTTTGTGACCATGGCGAGGCGTGGGCTTCCAATCTACAATAGCTGCGCCCTCACGGCACTAGTTGACAGGTGGCACGTGGAGACTCACACTTTCCACCTTCCGTGTGGAGAGATGACTGTCACTCTAGAGGACTGGGCCATGATCACCGGTTTGCCTCTCGATGGGAACCCCGTCACTGGAAAGATAGAGGCACATAAATTCAGGGACATGGTTGAGCAGCTTCTTGGAGTAAGACCACCTGACAAAGTTGAAGGGCAAAAGGGTAGCAAGACTGGAGGGTTGAAGACCACTTGGTTGCAAACCCATTTCCGTGAGCTTCCGGAGGGTGCTGACGACGTCACCGTACAAAGGTTGTATCTCTATACTAATTTTCCGTTGCCCACCTTTTTGTTATGTGCTTTTATTTCCATTTCGCCGTCTGATTCGAGTCTTGTTTTTTATAGGTATGCTCGGGCATACATCATGTGGATCTTTGGGAAAGTGCTATTTCCAGACTCTGGGGGCAGCGACGTGTCTTGGATGTATTTGCCTCTACTCCGTGACTGGGACGAGGCTGGGAGGTACAGCTGGGGCTCGGCCTCACTGGCTTACTTGTACCGGCAGCTGGATGAGGCATGCAGAAGGAGCAAGAATACATCAAACATGGGTGGTTGCGTGCTTGGGTTACAGGTATGGATGTGGGAGAGGCTTCCTGTAGGGCGCCCCCCTACGAGGGCACTTCGTGCTTGGCCACATGCTATCCCGGCATGGCTCCCACCGTCGCGCACAAGTATGAGGATTCTGCGACCAATTGGGGCCCCTCCGAGAATCTGTATATGCAATACACCGATGAGATTGACTCTTTGCTTCCTAGCCACGTGAGTGCTGCACAATACATTCGTACATTAATCATTTCTCTACGTTCTTTGTTAGGCTTGACAGGAGTAAGAACAAGAAGATTACTGACTGGGAACATCAGCATCGCGAGTACATTTCTGAATGGCATGAATGCAAGGGTCCTCACATCGATCCCACACCGCACAATGCACTCGTGTTTGACAGGTATCTTGCTTGGCTGAATGGTGCAACCCGGCTTCATCTACGGAAGGCTTGGACCGAGCGAGATATATTGGACTCAACATCAGACTCGGCCGATGATACCGTCCAGTATGATATACCCAGCGGAAAGGAAAGCGCGTGGACCTGGGCCCTGTGCGAGACCGTGTGGTAAGAATCTACTTCCACACGTTTCCAACATGAACTACTTGCTCTCTCCTACACTGATTTTTGGTTGTGTTGTGCAGGCCAATGAGCTTAAAAGAGGTATTATCGATGCTGAAATAGCTCTCACCGTTACACCGGGCAGCGAAGGTGAAGTGTCCACACTGCGTGCTTGTCTACAGGTTAACTTCTTGCTTAACTTCTTGCTTGTGTAAGTTCTGATCTGGTTGTGGTGGCTGCTGTGCTCAAAGTTTACTCTTCGTTCTTGCAGAAAATGGTGAACCGTTCCCGTAAGTTGGTCAGTAGGCTCGCATGCCGGGATCCTACCGAAGACTTGGATGAGGTGCAACCTAGTAGCCGTGAAAATTCTGCATCATCTGAATGGGACCTAGATGTGGAGGACTTATATGATGACCAGACGGTGTTGTCGCAGGTAATATTCTTGCTCTCATGTTCAGGTTTTAGTTCACAGCACCTAGTCACAGGTTATGTTTGATACTGCCTTCTGTCCACCACGACACAAGTTCATCTAGTGTTCCACTTTGTTACAGTATTTCTCTTTATTGCTAGTTAAGTTGGTTTCAGTATGTGATATATGTTTATCTCAAAAGGAGGTATAGCTAACGTATTGTTCCATCCATTTTCTGATTAATTACAGATTCCGTGAATAAAATGTTACCACTTGTGATCTGAACATAGACTATTATAGTCTGTATGTCAAGTAGTTCAATAGAAAATTTGTTGCTGGGCATTAAGGCATTGTTGCTGGGCATGGCTTTGTTGCTTTGTTGCTGGGCATTAAGGCAGTGATCTCAACAGAAAGTATTTCCCACACCTCTTATGTCCATGGCTTTGTTGCTGGGCATTAAGGCATTCAGTGGTTCTAGTACACAGACCTGTGTAATATCAAACTCAAACAAATTTTATAGTTATTGTCCATGATTAATTATTATGCATGGACGTATTGTCGCAGGTGAGGGGTGCACCAGCACCTAGTCAGATGAGCCCGGGTCCCAGCCAGCAGAAGCGCAAAAAGAAGCAGAAGCGCCAGCAGCCTCTCCAGATCAGTCAAGAAAACCTCCGTAGGGGATCTCGTAACCGCAAGCAAGTCGACCACCTCACCCCTGGTACCGAAGCGCTAGGAAAAAGAAAGGCACGCAAGTAATGTCGCCATCTGTGTTTGGAAGTGCTTCATTATGTTTCAGACCTTCCATGTTTGAGAACTATGGTTTGTAATAACTAAAAACATGTATGAATTGTGTGTGATGCTTTTGTGAACCAATTTGGTATGGATTGTGAGATCTAAGTGACCATTTTGTTGTCTATTCTGTTGTGTCAATTATGTTGTTGTCAATTCTGTTGTTGTCAATTCTGTTATGTCAATTTTGTTGTCAATTCTGCTGTTACAGGTTTTGGCTAAAAAAAGAGGGGAGGCTCTGTCCAAATCTTGTGTTAAATGCCCCAGGATAGCAGTCGGCGCCATCTGAAATGGAGCCGATCTGAAGTATGTCGGCGCCATCCCGGTTGGCGCCGATCTTGTTTTCCTGGAACTGGTACTTCCAGAGAACTTCCAGAGAGCAAAATTTAGGCGAGGAGTTCGGCGCCATTCGGGATGGCGCCGACCATATACATGTCGCCAAACCAAATATTCGCCGAACTTCATACGTTCGGCTCCAAGGCAAATGGCGCCGACCATGCGCTGAGAACAAAATTTCCTGGAACTGGGTACTTCCAGACAACTGCCAGAGAGCAAAATTTAGGCGAGGAGTTCGGCGCCATTCGGGATGGCGCCGACCATATACATGTCACCAAACCAAATATTCGCCGAACTTCATACGTTCGGCTCCAAGGAAAATGGCGCCGACCATGCGCTGAGAACAAATTTTCCTGGAACTGGGTACTTCCAGAGAACTTCCAGAGCAAAATTTAGGCGAGGATTCGGCGCCATTCGGGATGGCGCCGACAATATACATGTCGCCAAACCAAATATTCGCCGAACTTCATACGTTCGGTTCCAAGGCAAATGGCGCCGACCATGCGCTGAGAACAAATTTTCCTGGAACTGGGTACTTCCAGAGAACTTCCAGAGAGCAAAATTTAGGCGAGGAGTTCGGCGCCATTCGGGATGGCGCCGACCATATACATGTCGCCAAACCAAATATTCGCCGAACTTCATACGTTCGGCTCCAAGGAAAATGGCGCCGACCATGTGCTGAGAACAAATTTTCCTGGAACTGGGTACTTCCAGAGAACTTCCAGAGAGCAAAATTTAGGCGAGGAGTTCGCGCCATTCACGATGGCGCCGACCTTATGAAGTTCGGCTCCAAGGCAAATGGCGCCGACATCTTGAGCTCCGATTATCCCAAACCAGACAGTCCAGTACGCAAATTGTTTGGGTCCTTAGGGCAAATTGTACTTAAGTTGAACGATTGAATTACTGCAGATGTTTCTCACAGTTCCGTCGTAGCAGACAACTACGTCTCGCAAGATGGTCATTAGATTCTTGAACATAGTACAACCACTTGCAAACAGTACACCCACTCGCAAACAGTACACCCACTCGCAAACAGTAAACCCATATTAATTTTACTTCAGTTCCGTCCGCTGCGTCCGGCTTTGTCAATAAATAGCAGTCCATGGCTCTATGTATTTCATTCGAATCAACCACACTCACACATTCAGATAGACAGAAACACAATGGCCGTGCCGGAACCTCTTCAGGGAAAGGGAAAGAGCCGGCCATGGAACTTGTAGGTCCTCGTAGTGGCTCATTCGTGCCACCGGACATGCCACCAAGAGAAGAGCTACATGGTCATGTGCCGTGGATCATCCAGTGCGGTTGCGGTGTGGAGTGCTGCTACACGGCAGATGCTGAGAAGATCAGCAGTGGTGGATATGGTGGAAGCTGGGGATTTGTCTGCGGCTACACGACGGGACCCGCACCATATTTTGTAAGAGTTCATTCGATTTACATATTTACTAAATAAAAACATGTGGGTACTAAGTTTTGTACTCTCGAACAGGAAGGAGCTCGTTGTAGGAAGAAATACTTTTTCGAATCCGACAGGCAGTATGAAGTGTATTGGTATGGAGAAACATATGTAGAGAACCAGGAGGCCAAAAAACTAGAGGAGAAGAGGAAAAAAGAACACAGAGAGTGTTTACCAAAAACAGTTTGAAGCATGGGCTGCTCAAAAGATGGCCAACCGAAGAAACCGTTAGAACTCTTGTTTCGTATATGCGAAACAATTCTAATTCCTTATAATCTGTATTTCATTCCAAAAGGAGCTCTTGTATCGTATATTTGAAGAGGGTCGATGGTAAACATTGCCCGAGCACCATCATTGTAATGTTTGCTTTTGTAACAAATAAGTGTAATTGTCTCCAACAGATTATAATGGAGATGTTGTTTTCCTGAACATGCCACCTAGTACCCAGAAGCATTCTCTCCAGGCATTTAAAGTATACATCCACGATGATCATACAATCAAAATCAATCCCCTTATATGCTCTCCTTTGTCAGCAGATTTTGACGGAGATATGTGCATATTTATTACCCTCAGTCACTTGCTGCAAAAGCGGAAGCCTTGGAGCTTTTCAGCGTGGAGAAGCAACTGACAAATTCACACAACGGGAAAGTAAACCTCCAGCTATGTAATGACAGTTTTGCTAGCTCTGAAACACATGTCTATAAGAACCATGTTAAGCAAAGAAATATCCTATTTATGCAATACCAAACAAATATCCAACATATAATTTGACATTAAGGTCCACACGAACTACATAAAACATCCAACAGAGTACTCAACATTACAATAATTATAAAATATTCCGATGATTTCTAAAATAAAACATCTTGGTTCAGCATAACCACAACATGATTAGAAGACAACCTCACAGATTTAACCACAAATGCTTATGGATTCCAACTCTTGAAATAGCCCGCGTTGTATTTCTTCAAGAATTCCTTACTTTCATTCATCTCATTCCTCCTCTCCTCTTCCCTTTCCCGTGCTTGTTCTTCCTTCCTTCTCTTGGCTTGTACCTCCCTCTCTTTCCGGTCCTTCTCTAATTCCTCCTCCAAGAGTTTTCTCTTCATAACTTCTTCAGCTTGCTTCCTCTTGCGCTCCCTTTTCCAAATCTCATTTTCTTGCCTTTGTTCTTCATCAAAAACCTTCCATGACTCTTCCAAAGTGTCGGGACCATAAAGGGGACACCACCGTGTCATGTCTTGGCAATGCTCACACCAAACCAGTGGAGGAGCCTTCGTGTGGTTTCGTCTATTTTCCATAGAGCAGGTGGAGATGGAGGTGGACGCACAAGACGTGTCCAAGTCTCAGCCGGCCATGGCCCTTATGCATCCACACATATGGTGAAAGAAGGTAGTCATCATACATCTCAGGCCCATCAATCCATTGGAAAAAGTAGCATGTACAATATTACTGTCAGTTTTGTAAGCAAATAGGACATCAGATACAAATACATGTCAAATTCATAGTTGCTAAATAAAGAAATAAGAATACTCACGCGACGATCGCTGCACATGTAGAACGCACGACTGGCAGTAGCGGCGTGCATAGATTGTGAGATTTCACAAGCCTTTCCGCAAGGACAATTCGGAACCGGGTACATTGGTGGCACCGGAGCATCTTTGCATGATACATTGGGATACTTGCCTTTGGTTCTTTCTACTATCTTCATCTTACGTGCAAGCTCTTTGTAAATGTCAAGGGAATCTACCAACCAAAAATAAAACATAAGAAACTATATGGAGAGCCTAAAAGTACACAAAGTTAGCCACCATGTACATATATGCAAGACAAATGAAATATGACAAACTATACAAACCTCCACATGCATATGTGGTAAAACAATATATTCTACAACCACTTACATACATTTATAATTAAACTAACCACACCCAAAGTTAGCCACCATGTACAAAGTGCCTCCTAAGAAAGCTAACCACGTTTTACAACTATAATTCATCTAATGTCTCCTATAAAAATACCCACCTCATAAAATTCTAAAAGCACTTACATGTTTCCAACAAAAGAACTACTAACCACAAACCAATACACACATATGTTAACTACTTCAACAAAAGATTGCACCAAAATTTTAGGTCCTAGACATTGGAACCAAAAGACATGAAATTTCATAATAAAATGGATGGAAGAGGATGAAAAGAAGGATATTGAGAGAGAATACCTCCAAGAAGAGTTGCCATGGTCTAATTTGAAGAATCCACAAGTTTTAAGTGGATTTGAAGTTTGGGGCGGAAGATAGAGAGAGAGTGCTTGGGGCGGCTGTGGGGGAGGAATAAAGTGGGGGGGGAGAGGCAAGGAAACGACTACGGTTTAACCTAAAAGGTCGGCGCCATCGTGGATGGCGCCGAACACATGGATCTGGGTTCAGTTAACGCTCACACGTTCGGCGCCATTTCCTCTGGCGCCGACATGCCACGTCGGATTTCATCCGGGCCCAGCGGCGAACTTCGGCGAGCCGCTCCACTGCGCCGACCTGCACTATGTCGGCGCCATCTGCATTGGCGCCGACCCGAGGGGCCAGATTTGCAATTAGTTCTGAGAAGGGGCCAGATCCGTTGTTAGTTCTGGATAATGGCCAGATTTGGGAAAAAAAACACCCGAACCAGCAAGGTCTCGCGCTCGCCTCTCTCTCTCTCTCCCCCTCGTCTTCGCCGACGGCGGCGGCGATGCTGTCCGGCGACGTTCCCCCGAACCAGACCCTATACCTCCGGAACCTCAACGAGAAGATCAAGAAAGAAGGTACGACCCTTGACCCGTCTGCTTAGCGCGCCCGCCGCAGCCGCTGTTAAATCCCTCCTAGAACCCTAGCCTCCCGATCCGGTCTGTTGCTCGTTTCCGCCTCGCTGCTGGGTTCGGCGACCCTCCATGGTTTGCGCCCTCTCGAGAGGAGTATTGCGAAATTTGTCCGTAGGAGCCGCCTGAACTGCCAGATTTTTGTTTTGTTTCATGCTTCCGCTGAAGGTCGTGTTGGGCTCAATGCGTATCAGTTCTCAGGAAAATCGCTCTCGCTGCAAGCTGTTTGTGAGACCTGTGAAGGTTGACGATTTTATCCGTGAGAAATATAGCAGTTTACAGAACATGCCTGTCATCTCCAAGCGAGCACAGCCATAGCTGTGCAAATCTAACGCGCATAAACCATGATTCTATGGCGCTAGGTTGTAGTATACTAGTGAATCATTTGGTCGTTTCCTGCTGTAACGCGTGTTGATCTTTCTTGCAGAGTTGAAGAGGTCACTCTATGCCCTATGCTCTCAGTATG